>OZ038487.1:58878341-58915841 GCA_964036315.1 Acanthosepion esculentum | reverse complement strand
TGTTATATAGGAGGATTCTCAGAATGACATGAACGGAACATGTAAGCAACGAGCGAATTTTAAGGAAAATGGAGACAAAAGTACATTTGAACTTAGAAACTGATAAGATTTATGGGACGCATAAATGAGAAACATTGTTTAGTGATATAAATGAAAGGAGATCGTTTAAAGCCATAATCACCCACGTTCTGAAAGGACACGTCAAGTATAAGATTAAAAATAAATAAGAAAATTAGTCGAAAATTTAAGTGTTAAAGTCGATAAATAAATATGCGTCAACTATTGCAACACTTTTGAATAAAGTCCTTTTTTTTTAACTAAACATTACTTACGACATCTAACGACAAACAAGAGTAGTCGAAAGAGTAGTGTTATTTAGTTGATTCTGTTAAGCAACATCAAACTCTGTGGGATGAGTAATGCCGAAATGGAATTTTTTTTAACACAATTTTAAAACTCCAACAAATTTTGAGCGCAATATTATAGATAAAATGTGTTGTTGGTCATTTGCATAATTTTTATTAGTTATTTCGCCATAAATAGGTATTGGTGATTGGTTGATTTTGTTTAGTGGCATATCAACCTCTGTTTTTTTTTACTATCGTAATAGAAATATTTTGAACACAATGTTATGGCTTCAACTAATTATATTTTGAGCGCAATTTTATGCTTTATACTATGGATAAAATGTATTGTTGGTCATATTGTTTTAATATGTATTGTTGGTCATTTTAGTATACATAGGTTTTATTAGTAATTTTTCCATAAATAGGTATTGTTGGTTGGCTGATTTAGTTTAACGTCATATCACCCCCTATGAGTTATTTAATGCTGAAGTCTAAATAAACCTTCAACAAATTTTGAGCGCAATAGTATAGATAAAATGTGTTGTTGGTCATTTTACTATGCCTAATTTTTATTAGTAATTTTGCCATAAATACGTATTGTTGATTGGTTGATTTTGTTTAGTATACATAGGTTTTATTAGTAATTTTACTATAAATAGGTATTGTTGATTGGTTGATTTTGTTTAACGGCATATCACCCTCTATGAGGTATTAATGCTGGAGTCTAAATATCCCGTACCCAATTTTATGCTTTCAACTACAGATACATTGTTCATAACTTTATTTTATACTCTTAGGGCAAATCATATATATAGTTTGAAAATCATTAAATGTATTTTTTATAATTTTACTATAAAAATGTCTTGTTGATTATTGTTTGGGGTTTCACTATTTGCCCACAGCTGGGATCCTAATAGGTGCTTAGCACTCAGGGTCAAAGTGGACAGGAGTTAAGAGTCGATTTCAAGCTTTTCAAAACCTCCAATCTCTCGATCAGAGTCCTTGCTGCCGGATATAGTTTATCGTCATACCCAGGATGTATTTAAGTGAACCAAGTAAGCGATACGTTTAGGGTGAAGAAACGTTTGAAGGGTCTTATTTTATATTTTTAAGACAGAAAGAAGTGATTTTTTTTTAGAGACACAAAAAGCAGCAACAAATTACTTCCGTCTCTAATATTATTAATGGATGCAAAAAAAGAACTTGGGGAAAATTGTTAATAAATAGAAAAAAATCAAGATAATAAAAATTGGAAAATAAGAAAAGGTGAAAGGAGAATGATTTGGAATGAAGGAGAAAGATAAAATGGTAAAAAAAAAAACAATAATTGTATCATAAAAATATATATCGCATCTTTAAGCTATTTTTTTCAATTTTTTTTCAGCTCTCCTTAAAATATCTGAATCCGGAAGCTACGCAGCGGACAAAAAAAAAATCACTTACTTTCTATCAAACAATGTTTTCTGTTAATAATAACAGACATATTATCGGAAAAAAAGTGTTGACAAGGACAAATAAAGTCACAAAAGATGACGTCAAAGTTCATCTTGTTATGTCCGGGCTTTGTTTGTTCGAGGTCAGTAGAGTTTCAGCAATTCTAATAAATTCACTTGGAGTCTAATTTAACAGACAAGTGCCAAACAATAAAAATGTGCAGGCAGCATAACCGTTATCAGCGCTGAATGTGGAATCAGCGATCCTAGTTCAAATTCTATCCTAGAATATCAAGTTCACTTTCGCTGAGATGCTCTTGGAAAAAGAATGAATTCATTTTTTATTCCCAGCTATATGTTAAATACCAGGTTTTACTATGATCTCTAGCCTTGGCTGGCAGCTATTGTATGGAAAAAATGACAACAAATAACTGAAAATCCGAGTAAAGGCATCGAGAAATCACATTCTCTCTCATGAAGACATATATCTTTATTCATATCAAAGGAAATGGAGCTTTAGATAGGCATGATGTTCTACATGGAAGGAAAAAGGAAAAATAGTCTATCTTTACATTATTTCATTTCATACTGTTTTCCTGGGGTTTGTCATTATTGTTACAACGTTTGGTCGTTCTCCCTTCCGACCTTCTTAAGGTGCTCGTCTTGCTTTGGTTTGGTTGTTTAACGGCATGTCAACACCTTATGAGTTTTTTAATGCCAAAATTTTATTTTCTTGTGACCTTTGGTAATTTATACCTATAATGAATTGTTCGTAAATATTTTCATTACTATGAACGTGAATTGCTGGTATTATTTTTCTAATGTATCTTTTTTTTCATGTTTTGTCCCCAGTTTGAGGTTCCGCTATCTGCCCTTACCTGCAACGCTAACAGTGGGTCAGGGTAAACTTAGGAACATCAGCAATTAAGAGGTTGTTTCCCGCTCCTCAAAAGCTCCCGATCAGATGCCTTGCTGCCAAATGTAGTTTATCGTCATACCCAGGACAAATCTGCTTCTCGATTTAAGGAATTTTAATATATTTAATTTACATGGGTATGTAGTATGTGTGTTTCTTTTACTAAGTCTGGCTAAGCGCATTCATTTATTGTTATGTTCGTTTTTTTAAAAAAAATATTTCATCCCAAACAAGGTGGGAATGCCACTTGGGTACGCAGAGGATTACAGGGAGTGCAAGTGAAAGTGAACGATTGAGGAAAGGACAAAAAATGATCGGGATTCAAGAAGAGAAGAGGTGGCGATTTATGTAACCCGGGTACCATTCCTTAAGGCATGACATGATGTTGCGCAGTGTGTTGCCTTGGCAGCTGTTCAACTACTGCTGCCATCTGTCCTTTATAAACCTGCTGATGGTCTGACGCAAATCAACGTATGAAGTTTTATTAGTTGAGGGTCAGGTTTTGTGTTGCTTTATCGGCTTTTTTTATTTCCCTGAATATCGCTATGGCCCGGTATCCAGAATAGGATAATATATTTATTTTTGGAAAGAAGATTTATCTTGTTTATAAGAAGAGAATTTTTTGATTTTTTTCTCTGCTTTTAGCGATATAGGTACGGATTTATAGAACAGGAAAGATTATGATTTTATTAAGTTGGTTCTAAAGCTAACTCTGAAGTGTGGTCCGAAAGACTTGTCACCCCCTACCGAAAAGTAATGACAACAGACAAGAACAAGTAATAGAGTAATACAAAGCACGTGTACTAGATTCAGTTTATTCACTTTCTTTGATGCTGACACACATTGATAAGGTCTGTATGAACCCCATATATTAAACAGTAAACTTGTGTCCAAATTATTTAGATTTTGACATTAAATGACCCATAGAGTTTGATATGCCGAAGAAAAATTAAAGAAACAATCAACACGCTTGCTAACCATTACATCACGGTGAAGTACGGACCTTTCTATGCGTAGCTTAGATGCTGATTTTCTAAGCGAAAAATAGAAAATTTCTCCAGAAAAATAGCACAACCGATCAGCGAAAATGCATGTTTTTTTAACCGCTCCGAAAATATTACCTGTATACAGAGGGACCGCCTATTATTTTGTAATAAAAATAATCATAAAAACTCACACTGTACTCTAGGTTATTGCATAGAGGGATTTTTACATCATGTTTTTTTTTTGTAGATTCTTTGTGAATATGTGGTATTGTGATATTTGTCGGATTTTGTGATGAATGTGTAAATTGTGATGAATGTGTAAATTTTGATGAATGAATTTGATTAACTTGGCCTAGGATAGTCTGTGATGACCAGCCTCACCCCACTTCATTTTCGGCCTTGTTCCACAATTATTCATTTTACGAATAATAAATTTTAATAAATATACTATACTCTGGGTTATTCGGTGTATAAGTTCTTACGTGAGGTTCGTTTGGATGCTTTTAGAGTTCTCCGGGATTTGGATCTACTGTTTTTGAAGTTAAGTTTTCTTTTGTAGGCTTCTATTTGGATTTCACAAGGTCAGCACCACGTTGTCTGATGGCATTTTTTTGGTCGAATCAAGGTTTGCGGAATTTGGTTGGTTTTGGTATGTTTTCCTCAGCTATAGATGTAAATGTTTTTAGTTTTTTTTTTATTTAAACAAAAAAATAATAATTTAAAACAAATATTAGGTAAGGTGGTTCTCACCTTCATTATTTGGTTCCGGGGTTAGTTTGTCAAGGGTGGGAGGTTGTTTTTAATCTTTCCCAGTTTTATATTTTTCTTCGTCATGCTTTTTATCAAGTTTGGGGTTTGAATTTTCCGCTATGAATGGAACACGAACCCCTTCTCTTCCTCTTGCTTCTGACAATATTAATAGTCAAGTGTTTGGGATAAATTGTTGTTCTACCTTTCATATGTTATAACCAATTCTTAGTTTCAGTGGAATTGTGGGAATTATGCAAGGTACAACAAAAATACCTCCCATACAATGGGAAGACATTAGTGTTTTATTTAGCTATTTTTTTTTACCATTATGTGGGAGGTATTTCCGTTGTACCCTCTATAAGTATTTTGTTTCTATTTTATTTTATTTCCATTTTATTTTAATTTTTTTTTATTCTGTCACTCCTTGTGATTTTAATATTTTCTTCTTTTAAATATTTATTCCATAGTACATACCGAGAGCACTGAATTTCATATCGCCCCTTTAGATATATTTAAGTTTTGAGATGTGTATGCGATGATTGTTTGGTGTGGAATATTTTCATTTTCAGAAAAGGTTCGGCATGTTTTTTGTTTATCTACTTCAATTAGGATGCTTCCACTTTCTTGTAGCTTTTTGACGGTTTAGGTGTTTTACCGAAATAAACGTTTTTTTTTCTATTATGAAAGGGAATACATTTCTTAATGGAGTGTCATATTGTCCCTCTAGGACAATAAATCTTGGAAATATATTATTTTCTTCTTTTCGTTTTCCGAAATTTATTCTCTGTGTAAACACTTAGTTTTATGTGAAGCCATAAGGATTTTTTTCAATATACCTGCTCACTAACAATTCCAGACTCCACATCAACTTATTGACTATGGAAATTTCCAGGAGGAGGAGCCATTTGCCCTGGCGAGACAAGGCTAGCGATGTGCTTCACTCGATCTGATAGTGACCGCAAGCATATATGTACTTTCGATTTCTCTAAATATACAAAGTCAGTAACACACGGTCATGATCTATGCGAAGGATTGGCTCTTGCCACTGCCTTTTAGCATTTATTGGTGAGTTTTTTTTGGGTGTTGATAGCTGAGTGTTCGTGTATCAATTTAAATATAGTAAACCATCGCGAAAATATATGTGCTAAGCCATGCCCTGATTAGCTGGTTAATCGTATCGGGCCTTTCCAACAGCCCGTCTAGTAAACGTGAGGACTTTTCTTTTTATTCGTTTCACCTCAGGCAAGACGATAACGCCTCTAAGATGCAAGGGTGTTACTGGGAGTGAAAGTGGAGGAGAAAACATTAGTGAGGAGAAAGAACAATAAAAGAACAGGTTCAGGAAAGCATAACATGGGGGTTAACATTACATTTACATTTTTGAAGAAGGTAGTTTGCAGGGAAGACAGAAAATGGAGAGGAGTCCCACAGGTGAGATTTTTGTTTGATCGAGTTCACCACATGCAAAGGTATTAAAGCCACTAATCAAAATGAGTTACTGGGTGTGGAAAAATTAAAAACAGAAACATTACTAAGGAGCAAGAATAAAAGAAGTGTAACCAGGAGGAGAGTAGATAGCGATAGACATTGTATTTTAATTTTTGAAGATTAAGGTTGGCTGGAAAGCATGGAACCGGAAAGAAGTGAGAGAAAAAAAAATTTAGCTTAGAATTTACGATTACAGGTAACCAATTCAACTGTAAATTGATGAGACTTCGTCGCCAGTCTAGTACCGCGCTTAAATTAAAAAAAAAAAAACTTTAGTTAACGTAGTGAAGAGATATTTATTCTGCTATGTACAGAAATGTGGCACAAGGAAAAAATGGCGAAAAGGACGGTCTTCTACCTTAACGTGAAACTTTGCTCGCCACAAACACTGATACAACCACCCAATAATATTGCTTACATCACAACAACGCATTCTTACTTACATTTCTTACTATATCACCATAATACCGCAATGTCTCTATGAAAGTCCTAACTATTCCCCATTTGTAAAATTCATTGTCTGTGCGGGGTGGGGAATAAAACAACAAATTAAAAATCTAACCCCAATTAATATTTACAAAAATGTAGAAACCTATCTACAAGAAACTAAACAAAATAATACCATAGCGAAGAGCGATATTTATTCTGATATATACGCAGAAATGTGGCACAAGGCCAAAATGGGGATTGGGGAAAATGATGGTCATCTTCTGTCTTAACGATAACTTAGCTAGCTACAAACACTGACCCAATCATACAAAGAATATTCCTTACACCAAAACAACACATTCTTACGTACCTTTCTTACTACATCCACGACAATACCTAATTACCTCTATGAAAATACTAACTAGTCCCCATATGTACAATTCATTGTCTATGCGGGGATGAGGAAAAAACAATAAATTAAAAATCTAACCCCAATAAATATTTAGAAAAAAGTACAAAACTATCTACAAGAAACTAAATAAACTAATACCGTAGCAAAGAGCTCACCCGAGAGCTCATCCGAACAATTACCATGAAAGTATTTAGAGAAAATACACAGGGAGGCAACCTTACGGCGGTGGGGAGTGAGTGAAGCCGAGACGCCAGATCAGGACCAATAATATTGCTGATTCTTCTTTCGATTTTATCAAGGATCTCTAGATAAGGAGCAGGAGCACTGGAGCATATGCGGCAGCAATATTTTAAGCATGGTTGAATGGTAGAGTTATATGCAAGATAGATTCTAAAGAGAAAAAATGTCTTGCACGACACAGTGAACTAACATTCTTAGCTATGGATTTGATATAGTCTTTCCATTTCATATCAGCCGTTACCGTTATCCCGAAAATGCGCAACAAGTAACTTTGCTGGAGGTTAGCATCAGCCATGCTGATGGAAGGCAGAGAGGGGCATCTCAGATGTTTAATAGAGAACAGTTTAGTTCTGGAGACGTTAAAATTAACAAGCCATTCCTTGTCTCAGTTAACAAGAGACTGAAGGACATCAACTGACAATCTGACCTTATGAAACTGACCAGACTTACTATCGGGACGGTATGCAAGAAAGGTATCTATTAGAATAGAACTCACGGTTACATCGAGCTACTTCAACAGGAAATGTATGAAGTGTAAATGTTAATCTAATAGTAGGTTTCACTTTATGCAGTCAAGATAGCAAGTAGGAAAGCTCAGAGGAACAATCGCCATGAAATTATTTATAGTAACGATAGAGGGAAGCGACGTTACGGCGGTAAAAAAAGTGACCGAGGCCACGTCAAGACCGGTAACATTACAGACTCTTCTTTTGGATTTTGCTGAGAAGAAGCTATATAGCAAGATTACCAAACTAGATATGTCAGCATATGCAGTGCATGGTCGAATGGTACATCTATAAATGCGCAGGATTCCAGCAACAAAGATTGCCTGGGACGACATAGCGAGTCAACTTTCCTAACAGTAAACCCAGCGAATGTTTCAATATAAACACGCCATGTGATGTCAAGGGAAAACGTACGACCAAGAAGGCGCAATGAGTCGCTCTCCTGGAGGTTAACATCGGTCATACTGACAGAAAGTAAAATGGCTCTCTATCATGATAAAAGGATAGCTGCTACGTTTTAGAGGCGTTAAAATTTACAAGCCATTTCCTGCACCAGTTAACAACTGACGAGGTCATTTTCGAAAGAATTTGACAGTTTTACTTTATCGCATATATCGGACTTAAAGTGAAGTATTGTATATCGCATGTCCGCTTCTTTAAACAAGACATAGACCGCTCAACCATCAGGAGTCTTCCTGCAGGCATTACGGCGCTCCACCAATGATAAAGCAATCGGTGTATTCTACAACCCCAACTGACAGGAGGGGAATCATAATTCTTTTGATGGTTATATCTACATTAGCGTCAAGGTGGCATAAGTTTCATTTGATCCAAAGAAAATAGCTTATTGACTAACGATGGAAGCTATGTGCTTTTATTAAAATTCTTCAAGAATTACTAAAAACACATTTGTATCAATGTAGTAAAATCATTTAAAAAAAAAAAGATTACATTTATGCAACGATAGGTTTAGGATTTTCGTACTAAAGAAATCGCATTCCTATACTAGAGAATTGCTATGTGCAACGAACTTGTTAACCATCACACCATGATTGGCTTTAAAATTTTACTTAGGCACATTAGCGCACACTTTATTTGAGACCGTATTTCGATTTGCTGACAAATTCAAGAACTATAGTTTGAAACCACGGCAATATTTTTTTGTCTAATTTATTCTTTTTTGTTCAAATGCATATCACATGCAAAAGTACGTATATGTAATTATCGCATGCAAAATATATCCCAACACATTGCACAAATGTAACATACAAAATATATAGCATACAAACTTCCGTATCGGTTATTATTGCTTACAAATTTCGTATTCATAGACAAATCGTACGCATATATATTTGATACGGGTTACCGGTATGTTTAGATAGAAATAATCACCATTATGTTGCGGGTATGACTTCTTTTGATATGAGTGCGTGTAGACATTTTATATTAAATATTTATGGGCTCCTGGGACATTTAACCCGCAAGCAATATTGGCAGACTGAATTCTGGGTAAAATAAAAAACGTAAAACAATGAATATAAACCAAAGGACAATGCATTTTATTAAAAAAAAAGGAATTGCATGTGTACACAATTGCAATGAGAAAAGATTAAAACTAGATATAAGATTGTGTTTGTGTGTCTGTTAAACAAGAGTGTGTGATAGGCACGTGTGTTTATGTTCGTGTGTGAGAGAGTTCAAAAGTCAAAAGAAGACCAAGGAAGCGGACGTGCCTTGTCAGCAGCGTCCTTTATCTGCGTCCGACTACATTTCGAAGTTCAAGTTAAAAAGAGGGGGGATTTGATTAGCTCTTCATAGAGGCATATAGTGCGTCCACTGACATGCGTTTTCGCACAGCCAAGTGGGATAACCCACATATGTAGAGTTGTGCATAGTATTAAAATGGTGGACCCTCAATTTGGTTGCATAGTAATTGTGAATTCAATAACTAGACTAAGTAGTACAGATTGAATAGAAACAGAACTATCATTAACTGAGCAGTACTTTAGTTTTAGAACAAAACGAAGCATCTCTACACATGGACAGAGGAATAAACAACAATATGCATCCATACATTAAATAATGGCTTACCTAGATTGACAGACTTTTGAAGAAAGTCGGAGAAGGAATCGTTATAATAATAACATTATTCCGATTGTAAATAATTATAACTCTTGAACCTAGAAATTCAGACATGATAGAATCAACTTCTTTTTTTTCGGTATATTGTCCATGTTATTTACTAAGAGTTGTCTAGTCTATCGGGGCGCTCATGAAATATCGAAATCACTATGCTAGCGAAATGGTCTGCTAGACGAGCCAGATAACTATTTAACTATAGAAGGCGTCTTGATGGCACGCGTTTAGATTAAAAGAGGAACGGTTGCGATTAACAAAAGAAAAGAAAAAGACAAATTGCCCGGATAAAGTTGAGAAAAAAAAAGTTTTCTTTAAAAAATATACAATGCTTCGTAAACGGGCAAATGTTACTTCATTTCCGAAAAGAAAATAGGGAAAAAAGCAATGAAAGACAAAAAAAAAATAGCTTTATTTCCTGATACTATTGGGAACACAAAAGCCAAGCGATGAAATTGTAGACATGAAGTCGACAATTTTATTCTTTCAACTAAAAATATTCACGAGAAAAATAACTAAAAGAGAAAATCTTACTTGCAAAAGAAAACAGGCCGAAACTAAATCGCAAACACTTAAATTCAAAAGTATATACATATATGTGTGTGTATGCATGCGATGTTTATATATACATATATATATATATATATATGAACTTTGTATGCATTATTTATATATGTAATTTTATATACATTTTGCATCTCATTTGTATGAATATACATATATACTTATTTTTGCATGTGATATATATGTGTGTGTTTGTGTAGCATTTCTATGCAGTAAATTTATAAACTTACTATGTATATTGGCAAGTTTCTCTTTCTCTCTATGTATGTAAATATACATATATATATATATATATATATATATATATATATATATATATACGCACATATTTATGTGTGTGACTTATTCGGGTAAATCTTCTTTTTCTTTTATCTCAGCTTTTTTTCCTTCTAGTGGAAGTGATTGCCACCAGGCCATCTACCGTTGCTCAGTATTTAACAAGTAGTTTTGCAGAGCTATTCTCTTGTGGGTTGAGTTCGATACTCTGCCGCCTCCCCACAAATACACACATTTATATGACCTTTTGTGAGCCTCCATCTCACTTCACAAATACCATGAAGCAACGAATGTTTTAATACTGCAAAGATGATTTAAATATAATGGAAAATATATACTGACATTTTGTATGTAAGCATTGTTTAATGTTAGTTCATTTGTATTCAAGTATGTCTGTTTCCTAGGGCGACTAGCCAAATTCTCGTTGCAGAGGAATACTTAGTCTCATTAGTCTGTAGTTTATACTGCAACTCAACTTTTGAGACCTTAGTTACAGTTTCTGGGAAAGAGCGCATTGTCTGGCGTGATCAAAAGTCTTGTTGGTATTTTTTTTCTCCCTTTCGTTGAGATAGTCACGAGTATTACGTGACGACCGCTGAATGACGTCAGGGAATAGATGGACGAAAGGTAGTTGCCATGTAGACCCCAGTGAAAAAGAACGTTCCAAGCCCAGAGTGGTAGATCTTACAGGGGAAAAAAACACATGGCCTAACCTGATTCGTAGAGAAACCGCTGTAACTCCAGTTTTCCCATCGAGAAATGTTACAAGTCTCCCCTTTCTTACACACCGTTTGTTGTTGCATATATGTTATAATTTCTCTGCGCGGGACAAGTGTATATGTTTATATATCTAATTTTGTGTACGATGTAGTATTGTAAAACTCAGCATGTTTGTTATCCTTTTCTCATTCAGCTATTCCATCATGGATGTGGCACAAGGCCGAAATAATGGGAACGCCAGTTAGGATCAAACTCACTACTGAGTCGTAATTATTTTAGCGAGACAAGCATGCTAACCATTACACCACGTCGAGGTACCCTGTCGACGTTGTTATATCATGGATATAACACTGTCCATAAGTAGAGAAACGTAAATGGGAGAATTAAGCTTTCTTCCAAACATTCTCGTCATAGTCTGAACAAGGCAAGAGAATTTTTTTTTTAATATAACTTGAAGACAGACATTCTGTTGAAATATTATTCAACATTGTCAAACACTGTGTTTTTCTTTTCTTTATCCTTTCTTAAATCGCGCTCTTCTCATAACTGTTAAAAATATTGGAAGAGTTGCGTCAATCATTTTGTTAATCATTGTTATTATCAGTAGTAGTAGTACTACTACTACTACTACTACATTTATTTGAGTTTATTTGGTTATTATTTACTTAAATTGTTCATTGTTTTTTCTCATTTAGTTCGAACATTTATTATTTATTTTTTTTAGTTTAAAGTATTAGCTTTGTGTGAAATATGTTATATTATCTGCATTTTATAAAAGATCTATTTCCATGGTGATATTGTACAAATTATCCGTTTTTAGTCTTCGATTTTTAAGAAACGTAGTAAAATTTTGTTTTCATGTCTAGGTTTTTATATAAGTCCTCATCGTCATTATACATACATACATACATACATATATATATATATATATATATATATATATATATATATATATATATATATATATATATTACAATGAATCATTCATACGAAAAGTAAATTAGTAAAGATAATGATATATAATGGCGAAATCACTTTACTAACAAAATTTTAAAGATGCATTAACCTACTAATCACTCGATGAATGTTATGATCCTTTTTTTTTTTAAATTATAAACTGTATAAGATCTTTCTGAAATACGCAAGTACTTTCGTCTGTACATTCAGTCATCTTCAGACATTGAAATTATTTTGTTTTGTTAAAATTCAGGTAGCATCCGAGACGAAAAAATATAATGCGAATCCAAATAGGTTTTATATATATATATATATATATATATATATATATATATATATATATATATATATACAGTGGGGTTGAATAAGTGATCGTACAGCAAACAAATGCTTGTTATTCTCACTAATAGCGAATGTAACCATCGAATAACAATGTTATATATGTATTTTGAGGCATAGAATCAGAATCTACAATTTCAAATTAGAAAATCATCGATAAGTGATAGTTATGCAAATTTTTATAGTTCGAATAGTGGAAAAAGTGTTCGTACATTATCAATTTTTGCATTATAATACGGTAGATTTTGGTTGTACTTCAAAGTAGAAGATTCTAAACTGTTCTAGAATATTCTCAGTAACTCTATTGCAACATTCTGTTCAAAATTGGATCATTCTGCAGTCACTGTTCGCTGATAACGGTTCTAATAATGGCTAGACATAAGGAAATGACTTGTGCTCAAAAAGAGTTAATTATTAAGCTATGGAACAATGGAAAAAGTTACAGAAACATCTACAGTGATACGAAGATACCTTTTTCAACAATTGGTTCATTTATTGCAAGATTTAAAAGACGTAATACTATTGAGAACAAAGGCAGACCCGGTGCTCCCAGGAAGATTTCTCCCGGATTACGAAGAAAGTTGATGCGACAGGTCCAAAATAAACCAATGGCCATCAGCAAGACCTTCAGAAAGATTTGAGTTTGTCAGGAATTAACGTAACTAAGTAAACGATTAGTAATGAACTACGCAGAGACGGTATAAAGTCGCGCTCCTCAAGAAAGACACCACTCCTTCTGAAACGACATAGAGATGCCTGGTTGAAATTTGCGACAGAGCATAAAGATAAGGAAAATTCTTATTGGGAAAGAGTTCTTTGGAGGGATGAGAGTAAAATTGAGTTGCTCGGTTGCAATTCCCCGAATCGTATGGAGGAATGACGACGAAGCATACGCACCCAAGAACACCATACCAACTGTCAAATTTGGTGGGGGTAGTATCATGGTTTGGGGCTGCTTTTCGATGCGAGGTGTTGGCAAACTAGCAATTATAGACGATAGAATGAATGCAGAAAAATATCAACAAATCCTAATCGAAAATTTATCGCTCCTCTGTAGAGAATCTTGGGCTTCCTCCTGATTGGATCTTCCAGTAGGACAATAATCCCAATCATACTGCAAAGAGTACGAAGAATTGGCTTGCTAATAATAACTTTAACATCTTACAATTTCCCAGTCAGACGCCGGATTTGAATCCAATAGAGAATTTATGGTGGTTTTTGAAAAATAAGATCCGTGATAGAGGTCCAAAAAAACATCCAAAACCTGAAAACAATTACTCAGGAAGAATGGGACAAAATAACTACTAAAGTATGTGAATCGTTAATTAAAGACTACAGGAAGAGATTGGTTGCTAAGATCATTTTTGTCGCCTTAGTGTTTTTTGACCAGAAATAATAATAATAATAATAATGATAATACTAATTATTATTATTATTATTATTAGAACTGTCTTACAAAACTACAATAATCAGCTTTCAAAGAAAGCTGGAAACTAGAGAAGACTGGGTAATGATCTGTGTTAAAGAGTATGGAAGGAGTAAGAAAAGTTATTCAGTATTACAGGAAGCCAACAAGCTTAAAATGGAATTTCCCGTGGATGAAGAAATACAAGAAAAACATAATACACCTACTCCAGCGGCAAAATCTAAAAAAGAATGCAAAGACAAATGAAATGGATGAAATACAGAAATGGTGGCAAGATAAACTTCTTCACGGTCGATATTATGCCCGTACCTAACAAGCTGATGTAGAAAAACTCCATACCAATCAGTAACTACGTAGTGAAGGGTTAAAAGCTGAAACCGAAGGTTTTATTCTTGCTGCACAGGACTAATTCTTGCTAACTAAAAATTACCAAGCACACATACGGAAAAATTGTTTTAGACCAAAATGCAGATGCTGTGATAAATATCCAGAAACAATTGGCCATCTTGTATTAGATTGCACGGTATTGGCACCGACTGAATATAAGACCAATATCTGCATTGGAAAACTTTTACGGAAAGGAAACTACAATAAATTTCTATGGAGACAATCGAGATCTTGTTACAGAGATAGGGCCTGGAATAATATAATGGGACTTTACAATAAACACAAAGAAAACAATCAAAACTAATCGCCCAGTCATCGTGATCAGAGTCCGCAAAAACAAAATTATTGACATGATATCCCTACAAACTGTAATGTATCTTTAAAAATCTATCAAAATACAAGGACCTTGAAATCGAAATCTCAAAAAAGTGAACCTTGAGGACATCAACAATTACAGTTGTAGTTGTAGCTCTCGAATTAATTGGAAAATAATCTGATAGACTCACTGAAGTACAAAAGTACAGACCACACCTTAGGAAGTGTTTTATCTATCTAAAATGTGTGTGATCTTAAGTTGTTTTTCTCTCAAAATTGCTTAGTGTAAAATCCCATGATGCCATTTCTGACCTTATGACACTGATTGGAACTCCAAAAGAAATGAGTATACACCAGAAATCAAAGGAAATAAAAAATATATCCAAATTACCAAGCATACATAGTAAAATGCAGATTCTGTTGTAAATATCCAGAAATAATTGACCATCTTGTCAGGTCGCACAGTGTTATCACCAACTGAATATAAAACACGACATGATAGAGTGGGCCAATATCTGAACTAGAAAATATGCAACTTTTATGGGAAGGAAACTGCGAGAAACTGGTATGATCCCAGACTCGGTTACAGAGACAGAACCTGTAACAATTTTATGGGACTTTAAAATACACACAGACAGAACAATCAAAGCTAATCACTGATCAAAGATCACAAAAACAGAATGTACTTTTTGACATGGCACTCCCTGCATTTTAATGTATCTTTGAAGATCTTTAAAAAAATGTTATCAAAACACAAGGAGCTTGAAGTGGAAATATAAAAAAAAACATGTGGCATTTGAGGACATCAATAATTACAGTTGTAGTTAAAGCCATCGAATTGATTTGGAAAGGTTCCCATAGACTCATTGAAAGGATAAATGGTAACACACGTCTGAAAGAAATAAAAAATTGTACTTAAAAGTACAGCACACACACATTACAAAAAGAAAATCTTGTAAAATATGCGTGATCTTATTTTTTTAATTTTGTTTTTATAGTTTTTTTTGTTTTGTTTTTTGCAAATATGTTCAGTGGAGAATGTCATGGAGTTATTTCTGACCTTAGGTTGGAACCCGGAAGGAAATATGTATACAGAAACCCAAGGAAATAATAATAATAATAACAACTACATATTAATATAATAATTTAAAATATAGTTAAATGTAACTTGAAAAAAAACTTATAATAATAGACTTCTCAGAAAATCTCTGTCATTTGTAAAATTATGGGCATAAAGTCGGGGTTGAATTTCTGTGATTTTTAAGTAACCATCCAGAATTACTAGATATTAAGATAATTATTGTAAAAATATTTAAATTCTTACGTCTGAATATCTAATAACAGTAAGGATACAATCAAATATAAATTTGATATGTGGTATCATATTTTGGCCGTAAATAAAATAAATTCTAATGGATGTAAAATGAGGGTAATAAATATAAATACGAAGACAAATTTTGTCAGAATCGAATAAAAAGTGCTGAAGAGTGTTTTTTTAAATCAATTTACCCCAATATCTGTCTATATTTCCGAGATGAGGTATTATGTACACTATTTACATTATTCGGACTATTGTCCTCATTTTTATCGCCATATTTATTACAACGTTCAGGCCGTTGTACGCTCCGGCCTTCTTCAGGTGGTTGGAATGTCGAACTGAACCCTTTATTTCACTCACTGGGGTAGACTGTTCTAGTTCCACGTGTCATGTTTTTTTAATGGATGTCAGTTCTCATTTATCTCCTGTTAATTCCCCTCTCCAATTTCTCCACTGCCATAACCGGGTATTGAACTCACACACTTTGTGTCCTGTCACTGGATCTAACCAACGCCTTTATCCACCGTGCCATGTGTCCTTCGTTCTTTCTTTCGTTAATTCTTTATTTCTTCCTTTCGTTTGTACTTTCATTCGTTTATTCATTTTTTTTTATTTTGTGCTTTGTTTATTTCGTTATTAATTTCCTTCATTCTTTATTTCCTTCCTTCTTTCTTTCACTCGCGTTTTTATTTTCTCCCTTCAATTTTTCTTTGTCCTTTTTTATTTAATTTTTTCTTTCCTTCATTCTTTATTTCTTTCCATATTTCTTTCGCTCGCTCTTTCTTTCTTTATTTCTTCCTTTATTTTTTCGTTTGTTCTTTATTTTGTTCATTGTTTCTTTCGTTCTAATCTTCCTTCTTTTTATTCCTTTCTTCCGTTCTTTATTTTTTTCTTTCTTCTTTCGTTCTTTCGTTCGTTAATTCTTTATTTAATTCTTTCGTTTGTTCTTTCATTTCTTCGTTCTTTTGTAACTAAAAGTGTCTTTGCACGCGTGTGTGCATGAACACATGTATCTCCTGAAACAGGGCCCACTACAAATATGGCATGCTCAAGATGGGTCCACCCAAAAACTTTAAAAGAAAATGTGAAGAAACCAACAAAGACCAGTATATATATATATATATATATAGATATATATAGGTATATATGTATTAACAAACAAGAATTGACGAAGACGGTAATGAGTGTGTATGATTGAACGTAGAAAGTTAGCGGTCAAAGTATGCGTGAGTGAATGTTCGTACGTACGTGCGTGTTTGTGCATGTATGTTTCATGACGTTTTCCGAAAGAAATGCATAGCCCCCAACCCAAAGGTGAAAACGCAAAGCCCCCACCCAAAAGGGAAAACGCAATCTTCACGAGATATTACATTGTTGTCATGTCCGCTAAAAATGAGAAGTGAAAGAGAAGACTAGACGAGTAACTCGCCAAGTATATACAGTAAATTGATAGCTCCCCCAAGTGGCGGTTTCAAAAAAATAGGAGGAGATAACTCCGACGCTTACTTTTTTTTATTTCGTTCTTTATTTATTCTTTCTTACTTTCATTCGTTTTTCTTTTTTTCATTCTATCTTTCTTTCTTACTTTCTCGTTATTTCGATGATTTTCTTTCTTTTTTTTTATTTTATTCGAGAATTATTCCGTTCTTTCTTTCATTCGTTGTTTCTCGCAAATCTTCCTATTATTCACTAGATCCTGCTGCATTTCTCTCACCCTTTCAAGCAAACAAGCACTCAGACGCTGAAAAAATTATTTTTTTTATTCTGTCCACTCTCATGTACTCTCTTCTTCTATACCCCTTTCTCTTCATGTCTCTTTCTTCGACTGACAACCAGCAAATGCCCAACGAACACCCTTGTATTAAAAAAGATGGCGCGTACCGCAGAACATCAATCTTTAGCAGAGACACAGAAAAGAATCATTGCGGACTGCACGATTGAAAATGTCACCATCTTCATTCTAAACCTTAGCTTCTTAACTACGTTTTAACATACTGTTTTTTTTTGTTTGTCGAACCATTACTAATGCTGCTGGGTAGGGGTTCAGTAGATTGTCTCAGAGGTAGGTGTGTTGGTCTGTACACAAAAGGAGAGTATGCGTCAACTTAGAATTCGATTCGGAGTTTGTGAACCGTGCGACCGACTAATTAGTAAGTGTTCAACCTTGTGGCATTTCCTTATATGGAATATGTGATTGCGTACAAAAACACTAGAGATAAAAACGGTAATACGAACAGGGAAACCGTATAAAATATTGATTTTGGTTAAAGTTGTTTGCATGACCAGATAGTGTTCAAGAGTTAAGGATCTAGATGTTACATGCAGGTTTTGCGAATCGAATAGAAAATGTCATGTATATAAATCTCCTAATGTTCAAACAGGCAAGAGAAAATAGGTGTTTCTGAATTCATCTGAATAAAAGAATCTATCTATCTATCTATCTATCTATCTATCTATCTATCAGCTTCGTTTATCATCCGATTCAGACTACCCTCCAGTCTTTTGAATAGAAGTAGAGATTTAACACTTATTTGCTGTTTGGCACCATGTTTCCGGTTCCTTCTAAAGTCTACTTCAGCTCTATATTTCTACCGTCACAGCGTAAACTCTGATATTTTATTAACTATTTCTGATGTTATTTTAATTTTTTGTTCAATATAAGTATGTTTCTATCTAAGTCAGTTTCCATCTATCTATTTTTATCAGTTTATTCCTATCTGTCTATCTAGCTATCTATTATTTTATGAAATTTGCGATTCGAACCATTTTTTTAAAATTAATCTTCGCTACGCGTAATTCTATTTTGACTGAACATTATTTAAACGATTTGCATTTACTTGGTGGCGCCAGTTGTAGAGCAGTCATTACGAAAGCTGTAATATACGCCATAGTTATTGTAGTGAGTTCAATACTCAATATTGCGTCGCTGTGCAAGCATAAGCAAGATGTAGCACAAAGGAATTCATCGGATCCGGTCATTTCGTTTACATCAAATAACTGTTTTTGGGATTTCGGCTGTTTTCTTTAGATTTAATTCATGACCGGGGTGTTTAAACAGGAATCCATCGGTGGGAAGATTTGTGGGAGCTCTCACGATGGTATTAACACACATTAACTAAATCTGTATAAACCTGAAGACGTTGAAAAATGAATTCACAAGAAAAATCATTAAAAAATACGTTTGGTAAATTCTGCTAAAGCTAGCATAAGGCCACATTACACAGCGATCGGAAATGGATGAATACGGGCTTGCTAGAGAGGGTGCTATGACTGGGGCCCCAAAGCAAGTGAGTTTTGCTTTTGTTTACTTAGCGAAGATCAATTTCACTAACAATGAATTTTGGAAGGATTTGACGAGTCCAATTCATTATTCAGCATTTTTAAAAAGAAAACATAGATAGATATACATATAGAAACAGTCATAGATAGATAGATAGATACGTACAAACACAATAAATAATATATAGATAGAAGCAGAGTGAATAATAGATAGATAGATACAGACAGACAAAACCAAAAGAAATAACAGATAGATGGTAACAGTGAATAATATAGATAGGCAGATAGATAGACAGATTGACAGAAGTATAGTGCATTTATAGATTGACAGAAGCTGATTGAATAATAGATAGATACAAGCAGATAGATAGATAGAAAGGAAGAAAGAAAGAAACAGCGTGAATAGACAGCTACCAACTGATGTATAGTGATACGATGTTTATTTTATTTTATGTGACTGGTGTATTATTCTCGTTTAGATAAATAGATATGAACAAACGGAGATTTATAATCAGTGCTTAATGAATTTAAACAGATCAAAAACTAAAGAAGACCGAAAGAATAGTTTATCCGGAAACATGAGTCTTAAGCGACCTAGATTTTCATTGGTAGACAGATCCACTGGTGAAATGGATAGCAATGTCTTCTGAGGACGTAGACAAGTGGATAGATCGAATGATTTGATGAATGTGTTTATCTGCTTCTTAGGCTCTTCAAGGCGCATCAGTTGCCTCGTAAAACAACGTCAGGTATCGGAAACTTTTGCGTCAATTTCAGATTAAGCGACGGGGAAGGCTATTTCCGTGTCTGTTTGATGGATGTGTGTGAATTGGGCGCTGGACGGACGGCCAAAGAGAAAAGGAAAATAAAAGAGGTTGAGAAGAAAAATCCCAGGGAGACCAGTTTGAGCTGTAGTTAAAAGAGGTAGCCAGTGTACAAAATTGGAATTCACTGGCTTGCTTGCCTCAGATAATGATCGACTTTATCTTTATGAGATAGATAAGTAAATGGAATAGATAGATACGCATGGAAAAGAGAGGGAATTGCGTAGGCCGATTTAACAAGCCTGGTTAATAGAAACCTCGGGAAGAATAAAAGGTAATGCTAGAAAGGTTTCAGCCATTTTTAGGAACGAAAGAAAGTAGACTACCTAGGGCCATAGCGTCGTAGTACTCAGTAAAATAGTCGCGTTGGCACCTGAACTCATTAAAGCTGCTTCCGTTCAACTGTTTCAAACTATACAAAATTCTTTTTTCAGGATCGCCATCAACTGCATAATCATGTTCTTATCCTTAATCGTTAATCTTTAGGAAAAATGCCAAAAGATTTGGGGATGCAATTCTGGATATTAACTGTCGTGGCTGACCAGTTTGGGTGATGCTAAGAATTAACCTTGAACCACAATGCGACTATCACGCAATAGATGAAGTCGGTCAGTGGCGTCTAACTGCCGACTAATTAATCCCACATAAGAAGCAAATGCGTTGTAATACCCCGATGATCATGTACCACGCTTCATCAAAATCGCGTAACCGGTTGCCGAGATAGCTGAACACTTTGAGACAGACGTTGTAGTTAATAAAATGTTTTAAAAAAAATTATTAAACTGAGAATAATGAGAACCACGTTTGTAGACATATGTACGTAGAGATCACTGCATTTCTGTTCCCGAGATATGAAGTACTCCGAACATGATGAAATAATTTAGGTTTAATAAAAAATAATAATAATAATTATAATAAAGATAATAATAATTATAATGATAATTATAATAATAATTATAATAATAATAATAATAATTATTATAATGATGATAATAATAATAATAATGATAATTATAATGATGATGATAATAATTATAATAATAATAATAATAATTACAATAACTATTATAATAATAATTATAATGATAATTATAATGATAATTATAATGATGATAATAATAATAATTATAATAATAATAATTATTATAATAATAATTATAATGATGATAATAATAATAATAATGATAATTATAATGATGATAATAATAATTATTATAATAATAATAATTACAATAATTATTATAATAATAATAATAATTATAATGATAATTATAATAATAATTATAATGATGATGATAATAATAATAATAATAATCATTATTATTATTAGTAGTAGTAGTAGTATTATAATAAACTCGTCATGATAGATTGAGATAATAACTGAATTAGAAAATATGCAAGTTTTACAGGAAGGAAACTGCAAGAAACTGGTATGACCATTACCCAGACCCAGAATTACGTGTAGCGCGGATTACATTTTTAAAAAAAAGAGGTTCAAATCGCAAATTTTATAAAATAATAAATAGCTAGATAGACAGATATATACATAGGAACAAACTGAATAAATAGATTGTAACAATTTTATGGGACTTTACAAGGCACAAGGACAGAAGAATCAAAGTTAATCACCCAGACATCGTGATCAAAAACCACAAGAACAGACTGTGCTTTATCACTTACAAGACATTCCCTGCAGATTATGCATCTTTGAAGATATTCAAAAAGCTATAAAATACAAGGATACTGAAGTGGGAATCCAAAAGAAATGTGGTGCATGCGGACATCGATACTTCCAGTTGTATTTGGGTTCACAGATTGATTGGATAATTGACGATTGATAGACTGATTGAAAGGATTCCTTGTAGCTCATGCCTTAACGAAACCCACGAAATTCAACTCACAAGTATAGCTCACACATTCCTAAGAGCTTTATCTATGTAAAATATTTGTGGTTTTAGTTTTTGTTTGTTTGGGTTTTTTTTTTACAAAATTGAAAAATGTCATGAAGCCATTTCTGGCATTAGCTCTCTGGTTAGGACCTGGAAGGAAATTTATATACAAGAGAATCAAACGAAATAATTATAATAATGAACCCGGCCTCTCTATGGCGCAGTTAGGACACATGTTTTAGAAAAGAGTTGAGTTCTGTACTCCAGAAAAGTACTCGTACTCTTTCCGTGTAACAGACAAAGCTAATGTTATTGAGTTATTATTAAGGGTACCATATTTTCGCATGAGGAATGTTCAGATGGGCTACATGCCACTAGTTAATACCGTTATAACTTGAACCCACAATGCAACGTACACAAGATCGAATCATCTTCCTTTTCTTCCTATGGTAAGGCGGAAGTTCCATTCAGACAGCAGCGTCCCGAGAACAGCTACTGCGTCTCCAGTGGTAACAACCTTAATATATTCAAGTTAGGGTCAAACTGGCTTGTAGACATGTGTCAGACTACATTAGGTGTGAGCATCGGCCTAAAGGTTTATTCTCAAGTGTTATAAGTACGTTCATTCGAGAGCTTACCAATGTAAGCTGTGGTAAGTAATCATAATTACTCCCAAAATATGAGACCTAGTCATTCTGCAAATAAAAAAATTAGAGGAAAAGATAATAAATGAAAACGAGAAGGAAAAACGAACCATTAATTGGAAGAAAGCAGAATTTATGGTTGCTAGCTCAACATGCAAACTACAAACTGGGGACACCAGAAGCAAGCGAGTACAAATAATTGAATATCAAGGGGATGTTTTAATAGAGGATGGAATATGCGACACCAAGTCAAATTGAATACCGAAAGATATCTCAAAAAAGCTACGCAAAGTAATAAGAAACAGGAACTTTTCATTACAAACAAGGAAAAGACTTCAAAATTAGATTGATGCACTCCAATACGTATATTAAGTGGAAGTAAACGATAATTCTATTTCTCGCTGTCTTTCTTACAAAGACAAATAGCTATGCCTTTCAGTACGCATTTCTTTAACATTATCTCTTTAAGTCTATCTATCTATCTATCTATCTATCTATCTATCTATCTATCTATCTATCTATCGTTATGTAATAGTAGTTATGTAACAGAAATGCTGTTCTATAGAATGATGCTGAGAATAGCATTGACTCAACATGGGAGTTAAGACGTTTTAGGGAAAATGGAAGCAAAAGGATCAATGATATTAAATCACAAAGGACAGTTCAAATTTCTAGGGCACATATTGAGGAAAGAGGGCTTGGGAAACTCGACACTCGCAGGATATAATGAAGGGGATGGGAGATGAAAACAGTGAATAAACCACCTAACAAGCTTGTGTAAATGTTTAGCAGAAAATGGATTAAGATAGATATCAAAATGGAAAAAAAACTTATGAGCTACGAGCTAATGAGGGGAAATTTTGGAGAATCATGATCGTCAGTGTCCTTAAAGGAAACGGTCCGTAGCAGAAGAAGCAGAGGCTTAGACAGTTATAAGGCTACAATTATATGCATCCAAATAAGGTCAACCTCACTAGGAACTTAATGGTTAAGGAGACAATCATGGTGCTCTTTTGAAAGCGTATTTGAAAACACCCCCAACATATATCAGGTGTGGGTGTAGCAATTTCACCCCATGAACACCTGCTTGATACGAATAACACAGCAGCAACACCTGCTACACAAGGAATTTACAGTTTAAATCTTGTATATATATATATATATATATATATATATATATATATATATATATATATATATATATATATATATATATATAAGATTTATATATATATATATATATATAAAAGTGAACATAGAAGTCAACACTTAGAGGCGACAGTCTGTTTCATGCTAGATGCAATCATCGGGCCATGAAGCAGACTGTCGCCTCTAAGTGTTGACTTCTATGTTCACATTTATATTTACACACGCTCTATCTCTGATATTGAGCACTTTATCCCATAAATATAGCACACTTTAAGACTATATTTTTCATATATATATATATATATATATATATATATATATATATATATAGGATGCGATCGGTAATTTTTATATTTTTAAATTCGCGCGTGCGCGTAGTTTTATTGATTTAGTCAACTGCACAGTATAGTAGGATCAGTTGGGCACCATCGGTGAGAAAAATAGCGCCAAGGCGCAATTCACTCCACCAGAAATTTGAAACTGACATGCACTACTGCTTGGCATTCGCGCCGGAAACTACACAATGAACACTTCATGGTGTTTGTGTGTCAATCTGAGGTCAGTGTAGAGGATACGAAAAGAGTTGGCTGATATATCCAGTCAAAATCAAGGTGTTTGGAGTGATCACTAGTGACAGTCACGCCATGTCTATATTCATCTTCGTACAGGGCCTCAGACTCAACACGGAGGCCTACAACAAGTGCCTTGATGAGGTAGTGCTACCCTGGGTTAAGAGGGTGGCTGCTGGAAGACCTTATATCAGGCAACATAACTCTGCACCATGCCAAACATGCAAGAGATTCATAGCTGTTAGACAATTTCTGCGACCACATCACTCCTTACATCTAGCTACAAAACTCCCCAGACTGCAACCCCCTTGATTAATATATGTGGGGCGCAGTTGAGCGAAAGACAAACAAAACTCTTTGTAACACCAACAATGAACTGAAGACAAGAATTATGGAAGCATTCACAAACTTAAACAAGCAGACCGTCCAGAACAGTTGCAAGAAATTCCGATGCCGTTGGAGTCCGTAGTTGAAGCTATTGGCGATTTTATTGAATAAATTTAGTCTTTAGCATTTTAAAATATTTTTGTTTAAAATATCTGTTAAAATGTGATGTCAGTGATATTTTCATTTTTCCGTAATTTAGAGGACAATCTATTCATCGCACCCTGTATATATATATATATATATATATATATATATATATGTGTGTGTGTGTTAGCGCATGTATGTATGTGTGTGTGTCTACACTCCTTATATGCACGACCTCGTGAAACTCACCCAAACCCCTGCGACAGAAATAATACTACGAAGATATTATATATATATATATATATATAGATATATATATATAGATAGATATAGATATGAACAGATTAAGTTATATATATATATATATATATATATATATATATATATATATATATATATATATATATATATATATATATAGATAGATAGATATAGATATGAACAGACTAAGATATATATATATATATTTTGGAGTGATCCGGTAAAAGTAACCGCCAAAATAGACTACCCATAATGCACCACTGACCCTTATATAAATAGCCGAGAAAAATAACAGCACTAGTCGCCTGACGATTGCACTAGCATGAAACAGACTGTCGCCTCTAAGTGCCGACTTCCATGTCCACTTTTATATATATATATATATATATAGATAGATATAGATATGAACAGACTAAGATATATATATATATATATATATATATATATATATATATATATATATATATATATATATATATATATATATATATATATATAATGAGAGGCCACGTATACTTTCTTGATATGTATATAATATCTGGATAAAATGAATGAAACAAAATTGGGTGTTTTGTTATGAAAGTATTTATTTCTGTGTTTTATATATATATATATAGATATAGATATGAACAGATTAAGATAGATAGATAATGAACACACTGAGGTAGACAGATAGATAATGAACACACTGAGGTAGTCAGATAGATAATGAACACACTCAGATAGATTGTTAGATAGAAATAAGCAGACTAAGATAGATTGATAGATCGATCGATAGATTGACTTAGAGAGGACGTTAGAGAAATACATACTGAGAGGTACAGCCACTCGTCTTTGTAAGAAAGACAGAGAGAAATAGAATTATCGTTTACTTCCACTTAATATACGTGATGGAGTGCACCAATCCCAATCTAAATTTGAGCCCTTCCTGTACCTATTTAAGGAAAAGACATTGCGGAGTATTAACGTCTTTGTCTATGAACATGTTAGCGTTTGAGTCAATTCTCTATTAACAGCGTATATGCAGAACGATAAGCGATTCCAAATATCCTTCAATTATGTCCCCCACCCAAACAGATTTATGTGTGTTTTCCCGGCCGAAATTCATGCCCCATGTTGGCAGAGTTATTGAAATATATTTAAATATGCGCTAAATTATTGACGTCAAGCTATTACACAACGGCTCGGCAAGAAAGAATTCAAAAATCGATTAGCGCGCGCTTCTGACTATTGCATAATTCGGATCTCAAGCAATGCACTTATCAAATAAACATCCGGGTAACCTTGGTTCGGTATGTTGGCTGAGAACGTTGCGTATTTTAGGGCAAAGTCGAAGAAACCGAGAGAATATAGTCATTTCGGTAGAATTGGCCCAATTCAGTCTTCTTCTACCAAGTGATGCTGAGTCAATGCAATTGTTATGCTAATTGTAAAATTAGATATCTGCACACAAGACACATTTGGCATTCAATGGCAGAATAGACATTGTTACTCTCGGTTGGAATTCATAAAATTATTTCGTTATACAGACTTTTTATTTTGCATTTGGTAGCCTGGTACTAACCTGGAAGGGATGGACTCCGTCAGGTTAAAAGACATGCTAAACGATGATCACTCCAAGAAACCATTCGCGGAAATCCAGGCTCTGGTACGCATCGACAGATGGAGGTGAATGGTGGGCAACTCAGCCCGTCGACGACTCTATTTCCCGGTTTAAGGACGTATGAAGAAGAAGTGTGGAAATGTATTTCGTTATATCATCATTTTCAGTTCAGTTTAAATGCTCTATGTATTTTTGTTGTTGCTACTGTTGAAAGTCTTCAATTGTTTTGGATTTTGTTATTTAGTAATTTTTTTTTATCTTTTAGCGACAATCAATGAGATCTTATGAAAGATATACGAGGGTGAGTCACAAAGTAATGTAAATTGTTTTATTCTATAAGAAATAAAGAACACAATCAAACATATAGTACATCATGATCTAGCTATACATCACAGGTCCACATCCCTACTTCTCAAGCATAGTCTCCGCCTCTTTCAATGTCAGTTTTCCACCTTCGACTGCGGGCATGCATCCCAGCTTCGTAAAACGCGGCTGGCTGTTGTTGCGACCAATTCCTGACAGTAGTTTCCACGTTTCCTTCACCCCCATAACATTTGCCTTTCACTGCCTCATTTATTGGACAAATGTGATGGAACACTGAGGGTGCTAAGTCAGGTGGTGATGAAGAAGTGAAATAGTTTAATTGCGTTGTTAAATCTATGAATTATTATTGTTTTTTGTTGTTGTTGCTATTATTATTATTATTATTAGATAGATAGATAGTACTGTTTATAAGACGTTAATATATGTTCTGGTGATGTAAGGAAAAGTGGCTTGGAATGATTTCCCGTTAGAAATTTCTTTGTCTTGGATCGGCTAATGTGATATTTTGCAAAAAAAAAATAAAACAAATTGTCATCGAACATCTGACGAAATATCTCGCAGCGATATATTTGAACTGGTGCTGCTGACAAGATACGAGCATGAATCAAAATTTACTGCATATCGTACATCAAGATCTAGCTATACATCACAGGTTCATATCCCTACTTCTCAAACATAGTCTCCATCCTTTTCAGTTGCATTGTCCACCTTCGAATAAGGGCATGTATCCCAACATTGTAAGCTTAACTGGCTGATCCTCCATGTTTCTGTTCATTGGACCAAAGTAATGGAACTCTGAGGATGCTAAGTCAGGTGAAGATGAAGAAGGGACACCTGCTTTAAGGAATTGCTCTTATCAGCAGCCTGAGTTTTTCGTAGCTGGGATCCATACGCTCATTCGTAGGTGGGACACTGACATTGAAAGAGGTGATGACTATGTTTCAGATGCTATATCTAGTGTTTATTTCACATCTATTTGCTTAACTTGGTCACGCGAATATTGCTGTAGCGTCGAAACGGTAGATTCATCACTTTATTCAATAAATCTGTAAGAGAAATTTACTCATTAATTTCTTAGTGATTTTTCCGTTAGTTGACTTCTGTTACTTGCTTTTTCTTAATCATTTCACCCCCAAAAGCCACTAAAACGCAAGGGATTAATTAGAGTGAAATATAACAGGAGAAAAACGTTACTGAGGTAAAAGAACAATAACAAGTACACGATACAAGAAGATGACGATTGTATTTAAATTTTAGAAGATCCTAATTGACAACAAAGAAAGAAAATTGGAAGAGACTTACGAAAGAAAGGAACTATTAGAAGAGAGCTTACGTTTATATTTGAACTGTAAAATTATGAGATATAATTGACAAACTTGTAATACGTTTAAATTTATGAAGTTGGGGCTATCAAAAAGGAAAGTTCATTGAAGAAATTTCTATAAAAATATTCATTAAAAAGTCTCTAGGAAGCTACGTTATGGCGGTTGGAATGTGCTTGAAGCTGAGGAGTTAGATCAAGAGTGACAATATTGAAGATTCTTTTAGGATTTTGTCAAGATATAGCATCAATATTCATTCCAAGGATTTTCTTTGTTTAATAATCGATTCGATCGATTCCGAACTGATTTTTTTTTTATTTTGTTTTAATTTCTATCTACCTCTTTATTTCTTCCTTTTTTATTTTTCTTCTTTTCTGTCTTTTTATTCTTCCTTTTCTGTCTTTTCATTCTGACATTCTTCTTTTATGGTTTTTATTCTTTCTTCCTTATTGTCTTTTTATTCTTCCTTTTTTTCTGTTTATTCTTTTTCTTACTATTCTGTCTTTTTATTCTATCTTACTGTCTTTCTGCATTTTCTGTCTTTTTATTCTCAACGTATTTCTTTCTTTCTGTTTTCTTATTACGTCTTTCTTTCTTTCTTTCTATTTTGTTATTACGTCTTTCTTCCTTTCTTTCTTTCTTATCTGTCTTTTTATTATTCTTTTTTCTGTTTTTCCTTTTTCTTTCTTTCTTTTCTGTCTTTTTTCTTTTTTCTTACTGTATTTCTTACTGTCCTTTTCTTTTTGTTTTTTTTCTTACTGTCTTCTTATTCTGACTCACTTTTTAATTTTGTGCTTTCTTTCTTTTATGGTTCTTATTCTATCTTTCATTTATATTTTATTTTTTATCCTTCTTCGTTTTTTGTCTTTTTATTTTTCTACCTTTTCTGTCGTTTCTTTCTTTCTTTCAATCCTGCATTTTATTCTTACTTTTCAGTATGTTTATTCTTCTTTTTCCGTCTCTTTATTCATTATTGCTTTCCTTCTTTCTTTTTTTCCTGACTTTTATTCTTTATTTTCTGTATTTCTATGCTTTCCGTTTTCTGTCATTTTATGTTTTCTTTCTCTTTCTTTTTTGTCTTTTTCTTTTTTTCCTTCTTTCTTTCATATCTGTATGTTTATGCTTTCTTTTCTGCCTTTTTATCTCTTCTTTCTTTTCTGTTTGCCTTCAGCTGCGTAATCTCCTTTTCACCCGTTAAAAATAAAACCTCTGACCTACGGCCTACCAGTATTCGAGCCGACCAACATTCAACCCTATTGTACCGACCGAGAACTCTGATTAAAGTAACAGCTTCTCACTGAATAAAGGATATTTCGAGTCTTACCCACGGAGAAGGTGAGACATATCGGAGCACAGACATTGAAAGTGGTGTGCGGCGTGGCGTAAAAAGATGCAGAATTTATTTATAATCAGCGAGGTCCCCACCTAGCCTGTGAAGGGAAAGCGTGGAAACACGTAACGTCCGCGTCAAACTTATTTCCCCTACCTACACAATTGTGCATACGTCGGTATACGCGCACCAAAGCAACCAAACGCTCACTTGTATACATTTTGTTCTAATACCCATACACATTTATTGAGAAGACATTTATTCTCACGTGAAAAGAACGAGATAGGGGACGATATTTCTCCGTGATAAAATGTCACACATACACACAGAATGATATCTATAAACTTACTTTTTCGAACAGAACAGATATTGACGCATTACGCGGGGGTTTCGATGTGGTGTAATGTTTAGAAAGCTTGTCTCGCTAGATCCCTTTCGACTGAGTCCGATCCTCACTTGGTGTTCCACGATTTTGACCTTGTGCTACGTCTAAGCTATGCTTAGAAGTTCTTTTGGGGAGCTTGAGGTGGTGTAATGGTTATAAAGATTGTGTCATTAGATAAACTACGACTGTGTAGTGAGTTCGAGCCTCACTAGGGTCTCCTCTATTTTGACTTTGTGTCACGTCTAAGCTATGCTTTGAAACATTTCTTAGATAACTCGAGGTGGTGTAATGATTAGAAAGATTGTCTCATTAGATCAGTTACGACTGAGTAGTGAGTTCGAGCCTCACTAGGGTTTCCTCTGTTTTAACTTTGTGTCACGTCTAAGCTACGCTTTGAAACATTTCTTGGATAACTCGAGGTGGTGCAAAGGTTAGAAAGATTGTCTCATTAGATCGACTACGACTTAGTAGTAAGTTCGAGCCTTACTAGGTCTTTCACCATTTTGACTTTGTGTCACGTCTAAGTTACACTTGAAACATTTCTTAGATAACTCGAGGGGTGTAATGGTTAGAAAGATTATCTGACGAGATCATTTACGACTGAGTAGAGAGTTCGAGCCTCGCTGGGGACTCCTCTATTTTGACTTTGTGTCACGTCTAAGCTACGCTTTGAAACATTTCTTGGATAACTCGAGGTGTTGCAAAGGTTAGAAAGATTGTCTCACTAGATCAGCTAGCTGGCACTTTCTGACTGTTACCAGCAGTTTCTTTGTCGTTCATGTTAAATTAAAACTGCATAGTTTCTCACGGTTTCATGAAATTCTTAACATTTATCAGGAGAACCTCTATCTCCGTTACCTCAAATTGTATTTCATGTCTGAGAAAAATTGTAAAACTGAATTATACATAGCAGGTCAACACGACTTTTTTCTAAGGGCATTTTCCTGTCCTTAATGTCGTGTCCATTTTGTGAAAGTCACTTCATATTTCGTATCACACATTTCATCGTCTGTTGTCTGATCGGTTCGATAGGATCAAATTGGCAGCCGCTCTCAAAAGTGATATAAAATCTGATCTTAACTGGGGTAAATAATGACTTGTTAATTTGAACGTAATCTTCTTAATGTTGCATTTATTTGTATGTATACGTTTAACACGAGAGATAATGCTAGTATTATGGTTGGTCAATGTCCATTCTTCACATGGGCGCAGGCCTGAGAGATAGTATATGGAGGATGGGTGCAGGTCTGGGCGATAGTATAGGGAGGATGTGTGCAGGTCTGGGCGATGGTGTAAGGAGGATGTGTGCAGGTCTGGGCGATAGTGTAGGGAAAAATGTGTGCAGATCTGATTTCTATTAATCATATGACAGACCCCTTTTTGCCTTCCATCAGTATGGCTGATACTAACCTCCAGGGGGATGACACGTTACGCGTTCACTGCTTAACATCCTCTGCTGACATAATGGGGAAAGTTTATAATGAATCAATTGTTAGGTCTGCTTTTATTAAAGTTGGTTCTAGAATCTAGCTTACATATTTATAAGTCTATCATTCGTCCAAGTTTAGAATATTTCTAGCATACATGGTCCTGACAGAGGGCACCTCGAGGCGGCGTAATGGTTAGCAAGCTTACCTTAGTAGAACAATTACGACTGAGTAGTGAGTTCGATTCTCACTGGGTGCCCCCTACTTTCGGCCTTGTGCCACATCTAAGCTTTGGAAATCACAGAGGGCACCTCGAGGCGGTGTAATGGTTAACAAGCTTGTCTCGCTAGAACAATTATGACTGAGTAGTGAGTTCGATCCTCACTGGGTGTCCCATACTGTCAGCCTTATGCCACATCTAAGCTACGCGTGGAAAATCATTATGACAGTCTTGTTATATATTTAGAGATTCTTGATAAAATCCAAAGAAGAATCTGTAATACCATTGGTCCTGGCATGGCATCCCGGTTTTAGTCACATACCAATCCCAGCCATTTATTTTCCCTGTACCGTTTCTATAGATAATTTCATGGGAATTCTTCTGATGAAATTTGCTATATGTTATGTAAACCTTATGAATTTGACGCAGTACTAAATTATATCATCATTTTACGGTTTAAATGGCTAGATGTAACCTAAGTTCTTGGCTAACACTTTATTTTCTTGTACTTCTGCATGGCGGAAGTCTCTTCTGGCTTCTTACTTTCCAGCCAATTTTGATCTTCAAAAATTAAATGCAATATCAATCGTTATATACAGATTCCATATTCCTCTTCTTTTATTGTTCTCGTGCTTTTTCATATTCTTTCACGCTCATTGTTTTAGTGGATGTAGTGCCTTGTTTGCGGTAAAAGTTATAATACAATACGTTATTGTGTCTTCGTTTCCGGACGTTCAATTAACGTCAGCTGTAAGAGTATGCGATTTCGAGGATTTCCATCGAAAGTTCTATCTTCTCTTAATAAGCATATGAAAGACTCTACATTTCCACACGCAAATCAGGTGTTTATATGACTCTCGTCTATTTTCTGTGTATATACAACTTCATGGTTTATGATGGTGCAGCTACTGAAATCCGTGGAGACCCAATTCTGAACATGGTGGCTATGAAAAAAAAAACATTCTAGGTCAAGCGTCTAGCGCCCTTAGATCTTTCTATCTTCTAATGTCACATCGTATTTTTGTATGTGAATTCTTAAATATAGTCTAATTTCTCGAGAATGTCCTCGGGCATTTTGAAGCGTAGTGTTGCCATCGCCTTCAAATGTCCCAGTCATTATAATTCAGAAAATGTCTTGGGATTATTTAAATATGAGTTATTTATGGAACTTATATAGAGAAGCAAATGCTTTTAATTGTTCTATTCAGTTTTTGATTCGTCGCTATTTTTTCCGGCTAGAAAAATTATCAAAATATATGAAAATGTAGAGCATTAACTGCGTTTATATTTTAGTACCGACTGTATTTTCTTACACGCCGCAAGTGAGAAAATTATTTCACTTAACACAGATTTAAATTTCCAAATATCAATTCGCTTAGGTTTACTCATTCTCGATTTTAATAATGTAAATATTTAATCAATAACTTAATAAATGTTCAAACAACTTATCTATCGATTTCCCGAAACACGGCTCATCAGGGTTAGAAGAAAAATCTGGTTAATATTATTATTGTTATAAACTCAATATTTATGTAGATAAAATAGACTGTCTACGGGCTTCTTGAACGACGAGCAAGGATTATGAGAGAGTAGTCAGGAACCTCAACTGGAGGCACAAACAATGAACAAGAATATTATAAATTTACTGGATGGATCTATTTAACATAAACAGTGAAAAAATACCAGGAGAAGTCAAAAACCTACCGAGATTTATTATCAGAGGGTATAATTATATAAGACACGCGGAAAAGTCTGTGTTAATGACAGACATAGAAAGAAAACTGAATGAATACTTAGATAAAGGAGTAACGGAAACCAAAATGACTAAGTTATAAACTGTAACAAAGATAAAAACATCGTTCACTATTTAAATTATTCGGACTATTGTCCTCGTTTTTGTCGCCATATTTATCACAACGTTTCGGCCGTTGTACGCTTCGGCCTTCTTCAGGTGGTTGGAATGTCGAACTGAACCCTTTATTTCGCTCACTGGGGTAGACTGTTCTAGTTCCACGTGCCATGTCTAATGGATGTCAGTTATCAGTTATCGCCTGTTAATTCTCCTCTCCAAGTTCTCCACCGCCTTAACCAACTCACATTGTTTGAGTCCTGTCACTGGATCTAACCAACGCCTTTATCCACTGTGTCATGTGTCCAGTGAGCGAAATAAAGGGTTCAGTTCGACATTCCAACCACCTGAAGAACACCGGAGCGTACAACGGCCGAAACGTTGTAATAAATATGGCGACGAAGATGAGGACAATAGTCCTAATAATGCAAATAGTGTACATAATACCTCATCTCAGAAATATAGACAGATACCAAAAATATGGTTGTCAGCAAAAGTGAGAGCTACATTTTGGAGATATCAGAATGAAAAAAGGTACGGGAAATAGGGTAGTAAATCCGAAGAAATGTGAAGTCGTATAAAAAAAAGGAACTTTTTAGAAAGCAAGCAAATTATTATTGTATGTACTCTCAACCCCAGACTGCATTTGGTACGCTTATATATGATCTTTCTGGGAAAACGGTTGGTTCCTTGTAAAGCTCTAGAAAGTACCTGAGCCAGATCAGAAGTAAAATGGAGTATTGCTGCTATATCTGGTCTGGGGTTACATAATTCACACTTTCCCGCTTTGCCAGAATTCAAAAGCGGCTGTATGGCTGGGAAATTATTTTCCGCCCTTCAAATACTATCCCACAGACAAAACGTTACTGGCCTCTCACTAATCTGTTGATATGTTCAGACGAGCTACATTCATAGTTCGATAAGACATCCAGAGCCAGGCCCCGCCATGCTATGTCCAAAGACACGACTCATCTTCATATTCCACTGGTAAGAAGAGAAACTGCTTCTTCCCCAAAACTGTTACAGTGAGGAACAGACTCACTAAGGAATGCTCCATCAATCGCTGCGACCTTAACCTCTTCAAGTCTACGGTCAACCGTTATCTATCCTACATATCTTCATAATATGTATTTTTTATTGCCTCCTTGCACGCCATTACAACAATCTCATTCAATAAATATCGAACCTGGGTGGCTCCTGGGTACTGTATTGTAAGAACAATATTATAAAACGATGAGAATCGTAAACACAAATAGGTTTTGAGAAAGTCTTACATCCAAGTTGTTTTCCATCTTGGAATATTGAAAATATCAGGAAACTTTCTAGAAACATGATATATTTTTAAGACAACCATATTGACATTATGGAGTAGATGATAGCAGAGCTTGTAAATTGCATTTAAAATGTGTAATTCTTTAGTTTTTACTTAATTTATTCATTTATTTTGCATAATAAAATATTGCAAGTCCTCATAGTGTAGCATTTATCAACCTGAGAAATAGGGATTCTGATCGGTTCCAGTTTAGTTCCCAATTTTCCATCTGATTCCCTGAAGAAATGTATAGATTTACCAATTCTCACTGTCACTCTCAAGATAATGGACAATATTCAGCGTTGTAAATTTGCTTGACAACCAGTCTAAAAGACGAACAAATCATTACCGATGAGCTGTGACACTAGAAACTCCACACCGTAAAAAACTACTCGATAAGAGAAACAGTTGTTGCAACACTCCAAATGGTGAAGTGGTTTGCCTTATCCTGCGCAAGCGCGTCTACAGCATTAACATGACATACGAAGGTGCCGCTTTAGCGTCTGTCCAACCGGTCTGTGACTGCTTTACTGTGTATCCTACCACCACATTTATATTCTACTTTACTAAGGCTTTCTCCCGAATTTTTTCTCGATATATTTAAACACATTCACAATGTTTTTATTTAAAGGATTGAAATATTTTGTTCTATGATTTTTTAGTCAAATTTCTTATTATATATATATATATATATATATATATATTATATATATATATATATGTGTGTGTGTGTGTGTGTGTGTGTGTGTTTGTGTGTGTAGATTTAAAATTTCATAATACGATAAATGGCGTACCTCCTTCCGTTTTTGGTTTTCTCCTTACGTTAGATAATGTAGAATACAAATATGTTGGTAGGTTAACACTGGTCGGTAGGACCCACGCTAAAGCGGCACCCATGCATAGTTACATATTAAATATTCTGGAATTAATTCGATCATAGTTTAAATTTGTTTAAAAATAGAGGCGTTTATCTGATATTGTCACGTCCTCTGCGGCAATGTACGTTTTAATATTTTTTATCATTAGTCACGCTAAAACAATTTCTGCCCTAAGATGCATTTCTGATGGCTCATGTGGGAAGAAATTCTGATAGAAAAAGAAAAGAAGCCAAGAGTCTTCAAACCGAACAAAGGAAGAATGCCAAATAATATTAATTTTGTTTCCATTTCGCGCTGTTTAAACTAAAGCTGTGCTAAATTTAAAAAAAAAATGAATACAAGCAACTTCAAGCCTGTCAACGCAAAATAAGCAAAATGATGTCTGAATGATCAACTTACGTCTTCCAAATGAGGAGAATATGTCTGGATACCAACATTAGACATGTTCGAAGAACGTGCCAGTTAAAGCAGCTTACCAATGCTAAAATGACTTCCCTGGTTATCAACGGTTAAAAACTGTCACCCTCATATTTAAAACATTGTAAATAACTCAGAAAGCAAGAAGCTGGAGCAGACTTCCACACGCGAGAAGTACGAGATTTTTGGCGATTGATTTACACGGTTTCCGTCTTACAATATTTTGAGTCTGAAAAATTACACTTTTACCGGGATTCTCACGTTTCTCTGCCTTTTGGCTGGGATCAAAATGTAATATCTACCCCCTGGCGGATAAACAACAATTCATCTTCCAGTTGTGTCTTTGTCATCGAACAGAGCACATCTCAGTTATAACTTTGTCTGCGGATAGAGCCCAATTAAAATATTATTGAGTAGTATCTAGTTTCGGGAAATTGCTGCCCGTCGTAGTACCTCTCTCATTACTCTAAAACAGTGAGATGAAAAGTGGGGCCCCTTTTGCTTTCTGAATGCTACGCCGAATTCCAGGATGAAAATAAGTTTTGTTAAAATTTTGTTTCGTTCTTACTTGTTTAATCACATTTTCTCATGTTTAAACACATACATAAATACCGTCCTGGGTATGAAGTTAAATGGCATTCGAGTCCTGGGTAAGACGATAAACTACATCCAACAGCAAGGCCACTGATCAGGAGGTTTTGAGGAGCGTGGAACCACCTCTTAATTGCTGGTGTTCCCAGGTCCACCCGGACCCGGGGTGGTGGCACCTGTTAGGGTCCCAGCTATGGACAAATTCTTAACTACCTGGGTGTGACGATAAACTACATCCGCGTCCTGGGTATGACAATAAACTACATCTGCGTCCTGGGTATGACGATAAACTACATCCGCGTCCTGGGTATGACGATAAACTACATCCGCGTCCTGGGTATGGCGATAAACTACGTCCGCGTCCTGGGTATGACGATAAACTACATCCGCGTCCTGGGTTTGACGATAAACTACGTCCGCGTCCTGGGTATGACGATAAACTACATCCGCGTCCTGGGTATGACGATAAACTACATCCGCGTCCTGGGTATGACGATAAACTACGTCCGCGTCCTGGGTATGACGATAAACTACGTCCGCGTCCTGGGTATGACGATAAACTAGGTATAACACCAGGGCCTCTGATAATACGTTTTTGGAAAAACAATGTTGCCAGCTGTACAATTTTGAAAAAATATTACCGGCTATATTTTTTGTTTTTTTTGAAAGAATAGTGTTGCCGGCTATACGTATTTGAAAAATATTACCATCTATACGTTTTTAGAAAAAAATAATATTACTAGCTATATGTTTCTGGAAAAATAATATTACCAGCTATACATATTTGAAAAAAATAATATTACCACCTATA
>OZ038487.1:58855841-58868341 GCA_964036315.1 Acanthosepion esculentum | reverse complement strand
TCGTTCACTAAGGTTGCTGAACTGCTTGGTTTTTCAAGAGCTACCATATCAAGAACTAAGACACAATTCGAGAAACAGGGGAAAACCTCGAGTAACCGTAGCAATTCGGACTGGACTTGCAAACTTACTGACAGGGACCGACGTGCATTGAAACGCAATGTGGCAAAAAAGCATCGGACTACTGCGACCAAAGTGACTGCTGAGTTGAATAATCATCTGAATGCTTCAGTTTCTACTAAAACTGTTCGTCGTGAGCTCCATAAGTCTGCATATCATGGAAGAGCCGCTGTAAGGAAACCTCTTCTCACCACTCGCAACATTCAGAAGAGGTTGAAGTGGTGCAGAGATCACAATGCCTGATCTGCAGACCAATAGAAGTAAGTCATATTCTCAGACGAGTCCAGTTTTTATCTTTTCTCAAATTACAACCGTGACTGCCTTCTTCCAACAGTGAAGCATGGAAGTGGATAAGTGATAGTCTGGGCCGCCATATCATCGAAATGTCTTGGTCCAATAGTTGTCCTGCATGGTAGCATCAACAACAAAGATTACCTGAACATTTTGGGAGATCATGTTCATCCAATGGCCCAGACTTTATTCCCTGATGGTGACTGCATCTTCCAAGACGATAATGCCCCAATACATACCGCTCGATTGGTTAAGCATTGGTATGAAGATCATGAAAGTGAGCTAGAACACATGGAGTGGCCTCTCCAATCTCCAGATATCAATATTATTGAAAATTTGTGGCGCATTTTAAAGCGACAAGTTAGAATCCGCTATTCTCCACCGTTGTGTCTTAAAGATCTGGGGCAGGTGTTAATGGAAAAATGGCTGAAAATTCCTCTGGATGAAGTCAGGAAGCTGTATGATTCCATTCCTAGACGTATTAAAGCTGAATGTGAGTCTAAACGAGGACCAACTCCATATTAAATAAATTTTCTTTAAATTTAACAAGTGTTTCAATTATTTTGTCCAACCCCTGTATATATATATATATATATATATATGTGTGTGTGTGTGTGTGTGTGTGTGCATGTGTGTGTGTGTGTGTGTGTGCGTGTGTGTGTCTTGTGTATGAAAAGATGGTATCCTAATGTGTTGAATACCATTTTGTGCAGAAATGTGAAAACGCAACTGGATTTAAACCATGAGTTCCACGTGTTTGTCGGATTATCTCCATCTTGGAATCAGAAGTGCCGCGTTCCCAATAGCGAACAAGGGACGTAACTCCATTGTATTTTGAATTATCGCCCTTCATATGGGAAAGTAAGCAACACTCCGTAATAGAGCGTGTATGCATATAAAAGTGGCCATTGAGGTTAAACCCAGGCGTTGCAGTCTGTTTCGAGCTTTCATGGACGGACAATTGCGTCTAAGCATGAAATAGACTGTTTCCGCTGGGTATCCACTTGTATATACAGGGGTGAGACAAAAGTCGCTCACCATAGCAGTTAATCAATTAAACATGTTTTAAATGTCTGATTTGTTTTCATAAATCATGTTGAATGGCCACCGAGGTCAGCAGACCTCACACCATTTTGTGTGGCCATTTGGTACCAGCTGTTTATCAGACGTGCCCACAAAATATTGAGGAACTTATAGAAAGAGTTAAGCATGAATGCAGTAAAATGACAGAGGAAACTATCCGACAAGTTAATGAATCCTGCAGGCACATGATTGAAATGTGCTTTGAAAAAGAAGGTGGACATTGTGAACAGTACGTATAACAATTAATTAAGAAGTAAATAAAAAAGTTTATGGTTAATTATACATGTATGGTGTGTGACTTTTCCCTTTCTCTGCAAGGTTGTTTCAGAAGCGAAGGGACTTTTACGGACATTTTTCTATGTTTCTAACGATTTTCCAGGTTTCCGTTGAAACTTTAAATGTACATTGTTCAAAGGTCGGAATAAATTTACCTATTATGGAAAGAGTACTTTGTTGATAATGTTCTGACTCCATTTCTGTATTGTGTTTTAATATAATATCAGTTATATCCCGTATAGACTTTTTGCAATACGATGGCTACAAGCACCTGGTGATACTGCCGAATCAAGAGCTGAAATGTATCGATGTATTCAGTTTCTTATACTTTTTTTCTGGTTTATCCTTACTGCACAGTTGATCGTAATTATAGCTTGAGTTATTTTTAATTTTCATTTTTTCTAAGGTTATATCTATTCATCAAGTATGTAGTTGGGGAAGTAACAGTAAATTCAATTTTGTTTAGATTTTTTAATTCGTTATAAAATGTTGTGCATTTTTTTTAATATATAGTTTGTAGATCATGAACTACATTGTTGCTAATTTCACTACCAAAATTTATTGGTCATGTAACTATAAAAATGTACTCTTGATTTTATTTGGACGTGTAATATTTGCCCACAACTGGGCCCTAACAGTTCTTATCACCCCGGGTCAGGATGGATCTGGGAACAGTAATTAAGAGATGATTCAACACCCCTGAAAACCACAAATCATACAATGAGAGGCCTTGCTGCCAGATGTATTTTATCGTCATACTCAGGACAAAAAAGCTTTGTGGAGTTAATACTGTATTTTGAAGGTTGATATTCTTTGATGCTTTGGTTGATTGGTTTTGAGATAATTGTAGGAATTTACGAGATTATTGGTTTTAGCATGTCTCCTGGTTTGTATGATTTAAGTTTCCCATAGATACACACTGATTTGTTTTTGCTAACACATTTGAAAAGAGACGACAGAAGCCCGCAAAAGGGAAATCTAAATGATAGACGATTTAACATCAGAAATAAACAGTTGATATTTTTAGGACGCATGATGAGGAAATTGGACTGGGAAAATTTGCAACTCACAGAACATATTGAAGGAACGGTGAAAGACAGTGCACAACCTATAGAACTTGTCCAAATTGTTGGCAGGACAGGAAGTAGGAGAGATGGCAGAATGACCAAATTTTCTAAGAGCCATAAAGGACAGGAATCAGGAGAAAACCATAATTCCCACTTTCTGAAGGGACACGGTACATCGAAGAGAAATGAACCGAATATATTTTCTTTTACGACGCAGTTACACACATGTTGAAAAACATTTTAGGTCGTTGGCTCGGAAGAATCGATATCTAACTGAATCCGGCCGGCCGTTTGAAACCCTGAAAGAACGTTTCTCTTGATGAATTTGTCTGATTTTCTTTTCGCATTCTGCCTTTTCTCTCTAATAGACACAGCTGCTATAAATCTTATATCTTGATGAATTCAGTTGACTTGCTGATAAAACCGTGTACCAAAATAATCTTGTTATATTTCGGCATTATTAAACCTTCCCCAAGAGAATAAAGGAAAAGACAAATTTAATTTGCGAGCGTCGGAATATGCACACAATCAACACCCGGACAGGAGGCCAAATCAACAACAGGGAGCATACAGTGTTTATTTATTTCTTGTTTATTTCTTTCCACATACTTTCCTTTTCTTTTTTAATCGTTCGCCCCAAGCAAGGCGATAATGCCACTACAACGCAAGGGGGGAGCTTACAGGCAATGAAAATGAAAGAGAATGAGAATAGGGAGGTTTGAGGAAAGGACAAAAAAGGAACAAGTTTCACGAAGACAAAAGATGGTGGTTAACATTGTATTTACATTTTTGGAAATTGTAGTTATCCCGGAAGCAAGAAATCGGAAAGAAGTTCCACATGTGGGAAGTGCACGAAAAGAAAATATTAGAATAGAATTGGCTGTTGAATCTAGCTAGTTCAGCACCAAAACTGTGGGACCTAGTTAACAATCTAGAAGCACTCTTAAATTCATGTAGTCGGGGAAACGGAAAAATCGCGACAGAACAGTTGCGGAGAAAATATTTTTTAGTAATGACAGAAGTAAGTCGCGTTACGTCAGTGAAAAAGTGATTGGCCGAGATGCCTGTTCACGATCCTTTTCAATGCAGAATTTTCTTTGGATTTTGTCAAGAATCCCGAGATGTACAACAGGACCACGAGAACAGATATCGTAACGCTGTTCAATGCACGGACGAATGGTAGATTTATAAATGTGCAAGATGGATTCTGACGAGAACAATTTCTAGCCCCATCCAGTGAACCAGTTTTCCTTACAATAGGCTTAGCAAGTGATTCGGTATAATCACTCCACTTCATGTCAATGGAAAAAGTGAGGCCAAGAAAATGTATAGAGTTGCTCTCCTGGAGTCTAGCATTAGCTATCTGATGACAGACAAAAAAGTTTCTCTATGTGTTGTGGTGTCCTCCCTCTGAGTCTATTATGGACTCTCCCGCTTACTATAAAATTAGTAGGAAAGTAAGCTTCGGAGCAACAGTAGTATAGATTGTTCTACCGAGGCTGTGACAGTTCGCTGCTGCTGTCGAACTCTCTGCCTTTGGGCAGAGGAACCCGGACTTGGTAGACAGACCCGAACCCGATAATGCGGGTCCTACGGGGATTTGGGGCCGATCCTACTTTATCGGATGACCCACGTTAAACTCGGCCTTGTGCCACATCTACCCTCATGGAGGGGCGACTAAATATCAACAGTAATATAGATTGAACGCTGGTCAACCGGCACACACTCACAAGTCGTGTGTTACTCTTCTGTTGTATTTACTGTTCAATACACAATGTGTCTGTAACCTCTTGTTTCGTTATTTCTTAACCATTTATTTGGTTACAACACTGTGATGATTAAATGAAAGCAGTTTTGTTTTGGAGACGTTAAAAACCAATTTCTTGGCCTAGATAATAGTTAAATGTCCCTAGTTAATAGGTAAATGTGAATTCTTGTCCTAGTTAATCACTGATTGGAGGTACTTTGCAAGTGCAGTTGCCAGGTTTACTTTGTGGGGTCTGTCAGATTAGCTAATAAGACATTACTAAATAGTTGTATCATCTGCATAAATGCGTATTTGGGAACTGATAACATCGGAGATGTCGTTGATGAATATCATAAATAGCGTATATCCAAAGTTAGAGACACCACGTTCTGGAAGCGTACCCGGTCAATATGAACTTTGTTAAACGATTTTTTGGAAACGATTCGTTTCATAGCACTTGACTTGGATATGGCGAAATCACGCTGAAAATGCCTATATTCGTTCAATCAGCGGAGTTAAATATGGTCGAGCCCGGTCAGTCCTCAGATGGGTGATCACTTTGAAACACCGGATAATGTAAGCGACCTCTACAAGCCGAAATGTGATTCGGCCTTACTAACCAATAAAGGGTTGATAAAACGCAAAAAGTCAAGTAAACAAATCCTTTGTTTTTAAATTTCTTCTTCTTTCCCCAACATTGTAAGAAACAAGCGTTATTATTTTTTTTTCTTACATATTTCCTCGATATTTTGTGGGCGCGTCTGATAAACATTATTTTCTCTTTTAATTAGAGTAACATTTTATGTCAATATTATGGTCAGTTTCTTACGGTAAAACACCAATCTGTTTTGCGTCTTTCTTGGGTTTTTTTTTAATGTCGTTTTTGTCTTCATATAGCCTTTTGTTAAAACTTCATGAGGTTTATACAAATTATTATTTCTGACAATTCTTGCAGTTGATAGAGTAAATCCATCCTTCAAGATTTGACTCGTTGTTTTGTATTGATTGAGTCTTTGTTTAAGATGTAGTTGTGACCAATTTTCTGTTGAGTTTAGATAAAGTCTTTTCGGTTGTAGTTTTGTTAGAATTAGTGGGTAGAATAATATATTTTTTTGGTTCGGTGGGTTTATCAAGAAGGACAGCTTTCCTATTTTGGAATATTTTATGAGCCTTTTTTTCAGCATTGAATATGAAATAGGGTAATGAAGGGTCTTGAAATTATTTTCAATATATTTCTCAACTTCGTGTACATATTGAGGGCTGCAAATTCTGAGTGCTCTTAAATAGAATCAAATGATCATTCCGGATTTTATTTTGTTGATATGATTGGAATAGACGTTAATTAGGTAATTTTTATTGGTTGATTTTCGGTGGACACTAAGTTTTAGGCTGTTGTTAACTCGGTGTAACATGATGTCTAAGTAAGGTAAATTATTGTTTTCGTTCATTCTGTATGCAAATTATATTATCTGTTTGACTTTGTTCAGTTTATCTACAATATCCGGTATATTAATAGAGCATTATCAATATATCGGAAGTGTGCTGATTGCTTAAGTAAATATTTTGTAAAGAACCAGATTCGATAAATTCTACGAACATACATGCTACTACTTCACTGAGAGGCGATCCCATTGGTAATCCAACTTTTGTTTGTAAAAATTGTTATTAAATGTGAAATAGCATTGATTGTTTATGAGAGGAAAGAAGAATTTTATTATTTTGTGTGTGTGTGAGTGTTAGGAGTCCGATGAAGTCCTAACGGATGAAACGCGTTACTACAAACATTTTGCCTTCGAAAAATGTAATTCTGAAAATTGACGATTTTAAGTTTCATTTTACAGAGAAAACTACAATCCGTCTGAATTTATTATGCAAATCATATACACCTCGATAACAATTTTTGCCAAATTTCAAATTATTAATTTAGACGTCAACACAATTTGTCTTAAATTTGTTATTAATTTCAAGATGTTTTATTAGAATTATTGATGGATTATAAAAACCCCAGTCTGAGATTATTATGACAAACCAGAAAATCACAATTAACTTCAATAGAAGGCAATATGATCGTCAACAATTGATCAACACCTATACTAGAACAAATAACAATACATATATTATAAGTCTTTGAAGCATTTACATCTTAATATAATGACAGTTCCTTTCAATACCAACCAGCAATCTCTTATCCATTGATTTTGTTTAATTTATCAGGTTCAATTTCCGACATGGTGGTTTAAAATGCAGGCATGCTTTGCTGTCATATTGCTGGACATTTTAATATGTTCTCTTCACAAATGACCATAAATTTTCGATCAGATTTAGATAGAGATTTGCCATTCCATCCTTCTGTAAAACTTTCACGCTCAACAAATTCACAGGTAATTTTAGATGCTCATAAAGGAGCATTAACGGGAATAAATACACACTTCATCTTGAAACTACGAGACTGTGACTGGTACCATTCAATGACATTCTTGTCCATGAAATCGCAATAGTTATTAATGTCCAGTTTAATTCATTCATCGACACTGAATGTTCCAATAATGGTTTAGTAGACAATTCCAATCCATATTATCACACTGTCGCCTCCTCGCTAATTTCTTTTAGCCACAAGCACATCTGCATTAGATAAAATCCGTTCTTTGGACTATCCATCAGGTCCATCGAGTGTCACACGAGATTCGTCCGTGAAAATGACTTTATAAAATCAATATCTAAGTATTTCTTGGCCAAATTCTGACGCTAAAAAACATTTGCTTTATTGAGATAATTTGACAGATCCCAATTTGCGAAGTTTTCCACATGTTTTGTCCTTTTTGACTTCTTCAATTTCAGCCTGACGATACAAGCACAGAACAAAAACGGTTAGTTTCACCATAATTCGCTTTAATTAACGATCCAATCGAGGAGATGAGTTATTAAACGCTTTCCATCTGTCTCTAGTACACAACATAGTTATATTTTCAACGGGCCTCTTTATCGTCGATCTCTGAGCGCAATGTTCCTGGTCTGAAAATTGCGTTCAAGCCTGAAACAGATTGTCGCCGCTTGAGACTGGTCACAGTGGCCATCTACACACAAACACACACACACACACATACTTATTTTACTTCTAGGAGGCACGGCGGAGTAAGGTATAGCGACTCGGACTGACGAATCGGAGAGCCGAGTTCGAATTCCATTTGGATCCATTACATTCACTAATACCCTTGGGAAAGTTATGAATCCTTTTCTTCGCCCTCCAGCTATGGGTAATTAGCAGGATAGACTGGGTTCTATAGCCTTGGATGGCAACTGGTGTGGGATAAGGACAACTCTCGGAAGGTCTTTTGGGGACCTTGTGCTATGTAGTGCTCCAGGTCTCTGTATGAGTCCCATCATAAAGTTCGGTTGGTTCTGTACAAAACCTTCATCACTATAAACAAATCATATGTGTTGGTATCTGGCTGTCGGTTTCTGAGATTTGAGTTGCTGACCCTAATGCGTCGAATACGACGGGAGTGTCCACAATATATTATTTCTAACATAATTTTTAGTAGATACCCGAATCTGAATAGATCCTTCGTTTTATTTTAAACAGTATTTATTAGGATTAGCGACCTGCAGACTCAAGAATACCTCGAAATGTGCAGGCTGGTAGACAAATAAATACTGTTTAAGACAGCACGGAGCATCTACTAAAATACAGGTATCCACTAAAAATAATATTTGATGTAATAAAATATGTCGACTTAAAAAGTAAAATCCGTTAATTCTTTAGAAATATATTCATGGGTTAAAGAGTCTAATATCAGAGACAGAGCGTGTATAAATATAAAAGTGGACATTGAGGTCAACGCCCAGGGGTGACAGTCTGTTGCAGGCTTAAAGCAAGAAACATGCAACACAATGCTGTCGTTGGGTGTTGACCGCAATGTCCACTTTCATATTGCTGAATCACCCTGAAGAGTGAACGGACAGGTTCGCCCACGAACCTCTGGAGTCGCGGAGCTGGAGGTAAAATCAGTCAGCTAAGTGACAAACTATTACACACACACACACACACACACATATATATATATATATATATATATATATATATATATATATATATATATATAGATAGATAGATAGATAGATAGATAGATAGATAATCATATAAAAGGCTCAAACACTAATATTTCATGGTTATAATTTATTACAGTGGAATCGTAATCACCATCTACAAATTCAAAAATTTGAATTCGTAGGTCTGATGAATTCGATCATGATTAGGATTCCAATGTAATAAATTATAACCATGGAATATTAGTGTTTGCGTCTTTTATATTATAATCTTGTTCTGTCCTGGATTCTATCCTCTTGGAAATTTGTATATATATATTAACCATTAATATCATATATATATAATATATGTATATATATATATATTTAATAATATGTTTAAATATGTGGGAAGCATCTTGACAGTGCGACACTGAGATCCGTAGACGCATTGCGATGGCCAAGGACTCATTCCAACAGAGTGTTGCGAGAAAGTAGGATTTATTTGGTAACAAAGAAAAGAATATTGAGCTGTTAAGTGACATCTGTCGTTCTTTACGGCAGCAAATGTTGGAAGATTTTCTCAAAGATGAAGAAGAGACTCGAGGCGACAGAGATGGTGTTCTACAGAAGGATGTTAAGGATATCATGAATCGAGCGTGTGAGCAACGATGAAGTCTTAGAGAGTTTTCAAACAAGAAGGAAGCTTATACTTAACATTAGGGAGAGGCAGCTGAAGTTTCTGGGATACATAACGAGGAAGAAGGGCCTGGAGAATCTGATACTCACGGGCCGAATAGAGGGAAAGAGAGACAAAGGAAAACAACGCGTGACATACCTGGCGGGCTTAAGCAAGTGCATGGCAGAACATGGTTTGGAGGAGAAAGCAGATGGAAGGAACTTGTTGAGAGGTGCAAGAGATAGAGGAGGTGGAGAGACCCGATCGCCTACATCCTGAAAGAACATGGCGTATAAAAAAAAGAAAAATAGTAGATTTCTTCCTTTACCCAAGCACAAAGAAAAGAGTCACAGGGTGTTTAAATCAGCGCCCCTGGCTTGCTACTCATACATAAAATAAGGAGTTACTTTTCAATCATCCTGTAGATAAATGTTTGAATGTGGGTGAATTTATTTGTGTGCCTTTTACTGTTTTTATATTTTTACGAATTGTGTTTATCTTTCTGATGTTTTTTTGTTTTTCACAGATTTTTTTCTATTATTTTAAGATTTTCTTTTTTCTCTCACAAAATTTATTGATATGTCACCATTGTTTTGTTTTTTTCCGGTCTTCGCTGCGTTCGGCTTAAGAATTCCTCACTTCGTAATGCACCTTAATCACCACGCTACTTATTTCTTTTCACTTTTAGCAGCTCGTATTCCGGTTAACGAAAATTCTTATGTCGAGCTGAAGCACACAAAACAGAAAAGCAAACAACTGTAAAAATCACCCAAACAAGAAAACATGCTGAGATTTGTTTTATTCGCGGCAAAATATAATGGAATAAGATTAAGTAATATAAAATTTATATACCCAGGCGCAATCTTAGGAAGAACAAAATGTTGATCGCAAATCCAACCAAGAAGCAACGTGAATGGATTAAAAAATAAACGACATAGGCATTATCATCGATATTTTTTTTACTACAAGTTATCTCTTTATGCAAGAACCCCGAATAAATAAACAGCAGATTTTGCAAACGTATTAAGTTCAACTGATAGATGGATAGAAGATCAGATATATATATATATATATATATATATATATCATTACCTGTAGAGCAGTAGCGAATGTTGTACGTGGTCATGTTATACATTTGGCAATAAATGAATTATCGGAAACAGACGGATTGATGTTTTTTTTTTTTGACGGTCACCCTAATGTGTTTGTGAGTTCGTAGATAACGGCTGAGTAGGATGTTGCTGGTTAATCCTTTTTATTGTGTGCGTGCATAAGGTCTTAGTCGGCAGCTGCTGACTGTCTCTCTTCCATTGTGTTCATGTGCGTGGGTGCATATGTGTGCACGCACGTGTATATCAAACTGGCCTATCAGGCTTCTATTTTTATATTCGTGAGAGGATTCAAAATCTAATTTCATATAGTGCTGTGAACTTTTTTGAACGCAAGTTTAGAAAATAATGTTACACTTTTTCTCGATTTTGCAGGAGTGCTGAAGGAAGTTATTATAGTTAATGTTCCGAAAATAACACTTGATAGGTCTATAACTAAGTCCGCAAGTAATTTGGCGTTATTTGCCCTAGTAATTATTGCTTATCAAACAAACTTTCTGATGGGATTTTATTGGTTGAAAAATATATATGGGATTTTATTCCTATAGGTTTAACCAGGTCGAGTGAATGATTTTTCTCGTACTAAAAGTAAAATTGGAAGCGAAAATGCCATTTGAGAGAAACGGCCATTTGAAATGGTCTCCATTACACCTAAAGACTTGAATGGAATATACAGACAATGGAAATTTGAAATGTAACTAGAATCACTTCAGTTAAGTGTTGAGAGAAGCCTGAAATTTAAAAGTTTCTTGTGATCTAACAGATTTTATAGTACCAAGCAAAAACATTGAATGATGAAATTAATAATTATACTACCACTACTACTAATGCTAATAATAATAATAATAATTATTATTATTATTATTTTTATTATTATTATTGATGTTGGTGGTGGTGGTTTTGGTTCTATAAAAATAGAAATATAATCATAGGAGCAAGCCATCATAATGATTGATATCGATGCCAAGATACACAAATCACAAGAAACCAAACGCAGAAAATGTGCACAAGCTGAAATACTCCCTGAATGCCCCATGTTAAGGAAAAAGAGTATATACGACAACACGTGTGGATTTGATAGAGAACCACTTGGGAAGTATATTGTACATAGTGAAGTAGAAATGGTATGAATATCAGAGAAAAAATGCTACGCACAAGATATCATGGGGTTTCACAGTCTAGACAGACCATACAATTATGTTGCGAAGACCAGTCCTTCTTCTGATATATAAGGAAAGTACCAATTGTGAAATTATTGATTTTACTTTTATATAACATACAAAAGTGGACTCAAAACAATATGAAAAGTTTCAAAAACATTAAGATCTGAATGAATTGAAGTAATTTCTGTTGTAATATTTTTCACTTTCTGTTAACACGAAAGCATACTACAAACACTAAAAATGCAATCTACATGGCATGAGCCGTCGGTATGCTGTGCTACGGTAGAGAATCTTGAAGTCTTGCCTTCAGACAGGAGAGATACCTCAGCACCTTTCATCTTGGGTGTCTGAGACGCATTCTGACCATCAATTGGTCTGACCGGGTTACCAATACCGTAGTTCTCACCCACGTCCAGTTACCCAGCATATATTTCATCAAATACGTATCAAAGGAGTTAGATCATGCTGTTTTTGCATCCCTCCGCGCTGGCTTGGACAAGTGCACCGTATGCCGGCTGGTAGGTTTCCAAATGTCCTTCTTTAAGGGGAACTGATCACCGGCAAGAGGGTACGAGGGCGACCATATCTTGATTTCAAAGAGGTCGGCGAAAGGGACATGAGGCGTGCAGATTCAAGGTCTCTCGAGACGGACGGATGCCACAAACAATGTTATGCTTAGAGCACCACCTAGAAAAATGAAAAAAAGCACTTAATTAAAATTAGTATTGAGAACAAAATTGTAGACGTCTAGAAACTGTCGTCATTTACTCTGCGAGATTTTTTCAAAATGTTCTTGAACTATGAGAAATTTTGTTGACATCATGCTTCAAGAACGGAATTTAAATTCAGGCTAAATAAGAGTGATCATAAAAAGTTTCTCAATAATATCTTTTGAGAGACGTGACCTGACCCAAGGATCATTACAGTGCAGAGAAAGAGTTA
>OZ038487.1:58823341-58848341 GCA_964036315.1 Acanthosepion esculentum | reverse complement strand
ATATATATATATATATATATATATATATATATATATATATATATATATATATATATATATATATATATATATATATATATATATATATATATATATTATGGCTAACCGTTTGGTAGAGTGCACATGATTATAAACTGAGGGGATATAATTTATTGATTTGATATTTTTAATGCCATATCAAACATTTCTGATTTATTTAAACTAAAACGTACATTAAATTATAAGATTTTTTTCTGAGTGAATATTGCAGTGATACTTCTTTGAGAATAATGATGACTTTTCAAAATCTTACTATTTAATCTACATATGGGGAAGAAGATGGATTTGTACCTTTCTCAAGTGTATTTACGCGTAAATGAATTTAACGAACCCGACTGGAATTTGTAATCGGCTCTTCGATTTTTCGTATCGAACGACAATCCGTTACACTACCCGCTCATCCTCTGTTCAGGTGTGATAATTTAGTACCAAGCAAAACGCGCAGGTACTCTATTACACGGCATAATAAATATAATTATCAATTCACTTTTGACAAGTATTATGCGAGATTCATATATTTTTTATTAATATTTTCTTCATCCCAAAACCGTAATTTCTTCCATCCATTGAGGATCGGAGATATTTTAATCGTAATTTTCTGAAAGACGTGCTATTAACTATTGTTCTACTGTATGAGAAAACATCCTAATTAATGTCTCCATAGTGTGTACTGTTAGGGAAACCAGTAAGCGTCGTACTATCCCAGGTCGGTAATGCCTGCAAGATTAACTTGTCAGCCATTTTTATACGGCGAGTAGAACATATTATACGTAATTTTTTTTATGTGCCGTGTCCATTCAGGATGTAGGTGATCATGGCCCGCCACATCTTCCTGTTCTTTGTAGCTCTTTATAAATTTCGTCTTTTTGCTATTTCTCCTTAACCCTGTTCTACTATTTACTCAAGCTCATTTAGTATGTTACGAGGTGCTGTCCTGTGAGTATCAAATTTTCCACACCCTCCTTCCTCATTAGGTGCACCCAAAATTTTTAACTGCCTCTTCCTGATTTTTGTATAAGTTTCTTTTTTGTTTCCATTTTCTCCAAGACCTCGTAGTTGCTCACATGTTTGGTACATGGTATCCTCAGCGCCTTTCTGTAGAGCCACATTTCTGTTGCATTCGCTACCACACAGGAGGACCGATTTGACGTAACATTTCAGTACTCTTTTCTTTGTTTCTAACTAATTCTTTCTGTCTCTTAATACTCTGCTTAGATTTCGAATGCTTCTTTGGCCAACCCAATACGTCTTAGGATCTCAGTGTCGCACTTAACGTAATTAGTGATTTCTAAAAAAAATACTTTTCTGAAATTCTTTTTTGTTTTCTACTTAAATGATAAGTGCACATACCTTCTCTATGCTCCCACCTTCACTGTCAATCTTGTAATTACAATGCGGAAAAAAAGAATATAGTGTTGATTGCGTGGTAATGAACAAATCCGACCTGTTGACTTGAATTATTCTATTTCTTACATTGCTTATCTGAATAATGGATAAGGAATAAGCATACGTTAGTATGGCAAAAAAAAACGGACCGGGGATATTTTGTAACCACAATCTTCGAAATAATGTAGACCCATCTCGATAGAAAGCTACAAAGCTTTCTTGATCATGTTTTTTCTTCTTCATATTCTTTTTTCTCGGCACTGGATCTTAGCATAGAGGGTGCTGGAAAAGCAACGGCCTTATTTTTCAAGCTGAGGATGTATAGTACGATTTGGAAGAATTAGTGGCCATCACGATCACCAGACCTAACAGCGCCCAACATTTACTTGTGGGGTGTACTGAAAGTTATTGTTTACAGGCTAAAACGGAAATCAATTCCTGAATTAAAACCATTTCTGATAAATTTTCTGAAATTGATGTAGAAATGTATCAAAAGGCTTGAAGAATTGTTGCTGATAGGTTTCAACCTTGTATTGAACATGAAGCAGAGAATTTTGAAAATGCTAAATAGTTTGTTAATCATAACAAACCATATTGTTTTGGAACAACTGTCTCTATTATAATTATGCTTGTCCCTGCTTCCATCGTTAGTTAGTTTCTAAGTTATTTCCCACGACCGTTACGCCCTGCCAATACCTAATATAAAATGGCCTATTCAGTTTAAACCGCGTGAAAACACGGAAATGATATATTAGAGACGCTACTTTGTTTCAGTGAGAAAGAAAGAAAGAAAGAAAGAAAGAAAGAAAGAAAAAAGAAAGTATTTAACCTCTGTTTTAATGAAATGGGAATAGTTTGCATTACAAGTTTTCGGCTAGTATTGATAAAATTTCATAAATTACTCTAATTTATTTTTGTCCAATAAAAGTTAATACATAAAAGGAACGTTACCCTTACCGTACCCTGTATTAACACATCAGTAAGATTTCAAATTCTATGAAATTTATAATTAAAGTTACCGACTAACACTATTATTCTATTTCTATTTTTATAACTGTTGAATAGAACCTTTGTTACTGTTTATATCTGTACCAATCTTTCCCTTCCGGTTGGGGTAAGGACAGACAGACTGCATCCCTTATAGAGGGATAAGACAAATGCAAAATGTAACACCTTCCGAGTGGAGGCTCATTGACCCGGACATAACCTGAACCTTTCTCTACAATTTTAACGATAATGTAATCCCGAGCAGTGCCAACCATTTTTTTTCTCTTTCTTAAAACCGGTCCCATGTCTAGCGGGAAAACCGGACCTATGTTCATTTTATTTTACACTAGTGCCAACTGGATCTATGTCTACCTTTTAACACTTTTGCAAGCCTGGCCCTATAGCTACCTTTTTCACTCTAGTGTAAAAATTAATGGTGATCTACTTTTTTGCATGTTTGAACCTAAACCGAGGTTTACGTTTTTGACTGCTATGAATCTAGCCCGGTGTTTATTTTTTGCCTGTTGCGTAAAACCTGACTGTGATATACCTTTTTGACTGGTGTAAACTAGCCCTATGTGTATTCTATGCATTTTGTGTAAAACCGGACTGAGCTCAATCTTTTTTTTACTCTGGAGCAAATCTAGCACTATATCTTTTTAACTCTTGTGTAAAACCGGACGAAGTTCTATCTTTTTGACTCCGGTGTAAACCTAACAATATAACTATTTTTGCTCTTATGTAAAACCGGACCAAGGTCTACCTTTTTGACCTGGTGCAAAATAAGCCTTATGTCTATTTTTTGCCGCCTGTGTAAAACCAGACGAGGTCTACCTTTTTATACTCTATTGAAAATCTAGCCCAAGGTCTATTTTGGGGGTCTTGTCTAAAACCGGACCGATGTTTATCTTCTGAATCTATTCCAAATCTTGCAAATGTGTACGTTTTGAGCCTTCTGTAAAATCCAGCCGACGTCTATCTTTTTGATTCTAGTGTAAACCAGGCCTATATATATATACTTGCCATAACTCATTGTCATTTTCGTCCTATAGGTCTTTAGTTCAACATTCAGTTAATCCAACAAGGTTTGATATGGCGTTAAATTAACAGAACTACACTAACATTAACGTCCATGCTTAAAATGTCTCGTTTTAAAAGAAGATACAGAAACTCATATTATAAGTTGCAATATAACTTGCTCTACTCATTGAATAACAATACAGCCTAACTCTATTAGATTACATTGCAAAGAGCCACATTTTCATTTATTTATTTAGTATCCAATTTAACGGTCCTGAAGGGTTTCTCTTCTCGTTATAATTCTGGAATGGAATGGATGGATGCCGTAACAGTAAGGTGACAGAATTTAGCATTTCAAGGAGCATGATTTAGAATAATAAACTCTGTGTGATCGAGTCGACCGGTTGCAAGAGAAAAACGAAAAAGAAAAAAAAAAAAATAAGGAAATGGGAAGGTCGTGGGAATTTTGAGGCGAACGAACAGTAGTTTTCCCTGCGAGCTCGTGAAATCGCGCACGTGCGAGATTCCGACGTATTAAAAGGAATAATTGAACTCGGAATAATAGGCAATATTGTGTTAAGGCGGCCCCCGGGGCGAGAAACAGATGTGAGAATCGTAAAGAAGGAAATCGCCAAAATTTGCGAATTCTACTGGAATAAAAGGAGGTCGAAAAAGAGATTGATGGGGCGGTGTTTGGAGTGGAGGGTATGATGCCTTTTGCCGAGTTCGCCCCTATTGCCTCTAGTAATGGAGAGGAATCATGCAAGTCGAAGACGTGCAGGAATAGACTTCGCACAAAAGATGAGGCTGTCTAATTTGAGAATTGAAAAAATATTGCTATAATGATGATAATAAGTAATCATCATAACTCTAATGATAATGATTATTAGCGGTTCGGATTGAGGAACGGAAGAGCCGAGTTCGAATTCCAGTCGAATCCATTACATTCACTTATGTGCTATTACCCTTGGGAAAGGTATGAATCCTCTTCTTCTCCCCACAGTTATGGGTAAATAGCGAGACAGACCGGGTTCTATAGCTTTGGATGCCAACTGGTCTACCGCAGAAAGAAATGGCAACCTACTGCGGAAAAATATCTGCCTCGTCAGACATGTACCGAAAGTTTGGATTTATTGCGAAATGTGTAATGTAGAACGTATTTTTAGCGGTCGCCTTGAATAATGCAAGTCAATATTTAACAACATTTTCAGTATATTAGAAGCTATGTGATAGGCATTTTGGCCATATGTACTGACCTAGTTATTCACCATGATAGGTTGGGTAAATATCAATACCTTTCATTTAATGATCGTTGTATTATTTATCAAAATTGAAATACCTTGACCGATAGCTTCTGTACGATACTGACAACCCCAGTTTCAATTTCAGTCCGTCTAAGTTAAATTGATTTACTTTCCATACAGATTCGCATAAGTTATCGCCAGTGTAGCGCCTTAATAAACATAGCATCAGCAGCAGTACTTAATAAACATAGTATCAGCAGCAGTCCTTAATGAACATAGGATCAGAATCAGACTTTTATATATATGTAGTATCAGCAGCAGCCCTGAGGGTAAGAAAACAAGCGAACTGTTAAGTAATTCTCTCTTCTTGTTTTACTCCATTCGAAGTAAATGCCATCAACTTATTCACCGTAAAACAAAAGGGCTGTGGACGTTTTACACACAAATACACCAAAACAAGAAAGTCAAACAGAAACGTATTCATTATCACACTAAACCAGTAAGGTCGATTCCCTTCAGATGTTGGAATGCCGAAAAAATTAATAAATAGCTATAATTCAGTTACACATTAAAGGAAAACTGTAGATAAAACAATATATATCAGAAACTTTAGATCGATGTTCCTCTTTCCATAATATTTATATGCAGTTACTGAAAACGCTATTATTGTCTACGAGGGTAAGTCTAGAATTATCCACCCTTCCGCCATAACATATCTTCAGGTATGTCAAGATGCCTTCTGCTCATGCGTGTTTATAGTTGGTATTATTGTGGTCACGTGATCAAAGCTGGAGCTGTGATCCGAATCTGCAGAGAGCATGCTACGTCATCAATTCTAACTCGCCGGTTCGCAATTACCTTCTCCCAAAGTTGCTGAATCTTCTTGTAAGTAGTAGAGGTTGACGGGCGACTTTGCTGCTTCTTTGTTCGTCACGATTGTCTGCTCACTTTTTTCTTGATCCACTCATATACGCGGCTGTACCCTGTCGCCGTGTTGAGTTAAAAGCCTCCGGTGAATTTCAGACCCTGACACACTTTCCGACTAGAGCAATCGGGTCACTGCCATTTGTATATCCTTGGTGCACACTGCTAGCGGAGCGGTCATGTTTACACTGTAACAGCAGCAAGAAAACTGGCGGAATCAAGATCAAACTTCAATCACGCGACCGCAAAAGCATGAGCAGAAGTGACAGGCCTAAAGATATGTTATTGCTAAAGAGAAGATAATTTTTGACTTATTCTCGTATTAGCTATTCTCTGAAAGTAATATTTGTTTTTAATAAAATATTCCTCTTCATTTTAGCTTAGGTATTTCCACTAATTTCCGATACCTATGGTTTAAAATCATTCTTTATCAATGAAAAAGCTTTCTTGGAGTTTTCATTTTAGTCTTAATTGAAAGCTAAATGATTACATTTACTATTTCCCGTAAACAAAATACTCTGGAATATTTCATACAGAAAGTATATTGATTGGAATCGATAAAATAGCTGATTAGCGGCCTTTTTGTCGTCTTTCGTCGCAATGTATATGTCATATATCATGTGGAGAATTATTCTCGCATTCTCCTGACTCGTTCCTTCCAATCAACTCTGTCCGACATCGCTGTCGGTAGGTCCTCCAGATGGCACCGAGAATCATCTACAAGTTAGTCAATGTAGGTGTGATGAGGTCTTCCAACCTATCTTTTGCCGCACAATGGGTTCAATAGGAGGAAACGATCAAGCGTATCTCGCTGCACGATTCCCGCAACGTTGAGAAACTACGTATCTTCACCGGGAGAGGGTTCTTATACAGCATCATAGAGGCTGATACTGTCTCTTGCGGAATCCCATATGCTAACATTATCTCTTCGAGTTTTACACGATGGATGGAGTCGTAGGCTTTGGAGACATTGACAAATACAAGCTCAGCTTTGGGGTTCTTGGCTTTTACACTCTCAATTATATGGCGGATGGTTCGATTTGGCCAACTGTTGATCTGTTTTGTCTGAAACCATTTTAGTTTTTGCAACGATTTCTTTCCAGCTCAGGGCGAGTGCGATTTAATAAGAGCAGATTTTGGAGGCTATTGTAGTGAGTTTTATCCCTCGATAGGATTGTTTGGTCAAGTTTTCCTTTCTTTGGAAAGGGGAGTATACAACCTTCTCTGTCCAGCGCTCAATGCGCTCAATGGGGTCTGATTGATAAACGTGATTGCAAAATGTGAGTAGATCATTGTCAAATTCACCTGTCAACCAGACCTCGTCAGGGATGTTATCAAGTCCATAAGCCATTCCGTGCTTTATTTGATTCTTTGTAGCTGTCAGTTCGTCCATGTTGAAAATTATTTTCTTGATGTCGAGTTATTCGATTATTCTTTGCGTGGGTTTCTCTGTAATTGAGGGAGGCTTGTCAGGCAGGTCTTCAAAGTGTTTTTCTCTTCCATTTGCTAATCCTTACATTTTGATCAATAACCTTTAGCCTCATTTTGTTACTGCTTTTTCGGCCACTGATTCCATTGACTGTTTTCCATGCAGTCGCTGCTTGCTTGTTTATAGATGCATTCGCGATAATATCGACTTTGGCTTGTATGAATGCTGTTGTTTGTTCCAAGTCATATGTTTCTTTGAGAGCAACGTGAGCAGTTCGATGGAGATATCTGTTTTCTCTCGTTGGGTTTGAGTTGTTGTTCTGTGGCGTTTTCGTTTTCAAATCTGTTCGTTTCTTGATTACCTCCGTTTCCCATACTACTGAATCAATAACACCACGTATTGTTGCATCATTCAAAGGAAACCCAAAAACCACAATTGTTTGTTGTTACAGCCCCAAAAAACACAGCTGAAGAAGATGAAGTAAACCATTGCTAAAATGACATATCTTCTCTCATTCGACAAACACCTCATCATAATGTCACAATGATCGGCGGAAACTTCAATGCTAAACTGGGTAGAAATGACGGCTACGAACGCTCATTCCATGAAATCACAAACAGAAAAGGAATGCTGCTACGTGATTTTATAACGGAGAACAAAATGGTCTGTCTGAATACAAATTTTCAGAAGAGAAAACGGAAAGAAATGGACGTTTCCATACGCAAACGGTGTCAGATCTCAAAATTGATTTCATTCTCATCATTAAAAAATGAATCAACAATCCAGTGAATTGTGAACCTTTCAGCTCCTTCAGTACAATGAGCACAGACCATCGCATTGTCACTGCCGCCATTCAGCTTAGTCTCAGCCAACAAGCCAAAAACAGTAAAAAACAAACAATATGACTGGTCTGGACTGCACAACAGTGATGTCACCAACCAATTCAAGATTTCTCTTACAAACTATTTCAACGCTCTTCAAAACGTGAACTGAAAATCTTACAAATTCAGCATGTAAAAACTTTGCACCAGCCTCTGCACAGGCAGCAGATAAAATAATCCCAATGAAACCAAAAGTCCAACACCGAACCCATCGCAATGCAAGTCGCTGTATGAACAAATCTTACAAAAATAAGATTTACCTTTCTGAAATTTCATTTGAGGAATATTAGCTGATTTAAAGTATAATTAATCTGATTTGAAAAAAAAAAAACATTATTTATTTTAAGTTTAAAATAACACAGAAATGTATTTTAAAACAAAACAGTAGCTGTTTTTTTTTCACCGACATCGCCATGTTTTACGTAATTTACAAGGCGATGATGCGTCTTGATATAATAATACTTCTTCTAGTGAGAATTTATTTGTAAAATATAATTTAAGAAAATGACATTTTGTATAATTTTTAAATCCTCAGTAACCTTAGCAATTTTGGAAAATTTTCTTCGTAATCAAAATTTAGGAATATTGACTAGTTTTATTATAGTCATCACTCTTATTTTCTGATAATGCCGTGTATGCCAGCCATTTTTTTAAAAAGAGGACATGCTACGTAATATGTTACATACATAAAAATGTTAAATTATTTTAAAAATCTGGGCGCAAAATTATTTGCATTAAGCTTTTCAATTTTTGATTAGTAAATATAGTTTCCAATTAATAAAAAATATCAACTAACCGGACGAAAGTAATGCAATATTTTAAAGGATTTATATATCATAAATTATTATAATTAAAATTAAGACAATTCTTGTAAAAATTCATTATTCATTGAATTTTTTACTTAATAAATATTATTTATAGAAGCAATTAAAAGCTTTTCTAATTAAATAATGTCTTAGTTTTACTATTTGAAGCAGACTTTCGGGAAATGAGTAGTAGTTTTAAAAAAAACATGATTTACTTTCTCCAAAGAGTCATGCTAATAAAAAAAATATTCGCATGAAAATTTAATTTCTCGAAATTTCATGAAATTAAATAAGTGCCGGGTAACATACGTAAAAAATATTTTTACCAAGATTTTCTAAAAAAAAAAAAATTCATTCATTGCTGAATAAGTCCTGAAAGTTTTTATTAAAATCTCACAATTATTTGATTTTTACAAGAATTTCCAAATCAATTTGTTTTTCACCTGAAAAAAAGGCGCTAAGACACTAATCGTAAATATTACGTTGACCGCACACGTCAACAAAAAAAGCTTTTAAACCAAAATTTTGAACGTGCTATAAAGGATCAAAAATTTAATAAAAAACATAATTTTGTTTTTCCTCTTATTAATTACATAAATATTTTGATGATAAAACTTTCTTTTTCTTAAGATTGTGGGCCTTTTTAATCGTGCTATGCTGTTTTTTAGCGATAAACTAGAAGTACCTACTTTATCTGGTTTCTTTTTCCGTCTTCTCCATTAACTCTCATTCAGAGAAAAAATATCGTGACGATGTGCGTCTGCAAACATTAACGCAATTAAATATCAACACTCTTTGAAGTTTTCTCAGCACATAGTTTAGAGTCGCGTTTCTCAAAATCTGGCAATTTCGTGAAGAAGGAATTTTGAGTTAGATAACGAGCATATTTAAGTATAGACTGATGCTTTCTGTATGTAATCGGCGCTTAACGGAAAGAGAAAACAAAAGTTGTATAAAAGTAAATTTTATTGCCAAAGGCATTGTGCTATTTGTCAGAAAAAAGAACAGAGTAAATTGCGATATAAAGACGCGAGAAAATTGTCATATAAAAACAATTTGTATGCGTCGAACACAAAAGGTGATATGTACCGATAACTGGTACAAAGGGTTCTGAAAGCCCTGGGTCTTTTATCTCTTATGCATGGTTTTCAAAATATATGCATCATGTAAAACAACCCCGAATCTGTCTTCATTGACTCCAAACTTGCAACTGTCAAAAAAGAAAATAATGCAGGGATTGAAACCGAAAAGATATTCTCTCTTTCGGTTAAATTTATTGCTTAATCATAATTAGTACTTCATATTTTAATCGTTACCATTAAATAAAATGATATATACAATATAAAACATTAGTGATTTTAGTATCTACTTCTACTATGGTCCGCGTACCTTCAAGTCGTAGGTGATAATGACTCTCCACACATTCCTCTTTTCGCAGATCTTCGCAATATTTCTCTTTTACAATCTCCCTGTTCTGAAATCCATTTCTTTAAGCTAGTTACGCAGGTTTCCTGCTTATATTGGCTTCAGTATGTCACGCGAGTACTATATTTTCTAACCCTTCTTTTCTCGCTATCAGTATCACAGATTTCAAATGCCTCTTTTTTAATTTGGTGCACAATTATACTTTTTGTTTCCATTTTTCATTAAAACTTATTCGTTGCTTATTTGCTCCATCTATTGGTATTCACCGTACAACTATAACTTTGTTTTTTTTTATCTCAAATCTTCTCTTCATCTGTGAGAAAATTGTCCAGCATTCATTGCCATATAGGAAGACGGATTGGCAGTATTTCATTACACCAGAAGAGAAAAGATTTTTTCCTACTTTAGGTATTTACTGACATGATTAAATAAGTTTAGGTTAATGCAACAAAAGTTAGTTTAGAGACTATACATTTTGTTTAGACTATAGTCTCTAATCGAAACGTGTAAATATTTTATTTAGCGACTATAAATTTTGTTTAAGCAATATACATTTGGTTTAGAGACTATACATTTTGTTTAGACTATATTCTCTAATCGAAACGTGTAAATATTTTATTTAGCGACTATAAATTTTGTTTAGGCAATATACATTTGGTTTAGAGACTATACATTTTGTTTAGACTATAGTCTCTAATCGAAACGTGTACATATTTTATTTAGCGACTATAAATTTTATTTAGGCAATATACATTTGGTTTAGAGACTATACATTTTGTTTAGACTAAGTCTCTAATCGAAACGTGTAAATATTTTATTTAGCGACTATAAATTTTGTTTAGGCAATATACATTTGGTTTAGAGACTATACATTTTGTTTAGACTATAGTCTCTAATCGAAACGTGTAAATATTTTATTTAACGACTATAAATTTTGTTTAGGCAATATACATTTGGTTTAGTGACTATACATTCAAAATAAGACATGGAGAGTCTTGAATGGTATATCGTTTAGCATTATATGTTGGGAAAATTCTTAACTATGACATTTAATATTACTCATAATCAATTATGGAAAACTAGATAATAATTTCAGTAAAAGGATAATTAATCTTACTTTGAATATATAACAAGCATTTACCAATTGTGTGTGTATATATATATATATATATATATATATATATATATATATATATATATATATATATATATCCCTCTTCTCAGAATTTCCTACGCCAATGGTAAAGCTGTTGACCACTCAGTCATAGTTCCTACGCCCAGGCTGGCGACTGGTCGATGGTAGCTTGGCACAGGTGAGTTAGGCAAAGGCGTTTCTCTTCACCGGTCGGTTGATGCCGTTGACACAGGTGTGGCTATCGCAGTGGTTAGTCGACTTCTTGAAGACATGTGTGAGAGTTGAATGTAGACCGCGGACCAGAACCCTCATCCCAATTCACATGAGTCAAGGTGGGTATCTCAATTCACATGAGTCAAGGAGGGTCGACCGCTTCGCTGCTAAGGTACTACCACTGACAATACACCCCAGTGCGATATTTGCTCGCATAAAAAAAAATAATATGACATTCCAAAATATGTTTCGCCTTTAAATAATCCAAAAACGGTTAATGAGCCTTAAAAAACATAAAAAAATCAATCAATTAATCTCAAACTTTCTTCCCAATCATTAGATAATGATTTATTTTTGAAAAGTAAAAACAAACAAACAATATTGACATACTTAGACATTTATATTTTTACATAGCTTAGGCCTAGACACATTTTATAGCGTAATATGTCATTCACACTAGGAAATATGAAAAGGTCTAATTAAAATTTAATTTCAGTAAGGGTGTTTCTAAGATCTGTGGTCATTCCAGTATGTACTGCGCTCATACCAAAGCATATTTCCTACTGACACTGGATAAAGACACGGGTCGTCATTAGATATCAGTGGCTTCACCCAATATGCGAGCAGGTAATCGACCGAGCTGGAATTATGATGCGATAACCTGATGCCAAATATATAAGCGTTCCACCACATAGGTAGGAGAAAGAGAGTATCTCTCGAGAACATGAATATCCGATCGCAGAAAAACTCAAATTCCACACAACAAATCGCCGATATTTCTCAAAATTTGGTGTTGAATAAACAATAATTCGGCGAGAGATGTAGTCTGGCTTTCTTAATACTCTGCAAGACCACAGAATTACAATGCGCCTTGTGTCTAAGGACAAATTCCTTCGTTTATTTGCCATGTCCCTTCAAGACATTCATGGTAATGGCGCACCATAACTCAACGAATCTCTCCATTAATCATCTGAGAGACTCCTTTCTGCCTTCCATCAGTATGGGTTATGCTCACCTCAAGTAGAATGCCCCGTTGTGGCTACTCGGGCTAACATTCTCTGCAGACGTGTAGTGAAAGGATTATATTGAATGGATTGCTAGATCTGCTGCTAAGAAAATTGGTTCACTGTGTCGTGCTAGAGACACTTCTTCTCACCAGAATCTATCTTACATATTTATAAGTCTACCATTCGTCTATGTTTGGAATATTGCTGTTACATATGGTCCAGTGCTCCTGCTATATACAGTGCAACCTCGGTTCTCGAACGTCTCACATGTCGAACAAATCGGTTTTCGAACAGAATATTCGAGATGAAAATGCCTCGGTTATCGAACAAAATTTCCTTTCTCGAACAACATTGCCGATCCGAGCCGAACTGAACCGAACCGAGCCGAACTGAACCGAACCGACCGAACCGAGCCGAACCAAGCCGAACCGAGCCGAACCGAGTTAACCCGGACGAAATCATTTCTTAGTCGACCGCCGTGGTGTATACATCCGTGTGTTGTGCTTTTCTTTTCCAATTTTATTATATTGTGAATCTTTTTTCTCTTCATTAGTCAACAGTCATGGCTCCAAAGAAAGCTAGCAGTGATTACGGAAAAGGAAAAAGAAAAATTAAGAGAAAAACAATTGTTGATGATATTGTCTCTTCCTACTCAGTTTCATGTGGCAAAATCAACAATCTATACAATTCTTATAAAGAGACCATCATGTCTTTCCTTCTCTTTTCCAAACAATAACATCTCTCTCCTCCCACTTCCACTTACGCCATCAAATCTCCTATATGCAGGTACGGTGAAATTGAAGTGTTCGTCTATATTTTATATATTTAGTTTTTTTGCTTTTTTCTTAGATTTAATAATTTTCATTAGTTTTGTGTATAAACTTGTTCACAGAGTAATGCTGTTACAATTTAAATGTGCAATTATCTTGGGACCAGGAATGGATTAAGCATTTTACATTGATTACTATTGGAAAAATAGTTTCGGTTTACGAAAATCTCGGGTTACGAGCGGGCTTCACGAACGAATTAAGTTCTTGAACCGAGGTTCTATTGTATTTAGAGATTCTTGATAAAATCCAAAGAAAAAATGTCCAGCATTCACTACCATATAGAAAACTGGATATTACATGGAGGTTCAGCACGATTTTCCTCCTAAGGACATTTTTCCAACTCCTTAATATCGTGTACATTTTCTGAAAGTCACTTTATATATCGATGTCACACATCCCGTGGTCTTTTGTCGGTTCGGTTCGATAGGGTGAAATTGGCAGCCGATCTCAAAAGTGACCTAAATCTGCTCTTAACTGGGGTAAATAATGACTTGTTAATTTTAACGCCACTAAAACAAAACTGATTTCTATTAATCAACTGAAAGCCGCTTTTCTGCCTTCCATCAGTACGGCTGATGCTAACCTCCTTGAGAACGACGCGTTACACCTTCACTGCCTAACATCTTCTGCTGACATGATGTGGAAAGTGTACATTGAATCAATTCCTAGGTTGGCTGCTATTAATGTTCGTTCACTCTGTTGTGCTAGACAATCTCTTCTCTCCAGAATCTATCTTACATATTTATAAGTCTACCATTCGTCTATGATTCGAATAATTCTACCAAATATGGTCCGGTGTTCCTGCTATGTATTTTGAGATTCTTGCTAATATCCAAAGAAGAATCCGCAATATTATTAATCCTGATCTGGCATCTCAGCTCTAGTCGCTTTCCAACCGCCGTCCCTGTGACTTTACTATAAATATTTTCATGGTAATGTTCTGATGAACTTTTCGCTGTAATACCTAGGCTTTATGAATTTAAGCACAATACTAGACTGGCTCCACGGTCTCATCAATTTAGCGTTGTGTTGGCTAGATGTAACTGTAAGTTCTATGCTAACGGTTTCTTCTCTCGCATTTATCTCTTGTGGAACTCTCGCCCGGCTTCACGCCTTCCAGCTGACATTAATCTGCTAAATTAAATTCAATGACAATCGTTATCTTCTGTCTTCTTAATACTTATTCTTTTATTGTTCTGTCGCCATAATAGTGTATTTCTTTTCTCATATTCTCTTACACTCGGTAACCCCTTACTTTTCTTGTATTGTTCTCTCTCCTTAATAATGTTGAGATTTTTTCTTTTCTTTTTTTGTTTTTTGGCACTCAGTAACCCCTTGTGTGATGGTGACTTTACTGCCTTGCTTGGGGTGAAATGATTTTAAAAACTGTAGTTATTAGCAATTTCTTTTGCTGACATTTCCATTCTCTATTCTGTCTGCTATTTAAAAAAGCTTTTTAAGAAACTCACTCTTACCCTATGTCCTTGACTTAAATATGTGGTGTGAATGTCAGTCAGTTATGTGTCATGCGTGATACACGCTTAGGCGATCTTGTATCTTTCGATACATGACTGACAAGGCAGATTATTTTCCCGCAATAGGTTGCCATTTCTTTCTGCGGTAGACCATCCAAGGCTATAGAACCCGGTTTGTTCTGCTATTTATCAATAAGTAGGGGGAGAAGAAGATGATTCATACCTTTCCCAAGAGTATTAGCATGTAAGTGAATGTAATGGATTCGACTGGAATTCGAACTCGGCTCTCTGATTCCTCAATGCCCAGAAAATAGTGTTTGTTTCAAAGTGTCCTTTTTGTTTCTTTTCACCTTAAAACTTTTTTCCTTGTTCACATCATGTGCCTATTTACCAGCCCCCGCGCCCTGTTTTGCCGTTTATTTACACAAGCACCTCAGGTAGATTATTCGCTCTTTCAGCAGTCTCTATTTGCTTTCATTTTCTTAAAACTTCCTAGTTGATCACATGTTCCTTCCGTGGTATTCTCTGTATTCTTCTGTAGAACCCCATCTCTGTTTTCTTAGTGTTGTGGATTCCGGGGATGGAATCCTGCACAAATAAATAAACAACGCCATTAATTGAAATATGAAAATAAGTGTATTGAACGTAAGAATACAAACTTGAAATAAAGATTAGTAGTTCAGGAATACGGGTTAGTAGAAAGTATATGTACAAGTCTCTGTAAGTGAAGCCGTGATTATCTCTCTCTCTCTCTCTCTCTCTCTCTCTCTCTCTCTCTCTCTCTGTGGACTCTACGTATCTCAGCCTTATCTCAACGTATCTCTAACTCTGTCAGTATAAGTATACTTTAGACGAGTCCACCTTGTGTAAAAGGGGAGAGCCCCACAACAATTAGTTCTTCTCTTACTGTAAGAAAAATGCACAGAATTCACTGCTATATAAAGGGAACGATATTACATAATAGTCCAGCACTCTTTTCTTTATTTATAACGATATTTTCGTGTTTTTTTTTATCTACCATTCGCCCATGATTTGAGTAATGCTACCAAATATGATCCAGTGTTCCTGCTATATATTTTGAGATTCTTGCTAATATCCAAAGAAGAATCTGCAATATTATTGATCCTGACCTGGCATCTCAGCTTTAGTCGTTCTCCCACCGCCGTTCCTGTGACTTTGTGTAGCGTTTTACATTTTTCCGAAAATCTTCTTTCGAACACCTGAAATGTGTCTGGGGTCAAAACCAGCCATAAGGGTCAATAGTAAATACACACTACTTGAAACAGTAAACAGGATAAGTGAATATCACTTCACTTTGTCTCAACTATAGAATTAAATTTAGTTGGAATCATAATCAATTGCGGTTACTTCAAAAGCCGTTCTCTATAATCAGCCAATGGATACGCAGGAATTCCTTACATTCCATCCATCCATAGTATTTGATTTATTTTTGCGATGGTACAATGACATGATGACCGACAAGAGTTAGTTGCATAAATTTGATACACGCCGAATGTAGTCAGCTTCATTAGTTTTGTTTACAAGTTCTATGTCCCTAGGGATGTTTAAATATCAAATTGAGCTCTTATCATTGCAGAATAGCTCCTATGTTATACTCAGAAAACATTGACAGCAAATTCAATCCGTACTTGGTGCTTCTCAAATATGCCCCGAAGGCAGAGTCGATCTGGTTTTACAAATATCTGGTCGTAGCAGTTTAAGAGACAAAAGAAAGGGAAATGAATTGAGGAAGGTTTCTACGATGGGTTCATGCAAAGAGAGTGAAGGACAAAAGTAAATTGAATAACTTTATTAAGAAAGAAAGAAAGAAAGAAAGACAGAAAGAAAGAAAGAAAGAGAGAGAAAGAAAGAAGGTAAGAAAGAGAGACAAAGAAAGAAAGAGAGAGATAGAGAGAAAGAAAGAAAGAATCAAACAAAGGATGACAGGAATAAAGAAAGAAGGTAAAATAATTAGACGAAATAATCATTAAAGAAAGAAAGAAAGAAAGGAACAAACGATTAATGTAATAGAGGAATTGAAGAGAACGAAAACATGATCACATAAATAAAGAAGGAAAGAAAATAAAATGAAAATGAAGGTGTGATAGAAAGTAAGAAAGACATATAAGTAATAATAAGTAAATAAATACAAAAGAAAGAGAGAAAGAAGACGAATAAAGTTATGTAAGATACTAGAAAGAAAAATCCGAAGGAAAAAGAAAGAAAGAAACGAATAAGGTAATGAAGGAATTGAAAATATAGAAAGAGTGAACAAAGAAAGAAAGAAAGAAACGATTAATGTTATAGAGAAATTACAGAGAACGAAAAAATGATCCCGTAAATAAAGTACAAAAGAAAGAAAGAATGAAAATGAAAGGTTGATAGAAAGGAAGACAGAAATATAAGTAAAATAAGTAAATAAATAAGAAAGAAAGAAAGAAAGAAAGAAAGAAAACGAATAAAGTAATGTAAGGCACTGGAAAGAAAAACCCGAAATAAAAAAGAAAAAAAATAAACGAATAAGGTAATGAAGGAATTGAAAATATCGAAAGAAAGAAAGAAAGAAAGAAAGAAAGAAAGAAAGAAAGAAAGAAAGAAAGAAAAAAGGAAATAAACAAAGAAGCAAACAAACCAAAAAAGGAATAAGTTTATGGCAGGAATTGGAAAGAACGAAAAGGTGAATGAAGAAAAAAGAAACAAATAAAAATTTTAAAAAAGGAAGAAAACGGATGAGATTATGGACAAAATTGTAAAGGAAGAAAAGACAAAGAAAGAAAGAAAGAAAGAAAGAAAGAAAGAAAGAAAGAAAGAAAAAGTAAACGATTCTGATAATCTATGGAACAATGAAAGAGCGAAACAAAGCCAGAAAAGAAACTATTAGAATTTAAAGAATGCACAAAAGTGAAAGAAAGAAAAAGGAAAAGGAAAGACTGAAAGGAATATTTAAATGAGAAGATTATGAAGACACCAGATAACAGCAAGCAGAATCTACTGCAAATAATGAAATAGATGCATGAATACGCGTGTTCAAATGGAGGAGGTGGCTATATTGAAAGACGATATTGTTGGTGGCATGCGATACAGGAGTTGGGTGAGGAAACGTTCATGCTAACCAGGCGCTGCGTTTTCGGTTCTAACATCAATACTAGATGCTTCAACTTCACCTGGGAGAACTCTGACCCCACATGATGCAAACAGCCCTTTCCCAGCAACGGTCAGTCTTGAATCTCTGTTGTACATGGACCATATATAAATATTGATACAATTGTAGGGCCATTCTGTTTTTAAAAACGACACTTAAACACGGACACATTGGAGAAGGTCTTCCTCTTGAAGTCGTTCCAATTAGAAGAAACACAGGCGCTCATGCCAAATCATGAAACCGAGAAATCCCTTTTCCTTCCCTTGAACAGTATAATTCCTTTATATTTATCTGTTTATTTTTTACTTTTTATCCAACTATCTATCTATCTATCTATCTATCTATCTATCTATCTATCTATCTATCTATCTATATATATATATATATATATATATATAGCAAACAAGCTACCTTGGGATCTCTTTTTATATCTATAACTACCCATTTATATATCTATCTTTTCATCTATGTCTACCTATTTATAACTATCTAGCTCGATCCTTAGCTATTCTATTTTTACATCTATATCTACCTATTTATATGTATGTATATCCCTTTTTGCATCTATCTCTATCTATTTATATTTATATGTTCTATATCTTGATATATATACATCTCTATATATATCTGTATATATATATATATATCTGTATATATATATATATATATATATATATATATATATATATATATATGTATATATATATATGTATATATATCAAGATGTATATATATGTATATATATATGTATATATATCAAGATATACATATATATATATACATATATATATATATGTATATATATCAAGATATACATATATATATATACAGATATATATATATATATATATACATATACCTATTTCTATTGATCTATCAATCTAGCTATCGCTTTTTATATCTAGCTCTACCTATTTATATGTTCGATCTCTTTTTATATTTATATTTACCTATTTATATCTATCTATCTGTCTATGTATCTATCTATCTATCTCTTTTTATATCTATCTCTACCTATTTATGTTTTATCTATTTTTATATCTATATCTACCGATTTATATATATCTATATCTATCTCTTTTTATATATAACTTTATAAAATACCTATTTATAGTTATCTATCTCTCCTCCCCACTCTCTCCCCCATATATATATATATGTATATATATATATTTTAAATAAAAACAGATTACTTTAAGATTCCATATAATAAATTATTTCACCACAGCCCTTTTAAAGGACAGTGGATCATCAGATTTATTTCCAAATGTTGAAATGAAAAAATGAAAATAAATTTACACATTTATGACGGGCAATAATAAGGAGATTAACGAAGTGGGAGCAGTGTAGGGCGTAGAGAGACAGCATTGAGTTAGATGTAACATTTCTATTGTTTCAAATTTAAATTTTCACTGAAATCTAGACATTGACACGTTAAATCTGTTAAGGAAGTTATATCGTGATATGGGAGGGGGATAGAACAAAAAAGCATAAAAAGAAAAAGAGAAAAAGAGAGAAAAAAAAGAGAAAGAGGTTGTGATAAAGTGTCATTAACTTCCATTGGAATAGGCGTTGTTTTTTTCTTTACTTTGAGATTTCGTAAATTTTTTTGTTTAAACAGTCTAAGCAATTTAATTATATGTTAAAGTTTTTTTTAAAAAAAAAACTTATTACGACCATTTTAAGGATTTAATGTGAAATAGTCGATTAAAAAATATTTATAGAATTTACATTAAAATACTAAAAACTTTTTCTCAAATATAAGTTTACATCTAGTAGTAAATGATTATTAAGGTGATATCTCTATCAGTTTGAATTTTATTTATGAGTTTGATTAGTGACTATTTTTATATTGGTAATTTCTATTACTTAAAATTTAGTTTTAATTTAATATGCAGTAGCATTTTAACGCAATATTATAGATCATGCTCCATCATATATTGTAAACACATCTACGTAAATTTCAAACACATACGTTCTTTCACATTTGCAGTCACTTATACAGGTACACATGTACTGATATACATGGGTAATTTCATATATCTTCTCAGATGTTTCCGTATACTTACACACATATATATATAGGGGTGCAACTAGATTTCCCTAAAAAGTCTTATCTAAGAAAGAAATTAGGTAATGACTTTAGTATTCAATCATCAAAAATCTAAATATTTTATCATTAATAATGATTATTAAAGCGTAAATCATTTAAGAAAACAATATTGTAAGTATTGTAAGTGGGGTAAAATATCAATAACATACTTGTAAGTCTTTTTTCTTTTAAACATTTTTACATACACCCATACATATACACACACATATATATACACACATAGGCACATATTTACCCCCCCACACACACATCCCCCATTTACACACACACCCATATATATATATATATATATATATATATATGTATGTATCCACATACATACACATATCTCTACACATACATACATACATATACACAGGTACACACACATATACACACATACATACACATATACACATATAAATCCTACTTATATACCTAGACGTATGTATACCTACATATCAATATTAATATCGGCCAAACACAAATATATTTTAACAATACACAACTATACAGATGTATTCCTATCTTTCTATATAAAAAAATATACATATACATGTCAAAAGACGTATCACTCTTTTAGTTCAAATACATATTTCGGTACGCATACAGTTATGTGTTCATATTCACATGTGAACAATAACATTTCAAGAGCAAAAATAAAGATCAAGTAATATATTTTGTTAGGTTGAGGTTGTTCCTATGCCGGCAATTATATATATATATATATATATATATATATATATATATATATATATATATATATATATATATATATATATATCAGAAACAAAAAGTATGTTTTTTTTTAAATTAACAAACCAAAAATATTTCTGTACTTTTTCGTAATTTGTCTCGCTTTCTAATGTTTTTGTTCACCTAACGCTTTTTATTAATGCCCATTCTCATTTAATTTTAAAGTTATTGGTCAGAATGTCTAGATTTGTTTTAGCTATTAACCATAAAGTATCTAAAAGCTCAAGATAATCTTTTTTTCTTTTCTTACGCATAATACTCTGACAGAGTTGTTTCTCGTAGAACGTATGCAGAAAGCAATAAACTATCGTAGAATTTATTTTCTGTAAAGAGAAACTGCTGCAAATATTCAGAGACTCCTAGTGAATATTTATGAAAAGTCATTGCTTGCACCCGTTAACAACTGATTGTAGGACATTTTCGGGCATTAGCTATCGGTTTTACTGTATTTGACCAGTGGGACTTTCTGTTAAGACAGGAGTAAATAGTTTTGTCATTAGCATATATAGCCAGTAGGGAACTGGTGAAGATTAATAGTGAAAGTAAGACACAACGCAGATCCAAGGATAGAGATATTGGGGATACTCATGTTAATGTGAAAAGATCTAGAAGAGTGGCTGTTCGTACGATTTTCATTAAAAGATTTAAGAAGAAATGATTGGACCAAGTTCAGTATTAGGCCAAAGACACCCTAACCTTCTATTTGAGAAGAAGGTCAACATGCCAAATTCTGTCAGACGCCTTCAAAATATCTGAAGCCATAGTCCGATCCTCAGCGTTCTTATCTAAAGCTTAATAGACGTATTCAGTAAATAGCTGTTATCACATCGGCGGCAGAAGCAAAAGTCATATTTTTTTATCTGAAATTACTGCCGAGCGAAAAGACATGCTTTACTAATTCAGATTAGAAATTGTAGTACTTTGCCAAAAAGAAATAAAAGACAAGTAGGAAGATAATTTGAAGGATAAGAAGGTTCTTAAGAACAGGAATTGCAGCAGTTGGGATCAAAAAGCAGCAAGGTATCTATTGACGGATCTCCCCTTTTTACACAAATGGACTCACCCAAGGTATACATATACTACTACCACTGAATACCAGATTGAGTAAGACTACGTTAAGACAAGTTGGTCAGTAAGTAGTAATAGAGTGGTAGTGGAACGTTGAGTCAGTCGGTAGAATAACGGTAGAATAACGTAGCGGCAAGAGTCACAGTCACGAGCACCTAGACTCAGTAAGAAGTCATACAGCGATACGTCGATACCAACGATTTTATATATATATTTGTCTACTAACGCCGCATTCCTGGAACTACTAACCTGTATTACCAGTTTGTATTATTACGTTAATACATTTATTTCCTATATTCATTCTTGGCGTTTGTTATTATTTGATACCGGATTTCATCCCGGAATCGACAACAGTATCTTCTGCAGAATTTGGGAACAACCGAAGCCTGTTCAGAATCACGTTTCCTTAAGACAGTTACGGTAATATCGTCAAGTTCGGATGTCTTGCGGGGATCTAGTTTTGAGATGATATCAGTCACTATGGACAACACCGTACATTCCTCAGTAGGGATTCCGTTTTAGGTGGAGAACCAGACAAAGATACTCTTGATAAATTGAGAATAGAGTCAGCAGTAGATAACAATAATTCAAGGAGTGAAGAGAGGAGAGATTGAGGGCTTATACTAGTTCAACAGGTCCTTACAGAGCCGCCAGTAATCATGATAACAAAATTTGTGAGTGTCTCATTCTATAAACGAACCGCCGCTGACGTGGATTCTATAGCAGTAGGTAAACGCGAAACGCCTGCTAAGGGTCCTAGTACTATCAAAACACGAAAACTTGTATAAAGGTGCAGAAAATTATCGATTATAACCCCAGAAAATCAAATGTCCTCAAAGATCAACTCTGTATATATATGCAATTAATGTTTCTTATTAATAAGAAAGTAATAAGCGTTATATTTAGTCATAAAGCAGGCTTAGCCTTAAACTAGTTCCAAAGATTATAAATGAAATACAGATATAATTCCACTCAGGAAATATAGTAGATAATTATTATAGTGGATACTTTAAATAGACGTCACGTTTTTATTTATTAAACAGAGTGTCTTGCATCTATCGGTCTGCTCATTAAAAAAAAAACTTAGTAAAGAAAATGTGTTCTACAACAGGGATTGCACCTGCATCACACTTAGCCTGATAAAATTGATACAGGCCGTTTAATAAATAAAGATAGGGTATCTATTTCAAATACGGATTATTAACTATGCTGTGATAGCTGATACTATTATAGTATATTAAAATAATAAAAGAATTGGATTAAACATGAATTAATGAATTCTTTAGCAATATATATATATATATATATATATATATATATATATATATATATGTGATAGCTGATACTATTATAGTATATTAAAATAATAAAAGAATTGGATTAAACATGAATTAATTAATTCTTTAGCAATATATATATATATATATATATATATATATATATATATATATATATATATATATTGCTATTCTTTGCTATAATTAATTTTAACTTGATCTTATATTCCCCTGTGATAGCTGATACTATTATAGTATATTAAAATATTAATATATATATATATATATTGCTAAAGAACTAATTAATTCATGTTTAATCCAATTCTTTTATTATTTTAATATACTATAATAGTATCAGCTATCACAGCATATATATATCAAAATACTAGCATGCCTATTAGATCCCTTTCGACTTGCCATGATTATGCTTAGGGAATTTAAGAAAATTTTGATGTATTGCTTTTTTTCTTCATGATCTTTTGCTGTGAAGTTTATAATCTATTCCTGTACACACAGATGTACGAGATGAAAAGCGAAATTGAAATAGCTGATCATTTGCTATAATTAATTTTAACTTGATCTTATATTCCCCAGTTTTATTTATATTATTGAGGAATAATTCCTTTTTAGTAAGTGTTTTGCGGTTAATGAGTAGAAATTCCTTATGATATATCTGTTTGTATATAATGATAGTATAATTTATGGATATACCGCATGTAACAGCAAAATTGTCCAAATCGTGTAACAGCATAATAGTCCATCACACAAAATGTTTAATATTTTAAAAGCACGAAACTAATTGAATTTTTTCCCAGGTTTTCAGATAAGAGGTTTAGCCATCTTGCCGCCATTTGTCGTAAGAAACACTGCATAATCCTTTGAGTTATTCAGTTACAATGAGAACAGAATAAAATCACTTTGTGTCAGCCCCACTGTTTCCCCAGCTGATCAAGGGTTAGAGGAAAAAGATTATTCAGGCTTTCAGTAATGGGACCAACATTCATACTCTTGCTTCCCATCTTCAAAGTCCATTCAAGAACCATCAATAGAAAAGATGAATAAGTTTTAAAAATAGGGAACGGTAGAGATGAAAACTGGATCAGGTGGTCCCAACAGGAAGAGAGATCATTTCAACTTAAGGCTAAAGAGATCTATTAGAAAAGATCTAACTCAATTCATAACTCGTTTGGTACGGGAGAGACAAGTTTCAACTACGACAGACCGAAGAGAAGTGAAAAGACTTGAAAATGAAATCGTACGTAAAACCTGTTAGGCATCTAGTTAATCCATGACAGAAAGTTAAAAGGTTAGAGAAGGCAAAGATTATCATGAATATGTTGTGAAATGATCCTGGAATCATATATATATATATATATATATATATATATATATATATATGTGTGTGTGTGTGTGTGTATGTATGTATGTATTTGAACTCAATTTCAATCTTTCATGAGTTTCCGATCCTTAGCTATGATTAATTAATGATGAACATGTCATTTTAATTTTATGATCGATTTCATAACGATTCTTCTGTTAAGCTTAGAGAGTAATAATACATTCTTATTACTCAAAGTAAAGTCCAATAGTGTTATAAAAACCTCGGAGAATTCCAGTAAGATATGCTTAAACATTTCTAAGATACAACAGTTAATCTAACAAATGGACAATTCTGTTGTTAACACTCGGTATATATATATATATATATATATATATATATATATATATATATATATATATATATATATATATATGTATATATATATATATATGAAAGGCAGGATGTGTGTGTGTGTGTGTGTGTGTGTGTGTGTGTGTGTGTGTGTGTAACGAATGCATGGCCGCAATTTTCGACGGATTTGCA
>OZ038487.1:58773341-58818341 GCA_964036315.1 Acanthosepion esculentum | reverse complement strand
CAATGCAGTAATATTTATTTCCTCAACTACTTGATGGTATCCATGTTTTCAAATCAGATCAGTTTCAGGTATTATTCTGTTTTTTAACATTTTGTTTCTAACGTCCAAATATCTGGCAACCGAACAACCGTGTCAAAACACACACGCCCAAACGTCGACCACAAAACCGACCCGTGAGATGAATCTGAATCTTTGTCATAAAAGAAAAGGATTCCGCACTGACTATACTGACAGAAATATTTAATGCATTACATGATACATTGCGCAAAATTACACTTCGATAACAACTGCCCATTCAGTAAGATGAATCAAAACTACCGTATTTAACGGCATATAAGGCGCATTTCTTTTTACTAAAAATATCTTTTAAAATTGCTCTACGTCTTATATGCCACGTGTAGGTTTAAAATTCGCTATAGTCGGACGAAATTAGCTATCTGGAAACTCCTGTTAGTTTAGACTTAAACATGAAGAAGCAATGGAACACGTGGATCGCAATGCCTGATCACGACCTTACACTTACTGAAAGAATAAAAAGACCCAGCATTGTACAAGTCTGCGAATGGGTGAAGCAAGCTTGGAATAATTTTAGACCAGACATTGTTGTGAAATTTTTTAAAAAGTGTGGCATTAGCAATGCTCTCATGGAACGGAAGATGGCGCATTATTTAACGACAATGATAGTAGTATTGAAAATGAGTATCTGAGTTTTATAACGAAGACGACGAATTTTATGGATTTGAAGATGAATAAAATTTTAATGCTAAGTGTACTGTTTTGCTCAATTGTGATAATTACTTGATTTATATTTTGTTTGCTTATCTTTGAATATAATAAAGTTTTTATAGGCTCATGTTCTTTTTTCCTATTATTTTTCGTTTATTTGTAATCATAGCTTGTTTAACCAAAATAATACCTCATAAATATAGCCTAGGCTGTACCATTTACTAATTGCTAATTTTTTCTTGGTTTTCCCTTCTGAAATTGGGGTGCGTGTTATACACCCGTGCGTCTTATATACCGTCAAATACGGTAAATATAGCCAACGTTAAACTTGGCGATATCTAGAATGTAAGCTATTTATCCATGTGCCTATGGAATATGGCACAATGTCGGTTGCGATTGGTAAAAAAAAAATTGTCCCGTCTCTCCGGCACCTTCAAAGGTCAGAGATTGAGCTTAATACCCACCGCCCATAAACACTGAGATTCTGTCTGGGAAGAAGGCCCCGGAAAATAACTTTGCTTAATTTCCGTTTGGGGGCCAAAAGGACTAGAGGCATATTCTATGTATATATCTGTGAATAGAGAGAGGAAATTTGCAATCTTTTATATTACTGTTAGTCCCAACATGTAGCCTGTTTGGCGCTAGGATACTATTTGGTGACACAAATGAACATGCCTTCATACCTGATGTATTATTTGTTAACTAGCTTGACGTAAAGAAATTCCAAAAATTGCTTGATAAATAAGATTGTTTATGATCGAAAGCCTGTTCTCTTCTCTCAGCGTTTCTCTGTATATTTTCTTTCACCTCTTACTCTCGATGTGCAGATTGCTTCATGGGTAACAGCTCGGTAGGCGTAATGAAAGTCCCGAGTTCAGTCGGGTTTGCTATATTCATTTTCGAGCAAATACCTTTTGAAATGTATGAATGCATCTCCTCCCCCAGATATGGATTAAATCGTAGGACACTCGTATGTAAAAATTATTTTTATGATCAGAGAACTGTTGATGAGATATTTACTTGCAACAAAAAAAAATAATCTTCAATCCAAAATATGTTTAAATAACTTATAAAGGTGTTGATAAGCCGTAAGAATAAACCACTTCCTTAACCCGTCCATATGTAAAGCGTAATGCGGTATTTCAACTTTGTGTAATGGTTAGCAAACTTGTCTTGCTAGATCAGTTACGACAGAAAATTGAGTTCGATCCTTACCGGGTGGCCCCAAACAATCGGCTTTGTGCTACATCTGCGCTACGCTTAGAGGATAAACGTATTTGAAATCAAATTTTCGGATAGGAAATAAGGAAGCATTCTCCTTTATATAAAATTTACTCTGCCTCTTCGTACAGAATCATGAATAGATAAGAATATTGATATGCTCTCTACTCTTTGTTTCTTTCTTTCAATCTTTTGTCCATTGTGTCTTTATGTCCGCAGATATTCGACATGACATGTCTCTTCAGGACATGGGAAATCTTGGTTCTCCACAGCTGCTTATCCTTTCAGCTCTTGCTTGTTTTTTTATATCGCTTCTAATCCCTGTTTCGTCAACCATTAGATGAGTTACTAGCTGATTCCCTCTGTCACCTTTGCCTTCAATATGCCTTGTGCATATCAACTATTATAATACCTCTATGCTTTTCTGGTTCTAAGTATTAATGTCCTTATATATCAGTCAGTTATGTGCCATGCGTGTGGCACACATGGGCGAACATGTATCTTTCGATACATGACTGACGAAGCAGATCTTTCCCGTAGTAAGTTTCCAGTTCTTCCTGCGTTAAACCAGTAGCTATCCAAGGCTATAGAATTCAGTCTGCTATTTACTTTACCCATAGCTGAGGGGAGAAGAAAAAGATTCATAACTTTCCCAAGGGTATTAGCGCGTAAGTGAATGTAATGGATTTGAGTGGAATTTGAACTCGGGTCTCCAATTCCTCATTCTGAACAAGCTATCTATTGCTACACCGTGTCTCCCCGCACCTCTGCTTATACTCTCTCTCTCTCTCTCTCTCTCTCTCTCTCTATATATATATATATATATATATATATATATATATATATATATATATATATATATATATATATATATATATATATATATATACCCTTCTTACATGCTTAAAATATTGATGCCACATATGGTCCGCTGCTCCAGTTATATATCTAGAGATTCTCGATAAAATCCAAATCGTTGGCGAAAATTATTAGTTTATTTATAAAAAGAACAATGAATAAAATTTAAAGGGCAAAAATGGGAGAATAATCCAGGCGCACAATTAAAAATATATAATCGTAACAATTAAAGGATGTAAACCAATTCAATTTGTAAAGGTAAAAATGAATAAATTGTTTGCCAAAGCTGAAAGGCAACAGAAGTTGGTCAGGAGAAAAAAAAAATTAATATTCTCCTAAAAGAAGAAGAGAAAAGAGAAAGCTTTCCTTTTATCGACAAAGATACTATTCCGCAATTTAGTCCCATTAATAGTTATCGTTTTCCGGTTAAAAATAAAATAATAATTTCCGCCAACAATTTTTTTCTGAAGAAGTGTCCGCCGAAGGGTTCCTTAGAAATTTCTGCTCAACCATTCATAGTATTATGATGGAGACATCTGTCCGATTTACATCAATTACAAAACTTTGCAATATCAAATCATTGTTCATATATATATATATATATATATATATATATATATGTAAAAGTGAACATTGAAGTCACCACTCAGAGGCGACAGGCTGTTTCATGCTGGACGCAATCGGCGGCCTGACGATTGCGTCTAGCATGAAACAGCCTGTCGCCTCTGAGAGGTGACTTCAATGTTCACTTTTATACATATTTATATACGCTCTATCTCTGATATTGAGCACTTTATTCCATAAATTTAGCACATCTTAAAACTATTTTTCTTAATATATATATATATATATATATATATATATATATATATATATATATATGACGTATCATTTCAACACATATATTTACCAAAATTACACAGAAATATATTGAAATACTAAAGAGTAAATTTATTCCATAATTTCCTCATTGGCTTCAACCACGGCCTCCAGACGAATTCGGAATCTCCTGCAACTCTTCGGGGTGGTCCCCTTGTTTAAGTTGGGGGATGCTGCCATAATCCTTGCCTTCAGTTCATATTTTGTGTTACGAGGAGTTTTCTTGGATTCTCGCTCACTTGATCCCCACGCATTATAATCAACGGGGTTGCATTCTGGGGAGTTAGGTAGCCAGATGTAAGGGAAAATGTGGTCGCAGAAATTGTCTGACAGTCATGAGTGGGTTCTTCTACTTATGTTGCATGGTGCAGATTTCTGCTGCCAGGCTCTTCCAGCCGCCACCCTTTTGACACAGAGCAGGACTACCACCTCAAGGAACATTTTGTAAAACTTTCTGTTAAGTTTGAGGCCCTCGCGAACAACTTCGGGAGATTTTCTTCTTATCAGAATAATCAGAGACAGGTTTTCCGAATTGCCGTACATTTGTAATCACCGTTAGACTCATCCAACTCTTTCTGAATCCTCTGCACTATTCTCAGATTGACAACCAAACACTCCTCAAGGCACTTTATGTAGGCCTCCATGTTGAGTCTGAGACCTTACGGGGGGGATGAATGGAGGCAATAGTGATCCCTCTAAAAACCTTCGTAGTCACCATTAGGTACATCCAACTCTTTCCGAATCCTCTGCACTCTCCACAAATTGAAACCCAAATACTCTGAAATGTTTGTATTAGAGCTCCCGGCGCGAATGCCAAGCAGTATAACATGCCGTTTTCAAATTTCTGACGGAGTGACTTCCATCATGGTACTCTTTTTCTCACAAAAGGTGCCCAACTGATCATATTATACTGTGCAGTCGACAAAATCCAATAACCTACAACGCGCATGTATGAAATTAAAAATATGTAATGGCAACAATTTATCCACCGTATCCTGTATACATACATACATACATACATACGTACACACACACACACACACACACACACACACACACACACACATATATATATATATATATATATATATATATATATATATATATATATATATTTATATTCTCATCCATAGACAGACTGTTTCGCTGTATCACAGCTCATTTGTGTGGCTAGACGTCCGGTTGCCTCTGGCTAGAATCGAAAGCCGGCTGAATTCGCGTCAGTCGGAAAATTTACCCTTAAGCCTTTGGCGCCCGGCAGAGAAGAAGGTGAATTTAAGCGTGTTTATTTTTAGATAAACACACAGTGACTGAGAGAACTCGATTCGATTTACCGAAGAGTCTTGCATTATTAGCCGTAATAGTCACTGTTTACAAACCCACACATCCTCTCCAGAGAGCTCAAACGAAATAAATTTTTCAGGAGCATATATATATATATATATATATATATATATATATATATATATATATATATATATATATATATACTTCTCTGTCAGAAATTGTAACTAAGGAATAGATACTGTACAAATGACAAATTTGGTTTGTTTGTATTGAATAAACATAAATGTGCCTGAGCGGGCAACTCCAACTGACATTTTCTTAACATCATCGAAGGGGAATATACTTGAAGAACAAGCAGTCAGCCATTATATATATATATGGAGAGATAAACGTTACTTACAAATAAGCTAAATAGTGCACAATTCGAGATTTTTTTCAGAAATAATTAACCGTACATCTTCTATCGCAAATATCAAAGTGGTACTTGAGCCTGTCAACAGCTTTCATCGAATTGGTAGCATCAAACGTCTGTACTGCATTTGGTTATTGTGCGGTGTTCATATATACCGCGTGTCTCAAAAACTGTCTACACATTTTTTGATGTTTTTTTTCAAGAAATAATTAAATTAAGTAGAACCCCCTATAAATACCTTAAATAATGCATCAGAAGACATTATTTATTTTTAAAAAAATGCATGCTCTTAGGATCTTGTCATCGTATGTCTTCAAATTGATGTTTGTTATGTTCCTGACATTGCTGACAACACGAGGTAATGGAATCACAAGCAGCAATCAACATTTCAATAGGTTACTTGAACTTTTGTGAAAACTTTCTATCATGCTTCCTTGCTTCAGAGGGTTTGTTGATATCCGCGGTCTTCCGAAACGGTTCTTGCGCGTATCGACCACAATACTATCAGCATCAAAATTAGTTCTAATTCGTGAGATTGTAAGTCACATCTGGGGGATCTGAATGAAACTCTCTTCGATACTGCGTTTGAACTTCAACTGCATTCTCGTACTTCCCGAACTACAGGATGAACTATTTATGATCAAAGCTAAGATTGAATGACATTAAGAATACTAATGTGTATATATACACGGGGAGAAAGAAAGAGTAAGGAGAGAGAGAGAGAGAGAGAGAGAAACAGTGAGAGAGAGTCTCCCTTGTCGGATGTTGTGTGTGTATGAGTGTTGTATATCCGTATTGATAAGGAATAGTTTATGACGCGCCCGCGCCAGCCACACACACACACACACACACACACACACACATATGCAGAGTGTATCAAAAATCGTTTTACAAATTTTGTAGGAGTGCTCTTCACAACAAAACAAGGAAAGAAGTCTATATGACCGTATGTCCGCAAATCCTCTTTTTTGAGTTTTCAAAATTAAAGAAAGTATACGTTAGATGGCGCTGTGCTGCCATGTAGTATAGGTTGCATTTGTCATTCGTGTACGTTTGTGGCTAGACTGTCTTCAGCGTTTACCCTATGTCGTAGCGAGCTAATTGAGAAGTGTTCCGTTTAACAAGGGCATCATGATTTTTACATACGGCCGCGCGAATAGTAATGGGCGCGAGTCTGCACGGCTGTATCAGATTGCATTTCCAGATTTTCCAATACTTGCTGCTATTTATCGTCGTGTTGTTGAGACAGAATCCGTGGCACCACAACCTATGGATCGAGGAGATCCGCTTGTACGCCTGGCCACGAAAACCATATTCTACAGGCCATCAGAGACGATCCAGGTATCAGCATATGTCAAGTGTCCCTAGCATGTCGTACAGCTCACTGGGGTATTTCAAGAGCAGTTCCTGTATCCGTATCATTTGCAACGTGCGCCGTGTCTTTCGCCCTCTGATTACTCACTCCGGGAAAACTTTTGCCGATGGTTCTTTGCACAAACTGCCGATGCGTTGTTTGTCTCTTCAGTCTTGTTTAGGGATGAGGCAACATTTGGAAGAGATGGAATCACACATTTACACAACCAATATTAATAACTCAAATAAGAAAGACTTGGGGACATATGTTTATATAGACTTTTGTCTTAGTTTTGGTATGAGGGACCCGACCCCAAAGTATGTAAAAGTTATTTTGATACATCAGATATATATATATATATATATATATATATATATATATATATATATATATATATATATATGTATATATATATATATATATAACGTAAATCATTCAAACAAAAAACAAATACTGAAGCTAATTATACGGCGAGAATCACTCTCACAACAATATTTACTAATAAAATACAATCAACTTCGAATCTGTTAATGAATGGTGTGATCCTTGTTCATAAATTTCGGGTTTATCAGGTGCTATTTTTTCTACGAGCCGGGCTTTCAGTCGTACCAAACGACCATCCTCAGGTAGACAATTTAGTGTGTTTTTATTAAATTCTGAATAGTAATGCGTCATCGAAAGGTAGTATATATATATATATATATATATATATATATATATATATATATATATATATATATATGGTGGGGAGAAAGTGAGAGAGAGTCAGAGAGATTCTCACCTGTAAGACGTTATGTGTGTATATGTGTTGTATATCCTCACCGATAATGAATAGTTTATCACACAAACACACTCGTGCCCGCACACACACACACACACACACGAGTGCGCACGCACAGATTAACGCAAGCTCACACACACACGCATATTTCTTTACCTGTGTGCGTTGCAACATACAAGAAAAATACCGTGTTATTTAGCTAGCCTCAGCCTATTTTCAACACAACCCCATATGGTCGCCTCTCCCTTGACTCTGCCCGACCCTACACTCTTGATTTGATGCAGTTATCCACAGATGATGTTGGTTGCCCTCAGCCAAGAATCTCTCGCGAGAAACCAACACCAAATTCCGTTGAATTGGCCCCAAGATAAAGCGGGCGCCCGCCCAAAACTTAATATTAGCACTTCCGGCTCACCTGGCAGGCGTATCTGTACTATATTACCAAGAATACCTTCACCACTCTCATTATCCTTCTCATTAATAATAATAATACCCTTTACTATGGCTCTTGGTGAATTTCCCGCGGCACAGTTTCCCTGTAATCTTTTTCCAGAAAAATCAATATGGGATAGTGTATCTGTTCCTTGTAGAAAACTAACAATGTGCTCAAATGAACATAAAATTTTCTCTACGTTTTTCGATGAGGGGCTTTAATAAAAAGCCGATATATATATATATAAATTTAAAACAAACATGAACTGGAGAAGTAAAAAAATTATTAAAATTAAATTAAATTACTCAATGATAAGAATTGTTCAAATTAACTTGAATTCATTATTATTATTATTATTATTATTATTATTATTAATAATAATAATAATAATAATAATAATTTTTAATTGGTCAGAGGAAAATGTCATGATGCCATTTCTAACCTTAGGTCTCTGGGTGGGATCTGCAAAGAAATGTGTATACACCAGAAATCAAAAGAAATAAAGTAATAATAATAATAATAATAATAATAATAATAAATTTTACTCACAAGTACAGCTCACACCTTACGAAGGGCTTCATCTATGTAAATTATGTGCGACGCTTTTTTCAAAACTGCTCAGTGGAAAATGTCATAATGCTATGTCTGACCTTAGTTCTCTGGTCGGGACCCGGAAAGAAATGACTATTCGCCAGGAAGCAAAGGAAATAAAACAATAATATTAATAATAAATATTGTAATAATAATTATAATACAACTAATACTATTAATAGTAATAATAAGAATCGGACTTGTTCAACAGTTAAGAGAAGAAAGCGAATTAAGAAAAGAAAAAGAAAAGAAAAAACACAGTGACAATGTTAATTAATATTTCAACAGAATGTCTGTCTACAAGTTATATTTTTAAAAGAATTTCAAGTATAAACATATATAAATCTTCAAAAATTATAAGTCTTTGTACAAACGTTGCTTGTCTACGATTTATTACTGACTAGATACAGTAATTGTGACACAAGGCCGTCAAAAGGTGGAGATGGTTCAAGGCTTGTCGACACTAACTATACTATACCTAGCTAACCAGATTCACGATCCATCCATTCCTTACAATTTACTCATTCAGCATAAGAATCTGTTCGTCACCATTCGTTCCTACATACGCCAAAATACCTCTCACACACAGGGCACCTATAAAAAAATTAAATAAATAAAAAATAAACACCTCACGACTTAAAAATTACAATATATACAGTTGTGTATACAAAAATAGACATAAACATTCTATCAATCTTATGAAAGGATGGGTGGGGGTGATAACTCTGAAACCAAACTGAACAAAGAAATATATTAGTAAGACTAGTCCACCCTTCAAAAAGGTGGAAGGATAAAAAGAAATACGTTGCTTGTCTTGCAATGAATAACGAGTGTCCTGGTAATGAACGCTTCAAAATAATTGGAACACCGCCAGCGTGAAGGCATGCAAATGAAGTGTGCTTAATATGATGGGGATCTTATTTATCTTGGAATAACTGGCGACGGTTCGAGGTAATGCTTTCTCCATCATAGCGGCTGGCAGAGGATAGAAAAAATTGTTTATAGTTACGTTGTTCTGGAATTGTCATCATTGGTCGACTGAACTTGCTTTGTTTCAATGACTTTCGTTTTGTTATTATTAGTTACTTTGTTCAATAAATATGAAAAATTAAAAAAAAAATTATCATAATCTCATCAGAGAACTTAGAGAATTGCTAAAAAAAAAATTTCCGTTACTCGATTATTTACCAAGAAGAATTAATCAAATAATTTAGTATAAATCTTATGGAACTCTCCTGTCATTCTGCTAACTTTCCCGGACAGGCAAATTAGTAATTCTTTGTAGATTTATATATTTTCATACTTGAATGTTTTTAATATAACTTGAAAAACACAGACATTCTATTGAAATATGTTTAAAATTTTTAAACACTGTTTTTTTTTCTTTTCTTTTTCTTTCTTAAATCCCGTTCTTCACTCAACTGTTGAAAAATATTCGAAGAGTTACGTCAATCAGTTTGTTTGTTAATCTGAAATAGTAATTGTATTATTATTATTATTATTATTATTATTATTATTATTATTATTATTAATAATAATAATAATAATAATAATAATAATAATAATAACTTGATAACAAGAAATTACCTACTGAAAATTACATACTGAACAATTGTTAACCAAAAATCCAGATTCTATGCTGAATATTCAAAAAACAATTGACCATCTTGTATCAGGGGACACAGTGTTAACACCCACTGAATATAAAACTCAGCTTGATAGAGTGAATCAATATTTGCACTGGGAAATATGTAACTTTTAAGGGAAGGAAACTGCAAGAAATTGTTAAGAACATCACCCAGATCCAGTTACAGAGATGGGAACTGTAACAATTTTATGGGACTTTACAATACACAAAGACAAGAATCGCCTAAACCTCGTGATCGGAGGCCACAAAAACACAATGTATTTTCTTATTGACATGACAGTACCTGCAGGTTGTAATGTATCCTTGAAGATCTTCAAAAACAATCAAAATGCCAGGATATTGAAATGGAAATCTAAAAAATGTAGCACATGAAGACATCAATAATCCCACTTGTAGTCGGAGACATCGGATTGATTGAAAAATGTTCCGATATACCCATTGAAGAGATTCCTGGAAGCCCATACCTTAAAGAAAGACAAAAAATTGTACTCACAAGTACAGTTCACACATTAGGGAGAGGTTCATCTGTATAAAATGTGTGTGATCTTAGTTTTTATTTTACAAAAATAAACAGTGAAAAATATCAGGAAGCCATTTTTGACCATAGGTCTCTGGGTGGGAGTCGGACGGAAATGTGTATACAACAGAAAATCAAAGGAAATAATAACAACATAATAAATAAATAAGGGCCCATATATATATATATATATATATATATATATATATATATATATATATATATAATCTCTCTCTCTATATATATATAGCAAACCCTCTATACCACCTTCGTTCAACCAGTTTGAGGTCCTGACCTCCTCTGCCGACAAGGCTGAATGCTTTGCTCGGAAATTTTCATTCTATTCAACGCTCGACTCTTCCGCTGTACCCATACCCGATTTCCCTCATGGAACTGAGGCTCTATTGAGAGGGTTGCACATAACCCCGTCATTGGCAGTATCTCTAATTTAGACCCCCACAAGGCTAGTGGTGGAGATGGGATACCAGCCAGTGTCTTGAAGAAATGCGCGCCTGAACTGGCAACCGCCCTCTCCAAACTATACATCCTTTAATACGATTTTTTCTTTTTCTTTCAGATTTGATGGGCATTTTGCCGATATTATTTCTTACACATAATTGCCATGATTTAAATAACATGATTTAATAGAGAAATATATAAAATTTCACAAATAACACTGATTTATTTACTGATGACTATGATCCGTCTTAATGAAACACCCTTATAGATAATCCGTCTTAATGACACAACCTATATATATATATATATATATATATATATATATATATATATATATATATATATATATATATAACCATTACAAAAAGAAAGAAAGAAAGAAAGAAGACGGGGCGATAAAGTTCTTATACGCTTAATGCTTGTGCCAGCGAAACGAAAAACCTCTTGAACTTTGAATTTATTCATTTTTTTACCCACTTACTCCTTTGAATAATATCCTGCGCTCATAAATATAATTGTTATTGCAATTGCTAACAGTGTTAAGCTCAAATATTATGATAAACGATGTAGGTATTATATTGTCTTGGAATTTGCAAGGATTTTATTCAGTCAATAATTACTAGAGTTTTTGATCTGCAACTTTCAATGTTTAATGTCCGAATTATTTCGTACATGGAGAATCGTTGGATCAGATATATTGGAAAGAAGGAGATTATGTTGATAAATATATTCTTTTGGCAAACAAATGATTTTTCCTTATTAAGATACCAAATTACTGATATACGCTAATGGCCCTACTCAGACAGGATTGTTTTCCTAGTGTTGTGGTGTCCTCCCTTTAAAGAGTCTATGTTGGACTCTTCCGCCTACTATAAGATTAGTAGGAGAGAAGACCTTGGGGGAACAGTCGAATAGATTGTTCAACGGTCGAACTCTCTGCCTTGAGCAGAGAGGAACCCGGACAAGGCTTTGCCGAAGGGCAAAGTTTCGTCCGTGGAAGTAGACAGACCCTGAACCCGTTTATAAGGGTTTTAAGGGAATATTTTTGGACGAGCCTACGGGCTCGGAGAAGCCACAGTAAACTCGGCCTTGTGCCACATACATCCCTCCTGGTGGGGGGGGGGCTGTTAAATATTAACAGTCGAATAGATTGAACGCTCTGGTCAACCGACACACTCACTAGTCGTGTAATACTCTTCTGTTGTAATTAACTGTTTAATATATGATATATGTTCAACACTTGTTTTGTTATTTCTTTAACCATTTATTTAGTCTGGACACATAGAAATTCAGCATTTGAAAGCCTGAAATGTTCCTGGCCCTAAACCTGGCCTGAGTTCCCGTACTGGTTGAAAATTTATCACCCAAGAAGGAGGCAAAAAATAGACTTTACAAACATACACTCATATGAACTGTTTGATCTTATGTCACATCATAAACAATTTCGATTCACGGTTATGTTTCCTTATTTCTTTGACTCTGTCTTAATAAAAAGGAGACGTTTGACGTTGATAATTGTTTATCCAATCAATCATCCTTTAACTTCAGACTTAATTTTCCTCTTTCTTTCTTCATTTATTCGAAGTCAAAGGAAATAGTTTAGTTCTGTGTTTGCAGTTAGCGTGATCTTTACACCATGTAAATCACGTATTTTTCTGGTAAATAAGGAAATTGTTATAACAATAACACGAAAAGACATTTCGCTGAGATTTAATATCCAAAGTGCAAGGGGTGTTATGAAATTAAATTTCAGACATTTGTTTTGCAAACACTTTCTTTATCATTGTAACCATTAACTCAAAGATCACTGCAAATGGAAGATTTTAATTTAGCTTTAAAGTTCTCGTTGGACTGTCGTATAAATGTATTTTCCTCCAACAGCAATTTGTAATCATTACTTTTTTAATATATTTCGCTATACGAAAAAAGATTTAAATATTAAGTGTAGCAATATTATAAGTACTAGAATATTTTTGCATCACGCTGACGCGTGTTGAAACCCTTAGAAGCATCAAGAATGGTGATAGTGCTATAATTTGACCAACCACCAACTATGTTAAAATAGTCAATACTTTCATCTTCTTGAAGTGGTCTTCTGTACTAGTCATGTCATAAAATCGTTCACTATAATCGGTTAGAATATGTTTTACTGTATATGCCTTCTGACATATGTGCATTCAGGTGGATGCCCATTTTTTAGGGGAAATGATTGATATAGGTGTGTCCTAATCTGATTCTCCATTGCCTTAACCAGGTATTGAACTCAGAAATACCCAGAAATTCATACACAGATGTCCTCAAGGACGCATGTCACAGTGGATAAAGGCGTTAGTTAGATCCAGTGACAAGACCCAAAGAGTGTGAGTTCTATAGCTGGTTAAGGCGGTGGAGAACTTGGAGAGGGGAATTAACAGGGGATAACTGATAACCAACATCCATTAGACATGGTACGTGGAACTAGAACAGTATACCCCAGTGAGCGAAATAAAGGGTTCAGTTCGACATTCCAACCACCTGAAGAAGGCCGGAGCGTACAACGGCCGAAACGTTGTGATAAATATATCAAGAAAGATGAGGACAATAATTAAGTTGCTTGTCTTTAGTGATCTTACGGTAAATTGGTGTTTTAACGTAATGTGACCATGAGCCTCCTAAACCCTTTTCTCCTGTCGTCTAGGGCTTCAGAATACGCCGACTGTTCATTTGAAATGGGATAAAACTTCCCCAATGAGACATCCTGTGTATATCAAGAGTTTTTCAGAAGCGTGGAACCACCTATTAATTGCTATTGTTCACAGGTCCACCCTGACCTGGTGTGGTAGCACCTGATAGGATTCTAGCAATGGGCAAATAGTTAACTCCTCATCTGGGGTTAGAACACTGTGAAAGTTTAATAGCTGTTAAATGGTAGCAATACATTTTTTGTAAAAAAATTATTGCCAGCAATGCATTGTTACCAGCAATATATTTTTGCAAAAAAAGGAAAAATTACCAGCAATAAAAATCTTGTTGACATTAAATAACCTATTGAGGTTGATATGCCGTAAAATAAAAATAAACAAACAAACATCTCTCATACATTTACGCAAGCCCGTTAGGTCCCTCGTGCCTTCAATCTGCTCTGTGAGTATCAAATTTTCCAAGCCGTCTTTACTATTATGTGCCGTAACTGTCCCTTTCTCGCGTTAAATGTAAATGTTCTTTTTGTTTCCAATTTCTCTAAAATTCTCTTCGCTGTTTTCTCAACGTTAACTATAACTTCTCATTCTTCCCATATTTAATTTTCGTTGTCGACTCGTGTTTTAAATATAGAAACATGTATGATTTCCGTATAGTATGCGAAAACGGAATAAGGAAGGCAGACATGTTTTGTCCTAGACTATCGCATATTTCTTTTGGTTTGTTTCTCTTTGGAGAATTTTAAAGTATAGGAATTTTTGCGTATTTCCACCCGTACCAGCCTTTTAATATCCCGCTCATTGTTTCTCTCTCTCTCTCTCTCTCTCTCTCTCTCTCTCTCTGATATTCTATGTCTCTCTATGTATATTCTCCTTTTCATTTTTCTTTTCTTTTTCGTATCTTTTTTACCTTCTTCCTTCTCACATTTCTTCTTCCCCTCTTTTCTCTCGCTTTTCTCACTTGCTTCCCGTGTGCTATTATTATGCAAGTTTCTCAGAAAGTTTAACTGATTTCCGCTAAAAAAAAAAATGATTCGCACGCAGCAGGTACTACAGGAGCGTAATGTCGTTTTTCTTTTTTACAAAAGTCTACTCATTGCATCGCACGAGAGCCAGTCAATGTAGAACGTTACTGTTAATATGATTATGATGGGCAAGGTGCGATTTGAATGCAAGAGGAGATTGTAGGAATTGTTTATTATGAGGAAAAGGAGGTATAAATAACCATTGACTTTTGATTTGATAGAAACCAAAGGTCAATCGTTATCTACCCTCCTTTTCCTCATAATGTTCACTTCCTACAATCTCCTCTTGCATTCATATCACAACTTAAGGTGATATAGAGAAGGCACGGTGGAGTAAAGGATAGCGGCTCGGATGGAGGAATCGGAGAGTTCGAATTCCAGTCGTATTTATCACATTTACTTACGTGCTAATACCGTTGGGAAAGGTATGAATCCTTTTCTCCTGTCCCCCCCCATGCTATGGCGGGACAGACCGAGTATCTATAGCCTTGCGTGGCAACTGGTCTGCCGGAGAAAGAAATGGCAATCCACTGCGGGAAAAATATCTGATACATGTTCGCCTAAGCGTGTACCACGCATGGCATATAACTGAAGATAACAGACGTCAGGGAAGCTGTCTTTCCCACAAAATACCAGTTCTTAGCAAAAACCTAAGTGGAATATTCTCCTTGCATTTGAAACACGGGAGATATAAGAGAGTTTCGACGCCGTGGAATTAAAGTACCCTTGCTTTAAATATCTGAACAAGTGCAGTTAGGGAATATGATCTTTGCCATCGAAATAGCGGTAGAGTTATATTTTGGATTGTAAGTATAATTGCATTCTTCAGCGAGTGACTATTGCATTAAGAATAAGCAATTACTTTTTCGTACTATTTTACCCATAGCTGGGAGAATGAATAGTGTTCATACCATTCCCGAATGGTATTTGCGCGTAAGTTAATATAATCACGTTCACAAGAGTTAATCATTCCTATTTCTTTAGTATTCCATTACTAAGAAGCAAGTTCCACCCAGACAGCTTATTCCCAACTCTTGCTATATTGTGGAATAAACTCACAGCAGGTTGTTTTCTCAATCACTACAATCTAGACCTTTTGATGTCTAGAGTTAACCTTTCCTGCATAACTTCATGAATTGCTCTTCTTTTATTCTTCTCACATATGCAGTAACCCTCTACTTTGAGTGGCTCTTAGCTTTGTACTTGGTGAACATGAATTAAAAGAACAACTAACTCGACTCACCGATTTCTCGTTTCAGGCTGTTATCCATTTCATCAATGGCACATAGATAAACAATAGAGCAGGCGTGGGCAACCTTTTCTGAACGACGGGCCGCATCAGATATAACTCATCATGCGGCGGGCCGGGCTACTAAAAAGATTCAAAATAATTTTTTTGCTGAAGCTGTCTCAGGCATTTTTATCACAGAAGACCATCGGCGTAAGCATCCACCATAGAAATGATGAAAGGTTGATTGGTTTTGGAGAAGAGATTTCTCAATATTTAAAACAAATGAAGTTCCGGTATAATTTTATCACAGATGACATTGGTTAACATACACTTTTTCATGTGATTTGTTTCTTATATATTCATTTGAATGTGGATGTCCCTGCACAAGGCCTTCACCACTATAATCAAATCCTGTGTGGCTGTCGGGCTTTCAGTTTCTGGGAACTGATCTGCCTGACCCTCATACGTCGAGTTCGACGCGAGAGCGAGCGATAATTCATTTGAAAATAGAAAAAATAATTTTTAAATTAAAAATTGTTTTTTTCTCTAAAGAAAAAACGTGTTTCTTCTCTAAAAAATATTTCTTCTCCCGACAAAATTTTTTTTATGAACGTCCTTTTTCTAAAGCAAATAATATTTACCCTCAAGGTCTTCTTTAGTGAAAAATCACCAATCGTTTTAAATGATGAAAACATTACCTTCAACGGAAAAATACAAAATTCAAGAAACGTTGTGCTTAATAATTGTTTATTATGAGAAAATGTGAGTGAACAAGTGAGGACGAAATAAAATAAACAATATAGTACCAAACAAGCAGAGCTATATAATAGAGATAATAACATGAAAATATCTCTAAGAAAACTCGCGCTACAAATCTTGACCAGCGTTTAATAAAATGAAAAACTGTATATCCCGGCATATATAGGAAAGATTATCCACTAACAATTCATTGTTCGTGTTTATTAGACACTTAGTTAAAGTTGCGCTCCACGTCATTCATATTCGAAAATACGGCCTTTTCATGAGGTTCATACATCACACAATGTGCTCTCTTGTTTTATTTTATCAGATTTTTCCCGATTATTTTTACAGATTAAATGGGGTCTGATAATCCAATTCTTATATCTTCAACGATATTTCTGCTGACAAAGCTTCAATGACCACCTAATCCGTGGAAGCAGGGCGATGAAGATAAGATGGTGCTTTTAACAGTCTAAACACGTAAGTAAAAAAGAAAATTAGCATTTAAATAAAAACAACAATATAAAAAATGCCTTCGAAGAAACAAACGATATATATATATATATATTTATATATATTTATATTTATTTCATTACGAGAATTTACAAAGAGGAACGATCAATTAGCTTTACTTCATACGCTGCCTGGTGGCAAATGCTGCTGGTGGCGCCTGGGGTGGCGGTCCCGCCATAGCCACCAAAACCGTGAGATCACCCCTCGTCGCCGGCTGAGGAAGACAGGGTATCGCACGTGCTAACACTCGTTGTATGTTAAAAATTGATTACCTAGACTCTCTGGAAAGCAAGATGACTCTTCGGAAATACGAAGTGACCCTCTAGAAAGTTGGAGTGACATCTTGGAAAGACAAGAATTTACATTAAAGCATGAAGAATACAACAGACGCAGAATGCCCTCTGGGTGACTGTAGCCGGGAGGGAGAATATATAACCAATCAGACTGATTTTAATGGAAACGACCTGGATATGGACCCGGCTACAACGTATGATTGCGGCAGAAGATTTAACGGTTTACGCGGTTTACGTATCCATAAGGCACGCTGGTGCAAACAACGTAATTCCCCGATCGGAGAATGTAAATCGAGTGGTGGGATTATGAATCTGGAATACAACCACAGCGTTCAGGATTCCATAGTTGAGCGACAGCACCCTGGAGAAATCCTAAGTAAACCAAGAATCCAGTGGTCCAAAGGTAACCAGAAGACTATTTGGACAAATCTTGACAAAGAGTTTTCTTTTATCCTTAATAACAATCTTAAGGGTCACATAGGGCAACAGATCAGTTCCTTTTGTAGAATAATATACAACGTTTGCTTTGAGTGGTTTGGACCAGTAATGGAAATGAAAGATAAAAAAGAGGAAAAACGACCAAATCGAGGACAAATCCAGAAAGGAAAGTTGCCATCAGAACAAAGATTACTGAAATATTATGCGCGCAACATCACGACCTAACATGCGCAAGTGGAATATTTGGAATATTTTTACGAGCGCGTCAATAACGGCAAACGCGTTCAGGAACTTTCATTACGGACAGAAGCGGCAAAGAGGAACAATCGTTTTATTTATTTCATTACGAGAATTTACAAAGGGGAACGATCAATTAGCTTTGCTTCATACCCTGCCTGGTGGCAAATGCTGCTGGTGGTGCCTGGGGTGGCGGTCCCGCCATAGCTACCGAAACTGTGAGATCACCTCTGGTCGGCGGCTGATAAAGACAGAGGGTATCGCACGTGCTAACACACGTTGTATGTTTATAAAAAATTGTATATATATATATATATATATATATATATATATATATATATATATGTATATATGATTATTAAAAAAAAAATATGATCCCATCGCTACACAAGAGATTTCATGTTTCAAAAACAAGCTGAAAACTTCAATTCATTTATAGAAGTTAAGTTAAATTGTAAAACCTAGTTCCGTTTCATCCTCAAGCGAATTTTGGAATAACAAATTTTGACATTTACGGAGTTTTATAAGCATATACATTCGTAATATTAATTTCTAGGGATATGGAGAATACACCAATCATGAGTCCCCTACCTCCCCTCATTAAAATTATATATATATATTTATTTATATAATATAATATATATATAATATATAATTATATATATATATATATATATATATATATATATATATATATATATATATATATATATATATATATATAGTGGATAGCGACTCGGATTGAGGAATCGGAGAGCTGCGTTCGACTTCCAATTATATTCATATGTTTCTTATCCGTCCAGCAATGGTTCAATAGCGAGGACAGACTGGATGAACACTGGTCAGGGTGCAGGAAAACCTTGAATTCAAAACCTGCGGAAGGTTGTTTTGGGACTTTGTGACACATAGTAGACCAGGTCTCTGTATTCGGCCCTTCAAAACGTGTGGATGGTTCTTCAAAAAGCTTTCAGCGCTATAATCAAATCATATGTGCTGGTGTCTGGACTGTCGGTTCCTAGAAACTGAGTTGCTTGACCCTCATACGCCGAACATGACGGTAGAGACCACGATATTTATATTATTGTATAGTTGAGCAGTGACCTTTCTTTTAATATATATATATATATATATATATATATATATATATATATATATATATATATATATATATATATATCCAAGTATAAGATTAGTGTATACGGAATAAATTCTAATAACCAAAAAACACTCGGTAGGTGAAAAAACTTGGATAGCACAATTTTCAAACAAATTGGCATCCGAGGAATAATTGGTAAAAAAACAAAGAACCAGAAACCTCCGAACAGGGCGAAAGAAATCTTTCAGTACCTTAAATTTCTGGTTCAAGGAAAAAAAACACCGAGTAATAAATTAAAACGAAGAGTGCTGAATACACTGCGAGTAAAGTAAATAAATCCTAAGGAGCCAGGTATATCTATCTATCTATCTATCTATCTATCTGTTTATATATATATATATATATATATATATATATATATATATATATATATATATATATATATATATATATCTGGCCACTCGTAATCGAGGATACCCGTTTACTAAGCCGGCTAGCCAATACTTATTTCAAACGTTTGTTCAGGCGCATTTGTTTTTATTCAACACCCACTGAGCCCACCTGTCGTTTATACTGCAACTGTGCTGGGCAGACCATATTTACTGTTTCTTGGAAAGAGCGTGTTATCTACCGTGATCATCAATTTGTAAAAGGCCAGCACTCTTAATCCCTCCGCCACGATGACTTGTTACTTCGTACTAGCACAGCTATCGAAGGCCCTAAGAGTTCCGTCTACCCAATTTCACTGACAAGGCTTGGATCAACCCGTGGTATGGTTATCAGGCACTTTCCAAAGGTGCTGCACGCTGATATCGACCCCTCCAGTCCGATGACATCAACAAGTCTCTCTCTCTCTCTCTCTCTCTCTCTATATATATATATATATATATATATATATATATATATATATATATATATATATGTGTGTGTGTGTGAGTTTGTGTGTGTAGGTCTGCGCCGATAAACTGCGGTATTTGGGATTCAAAACTTCTATCCGCGGTTTAGATTGTCCGCAGTTTACATAAAAAGTGAGCCGCGCTGTCGGGATTGCCAGCTTAGACCACCAAAACAAAGCTTGTCAAGTCCCTTGAGTTATCCGCGAAAATGGGTTACGCAGTGGCTAAGCATGCAAAATGCGTATTCAATACTCAGAGGTGAATATTGGCAGTTTTGAAAAACATTTATTAAAACTATCCTTTAATTTCACATAGAAATCTGCACCAATGTGAATAAATTTGAACGACGACGGTCTAAGAATCGCCATCTATCCATCATCGACACAAGATTATTTAATTAAAGAAAAAATTAATTTATATTCGTGAAACCAATTGTGTTCATCGTCGGATGCTTAACAACGGGGTAGAAAATATATAGACGTTTGTTTATATGTCGGTGTACACGTTACGCAAGAGAGTGAAGATAAATAAAGGAAAAAAAATATGAGTGTATATATTACTTTTTAAAAAAAATTAACACCTTAATAAAAATTGCTTCGAAATTAGATAAATAAAAATGTATAGAATATATATATATATATATATATGAAAATTTCTCAGAGTTAACCTATAGATAAGACAATCATTATAAATATAAATGACAATAGGAAAACACTATTAATTGCTGACCCGTTTCGTCCAATGTGGACTTTCTCAAAGCAAAAAACGAAATGAATTTAATTAAACCAGGAAGTTAATAATAACAAAAGACAGAGTGTACTTAGCAACTGGAATGTAGGTAACGCTATTTTCATATTGTTAACTGAAAATAACGTCAGTTAATGTCGTGTGGAGAATATTATCATTATGTCTGTGTTGGCGGTTTCAACCATTTTCTTTTGATTTTACGATATTGTTGTGTACGTTTGTTTGTGAGAGCAGTAATTTTGTTAAAGGTGAAATAGGGAAAAGGCCTGGGCGTAGATTAATATTTGGGTAATGTTCTATGGCGGCACTCTTTAGAATTTTCCTTGTGAGTGAGTTATTTTCTTTTTTTATAAGTATAGCATTTTTAAAATCAAAATTTTGGTTGAATTTATTCCTGTGTATTACTAGTGCATTAGCTAAGTTGTTTATTGTAAGGTCTCTTTTGTGCTCATAGATGCGTTTTTTTTTTAAATTTCTACTTGTTTCTCCAATATATTGGGAGGAACTGTTTTGGCAATTTATTTTATAAATGCTTGCTTCCGAAATGTTATTGCTATTATTCTTTGAAGATCTTAGTATATCCATAATTTTTTTGGAAGTGTTTGTGACTTATTTAAGATTATTTAGATGGGATAGGTTATTCTGGATATTAGACGTAACATATTTGGTTGGTAGTATTATGTATCTGTTTTCATGTAATTTACTATTGCGGATTATGTTATTAGTTTTGTTTCGATTGTATATTTTGTATGCCTTTCTTCTTGCATTATGGATGAAATGGTATGGGTATTGTAGGTTTTTGAATCTGTTTTCTATGTATGTTTCTTCTTTAAGTAAATATTGGGGACTACAGATTATTAATGCTCTTAGATATATACCTATAATAATTCCAGATTTAATCTTTGAAGAATGGTTTGAGTAGAAACTGATCATATCATTTTTGTTTGTAGCCTTTCTGTAAACATAAAAATTGAGTTTGTTATTATTTCTATGTAACATGATGTCTAGGAACGGAAGAGTGTAGTTGTTTTCAGTTTCGAAAGTGAAGTTTATTGTAGGTTCAACGTTGTTAAGTTTGGAGAGAAGGTCCGTTAAATTGGTGTTTTTTTGGATATATTAATAATGAGTCGTCTATGTATCTGAAATATGAATAGTTTGTAGGGAGAATATTTTTGAATGAGTCACTTTCTAGAAATTCTAAAAATAGACAAAAAAGAACGCTGCTGAGAGGAGATCCCATTGGTAAACCAAATTTCTGTCTGTAATGTTGGTTATTAAAAGTAAAGAAACATTGCTTGGTAATTAGTTGGCATATTTTTAGGATTTTATGTGTAGATAGAGGTAATTTAATTTTTGCATTTGTTAGGTGTTTTTTTAGTAGATTTAACCATTTCTCTATGGGGACGTTTGTATAGAGAGATTTTATATCTAAACTAGCCATATATTTGTTTTTAATGTCTATGTTTTTTAATTTATTTAGGAGTTCGCCTGAATTTTTTATGTGTGCTGAACTAATGGTGCCGAGGAGTGGAGTTAAAATTTTGCTTACTTTGCGGGCTATTTTATGTGGAGCGCTGCCTATCCCTGATATGATAGGTCTCATTGGTATGTTCGGTTTATGAGTTTTTGGTAATCCATATAATATGAGTGTTTTTGGGTGGTATCCAATAAGCTTTACCCAGGAGATGTCTTCATTTTTCAGTAGGTTTTTGATGTTGCTTGTGACTTTTTGTGATCTTTATAGCTTTTAAGCTATAAAAGAAACACAAAAATTCACAAAAAACACCCATCGAATAAAAGGAGTTCTGAAGGGTTAATATCTAGGTATAAAAATGTTGGGATCGTTATGATATCTAGAGAAATACTGCAAAACTTTCATTTGTATTTATACAAAAATTTAATGTGAGAGAATTTATGAGCTTTTATGAAACTTTGAAAGTCTTGAAAGAGGAAATTTGGCTGCAATGGCGATCTCCATTAATAATCCTTAAAGTTAGGATTTAAAATGGTTCTCTCCGCAGATTATATAACTTATTTGGAAAAGCACATGATCAATATTAATGTAAATCCCGTTGAGTAAATATGTGAAATTTTAAAGTTAGGATAAAAGTTGTAAGCTGCATATTTCACACTCAAAATGTCTGCGATGTCTATATTGAAGCTATTAAAACTCAATTTAAGGAATTTATTAAAATAAAAGATTATACAGAATAAATCAGACTTTAAATGGGCATCCACTAATGATTATGATTCTAATATGAAGTTGACAAAATATTTTGTGGTCCCTCGCGCATGCGCGGCTTAAGTGACATCGTTGTTTATTGGTCGGCATCTTAACGGCAATGACCTATATATATATATATATATATATATATATATATATATGAAGAAATATAGTCTTAAAGTGTGCTATATTTATGGGATAAAGTACTCAATAACAGAGATAGAGCGCGTGTAAATATAAAAGTGAACATAGAAGTAAACACTTAGAGGCGACAGTCTATATATATATATATATATATATATATATATATATATATATATATATATATATATATATATATATCAACAACAATATTGGGAAAATTGTATGACAAAGAAGAAAAGGTTTACTTGTGACGCGTTTCGTCCAGGGCTAAATTATTTATGTCGATACGACTACACATGCGCTCGACCGAGGGGTGCTGAGGATGTTTTAAAAAAATAAAAAAATTCAAAAAACATCTAAAGTCCTCTTTACTCCTAGTTCGTGTGCATGCGCAGTCGTACCAATATAACAATTTTAGGCCGATGAAGTTTTGAAGGACAAAACGCATTACAAGTAAACTATTTCTACTCCACTTTGTCATACAATTCCCCACATATATATATATATATATATATATATATATATATATATATATATATATATATATATATAATGAATCTTGCATTGAAAAAGCGAAGCATGTATAGTAAATATAGAAGAAAAGCAGAAAAAAAAGACGTTTATGAAAACGTACAATTTGTGGATATGCTTATCTAGAGATAGACACACACGCAGAAAAAAAAAACAAGTTTGTTCATATATAGTTGCATATGATTTTATCATGTTCTATCTCTTAATCTGTCATTTAGAAACTTTTTTATTTCTTGAGCAAACGCCAGGAACGAAGATTGACAGTCACTGAAAGAGATGAATCCGTGGATTTTTACAGAAGAAAGTTTTCTGTTTCTTTTTCGCTTCAGTTTTTTATTTTATACATCAATTTATTTTTTCTCTTATAAGGATTTTATTATTCTCCATGTTGTATTATTTTTTCTTAATATAGTGTCGGGTGATAATTGCATGTTTAGTGTGGACACTAACTAATACAGTCATTTATACTCACACCCAATTTTAATCTCGTATATTTTAATCGACTATCAAATCACAAGCCGGTCTATTATCGTGATTGACGGTCTAGAAATTTATAGAGGACATTTGATAGGAAACACCGGCTTGCTCGAATCGGGTTTCTTGCGGATATTTGAAACTCTTTGCTGTTATATCTACTGTTATTTTAGCTTATCTTTCTGCCACTTTTTTTCTTATTTAGAAATTATTTCGTTTTTTTTTTTGTTTTTTTTTTTTGTATTTCTTTTTACCATTCCTGTCACTTTTTATTCCAAGATTTACAACTCTTCCATTTCGTCTCCAGGGAGTGTATTCTTTATTTGCCTCAATTCTTATTCCTTCGCGATTTTCTTTTCATTATCTTTACACCATTTTTTTTTCTTCTTGTCATCTCTCAATGCTTAGTCGTCTTACTGGAGAACTTCATTTAATGATGATGACAAGAATAACGTCTATTCCTTTTAATGGTTTAATGTTAAAACCCGCAGGTTCTTCTTTTACCCCTACTTCCCGAGCGCCTTGCTCTAAACTCCACCTTATCGTGATTCTGCTTCTCTTTTTTCTTTCTTCTTCCTCCTTCTCTTTTATATTTTTTTTTACATTATCTCTTCTGTCGTTTGATTCCTATTAATTTATTTGTTTCGCCTTTTCCTTTAACTCCCTTCCTATCTTTCTTTCCTGTCTTTTGTTTCTTCTCTTCTCCTCCCTTCGTTGACCACTTTCATTTTTTCCCGCCTTTATTTCTTCTATTCCTATCTTCACTTCGTTTGACTCTTTCCATTAATCTCTCTCTCTCCTTTATTCTTTCTTCTTCTCTTTTCGCTTTGTTTGAACCTTCCCTTCTCTTCTTCCTCTACTTTTCTCTCTCTCTCTCTTCTTACGTTTCCCTCATTCTTTTTCTTCCTACGCTATTTCTTCTCCTTTTCTCTTCACTTCGTTTGACTCTTTCCTCTCCCCTCTCTCTCTCTCTCTCTCTCTGTTATTCATTCCCACTTTGTTTGAACCTTTCCTCTATTTCTTCTCTCCCCTCTCTCTTCCCTTCGTTCGCCTCTTTCTTTCTCTCCATCCGCTATTTTTTCTCATACACTCTTCATTTTGCTTGAATCTTTCCAACGCTCCATACATTATTACTACTTCTCCCTTCACTTGATCATTCCCTTCCTTTATTTCTTCTTCGTCATTCTGCCTTTTTTGCCGCCACTCTCTTCACCTCATTAGAATATTTCTTTCTCCCTCTCTTTTATTTCTTCTTCTCCTCTGTGCATGTAATTCGATTCTTTCTCGCCCCTTTTCCCTTCTTTACTTAATTATTATCTTTCCTCTTCTATTTAATTTCTTCTCTTCCTCTCTTTATTTCACTCGACATTTTCTTTCTTTCCCTGCTTTATTTATTCGCCTCTTCTTCTCTTCACTTTATTCGACTGTTCTTTTCTCCCTACTTAATTTCTTTCACTCTCTTCACTTCATTACATCCTTTCCTTCTCTCTGGTATTTTCTCCTTTCTCTCTTTCAACTCTTGCTTTTTCAAAGCAAATTATATTTGCTCTTCTTTCTTTCGTTTATTTCATCTGTATACTTTTAACACTCCTTTTCTTTCTCCCCTTCTCTCTTTCCTCTCCCTTAGCTTCTATTAATCTTTCTACTCCTCAACTCTCCTTTACTTTTATGCCTTTCTTTTCCTTCTCACTTCTATTCCCGCTGCACATTTTTTGTCTTTTCTTATCGACTTACCTTACTTTATCTTTTACTTCCCTTGTCTCTTTCCCTTTTCATTTGTCGTCATTTTAACTTATCTTTTTTAAAAGCTCTTCCTCTTCCTTATCCTCTTTAGAGTCTTTAATCTTTACTCTCCCTCTTCATCTCTTTCTCCTCTTCATACCTTCTCTACCCTTTCGAACATATTTCTCTCTTCTTTTACTCTCTTTCCAGATTTTCACTTCTCTCCCTACATAGGTTTTCCTCTACCTCCTTTACACTTTTACAATTTTTTAAAGATTTCTCATCATATCTTTTTCATCTCTCTTCGTCTTTTTTTTTAATATGTCATCAATCTCTTCCTTCACTCTATTTTTCTTTTCCTTTTCTTTCGTTGTCCGCCATCTCTTATTTTTCCTTTTATTCATTATAATTTCTATAATAACATTATTTCCCTCTCCCCACTCCAGTAACTGAATTATAGTTACCTACATTTTTTCCGTATTTCCTTCTCGCAAGCCATTTCCCAGTGTTTCATTAATTTTATTGAGTTATTTATTACGTTCGTCGCCTTAATAAATGATAATAACTACACGTTCCCTCATTAGTTCGTACCTTCTGCTTCCATCTTCTTTTAACTCCATTCGCCAATCAACTTTTGCCACTATACCAATTAGTTCTTCTATTACTCGGCACTAGTTTGATGTTAGATACTATCTTTACTCTGCAGTGTACCGCAGCGAAACAATTTGACACTCAGCATAATTCTGGTCGCTGTTCAAAGAATTCCTACAGCTAGCAAATTTTTCCGATCTTTTTCTAAGGAAGTAAAAAAAAAAAATCCGGTTATATGTGAGGAAATGGGCCGAGTTAAAAAAAAAAATATGTCCAAGAATAAAATGCAAAATCAAAATAAAGACATCGACTAACAACGTAATAGAGGAATAAATTTACCAGTGTGTAGTGTAAAAATTAAGTCATTCTCTTTGTACTAATAGTCGTACTAGAAAAAGAAGCAGCAGTAACAACAACGGCAATAAATCTATGCCACTAGCGAGAACTTTATTATTATTATTATTATCATCATCATCATCATCATCATCATCATCATCATCATTATTATTATTATTATTACTTGCCCACTAGGAGCTTTCTTTATGGCTGCGAATGTTGGACGATTTCCTCAAAGATGGAGAAGAGATTCGAGGCGACAGAGATGTGGTTCTACAGAAGGATGCTAAGGATATCATAGACCGAGCATGTGAGCAACGATGTGGTCAGAGAGACTGCAAACAAGGAGAAGTCTTGTACTTAACATCAAGAAGAGGCAGCTGAAGTTTCTGGAACACATAATGAGGAAGGAGGACCTGGAGAATCTGATACTCACGAGTCGAATATGCGGAAAGAGAGACAAGGGAAAGTAACGCGTGATATACCTGGCGGATGACAGAACGTGGTTTGGGTGAGGAAGCAGAGGGGAGAAACTTGATGAGAGCTGCAAGGGAGAGAGGGAAGTGGAGAGCCATGATCGTCTACGTCGTGAAAGGACATGGCATATAAAAAGAAAAGTATATCTACTGTCCATTTTCTACTATAGTATGATATCTACTATTCATTTTACCAACTGTCGGAAGTATGAAATATATATTAGATTAGGGCTAAGGGTTAGGATTAAAGGCAGCGAACGGTGTACTGGTTATGTTTTAAAAATCATTAACAATTTTTTAAACAAAAAATAAAAATAAATCATCATATAGTAATTTTAATGTTTGTAAAGGGATTTAATGTCATTTTAAAAAAGTAAACAGGTCATCGTTTTTCCTGGGTATGTTCCAGTAATAATGAGTGCCTGTCTATATTTCTGAGATGAGGTATCATGTACGCTATTTACATTATTCGGACTATTGTCCTCATCATTGTCGCCATATTTATTACAACGTTTCGGCCGTTGAACGCTCCGGCCTTCTTCAGGTGGTTGGAATGTCGAACTGCACTCTTTATTTCGCTCACTGGGGTAGACTGTTCTAGTTCCATGCGCCATGTTCAATGGATGTCAGCTATCAGTTATCTCCTGTTCATTTCCCTCTCGAAGTTCTCCACTGCCTTAACCGGGTATTGAACTCACACTCTTTGGGTCTTGTCACTGGATCTAACGTAACGCCTTTATGCCATGTGTCCTTGAGGACATATTGATTACAAAATTATATGTTATATTAGACTACGGTTCTGGGAATAAAGTTTAAAAGGTGTGACACGGTGACATTTGCATTTATTATATAGAATAAACAAATATGACTGCACATTATAATGTTGATGAAGTTTTGTTAACACTGAAGCGTAAAGACTCTTAGCTTCTACGATCATGGCTCTCTACAACTTCCTATCCATTGCCGCTCTTAATAATGTTTCTATTGTTGCCATCCCTCCGTTCAGTCATTTCATTCACACCAACTGGTCAAGAAGGAGGCTTGCTGCTTCCAGTAGTGAATTTGTTTAGTTCTCCTGAGTGTCAAACTCTGCCGGCCCATTTTCCTCATTATTTTCCAAGAACTTTCCGCTGTCTCTGTCTAATTATGTGTGTAAGTGTCCTTCTCGCTTCCATTTCTCTAAAACTTCTTAGTTATTTACGCTCGTGTAGAAAAGAAAAATCTGTTGTCTCCAGATGTTTATCTATTTATCTATCGTGAGGAAATTGTGTAGCATCAATTGCCATATAGGAGGATTGATATTACACAATAGTTTGGTTCGGTTTGGTTTGGATTGGTTTAGTTTGGTTTGTTTTACGGCATATCAACCTTAATGGATTATTTAATGCCAACAAACTTTTTATTGCTGGTAATATTTTGTTTTGTCAAAAATCTATTTCTGGCAATATTTTTTCCTTCAAAAATGTAATATTTTTTTTCAAAAAAATGAATGCTGGTAATATTTTATTTTCCTCAAAAATGTATAGCTGGTTGGTCGGTTGGTTGTTTTGTTTTATGGCATATCAACATCAGTGGGTCATTTAATTCCAACAAATCTTTTGAAATAGATACATAGCGATAGTTTGGTAAAAAAAAATGTTGTGTATGTATACATATATATTTGAACCATTTTTCCATTACTCATATTTTTTAGTACAATCCAACATCTTTTAGGAAATTTACACTCTTGCATGGTTTCATTTTCGTAATTTTTTTTTTTTTTAAATTACTCACTTGGTAATATTTTATTCGCACTACATCTAAATCTACAGACTCTAACAATAGCTGTTTGCATTGCTAGTAAATTTTTTTAAGTAGTGCTGATAATATTTTTTTCTTTAAAAATATTGCTGGTAATATTTTTTTTATTATAAAGCATTTCTGCTATTAAAACCTATTTTTTTTTACCTGAATTTTGGTGTCAACTATTTGCCCATAGCTGGGACCCTAACAGGTGCTACCACCCCGGGTCAGGGTGGACCTGGGAAAGCCATCAATTAAGAGGTGGTTCCACGCTCCTTAAACTTCCTGATCAGAGGCCTTGCTGTTGGACGCAGTATATCGTCTTACCCAGGACGCGGATGTAGTTTATCGTCATACCCAAGACGGACACGATAGTTAATCATTTTTTTCCCGTTATTTGTAGCGAAATGGCTTCTGGAAGCTGTTCAAATGCGCGTTCAGACACATTTCTGATATTAGAATTCTTTACTGGTTCGATTTTGACATATGCAATTGGTGGTTCGCACCTTGTGGTCTTTCTTTTGCTGACAACTATGCAGGATAAAGTAATCACACTCATATCAAGTCAATGTTATGTAATAACCAGACCCTTTTCTTTTGGATCTTCAGATGCTATCTGTATAAATGTTCCAATGTCCCTTGGCTGGTTCAAACCAAGACCTGGAATGGAAGAAAATAGGAGTAAATATTGTCTCTATTCCGCCCCATGCAGTTGTTACAAGCAACACAAGAAATGGTCTACACACTCTTTAAAAATAGCACGTAAGATCACCAACGTTAACCAACCTCGATCTGGGTCAGTACCTAGATGGCTGATCGCTTGGGTATACCAGGTGCTGTAAGCTTGGATATGCGGGTGGTGTAATGGACAATGGATTAGAATTATTAATGCGAGAGCCAGGTTCCAGTTGCTATTAGGTTCGTTTTGTTTGCTTACACAAAAATACCATTGGGACAGGTAAAAATCCACCTCTTCTCCCCCAGCTATGTGTTAATTAGGAAGACTTGTATCGCTAAATAATTATTATCCCCAATTAATTTTTCTTTTTGAATTCATATTATCTAAAGATATTTTCTGGCTTTAAATATACTGCAAAGGATTGATAAGAAATTCCCCGTTAATTATTTGAGGTTAACAACTTTAACAAAATATGGCAATAACAATCATAAATATGAAAGCTACTCGTTAGTTTAAGAAGTGGGTAGAAATGAAAAGATTTGAAATTTACCACTTATTACATTCGATGGAAACCGACGAAAAACACATCTATCCTCCCTTCTATCTTTTTCATTTTCTCACTGAAATCAACTAATGTATTTTCCACTCATTCCACTCGAAGAAAATGGAATAGTCCATTATTTATTAGATATTGGTAGGAGACGTTAAAAACTTTTATCTACCCTTATTTCCATCTAACCAAATCGCCATCTTACGAACATTTCTCTTAATATTAATTTTAAAATAATTCAGCAGACTATGTAAATTTATTTAATTTATGGTTATTAGATTTTTGGCGATTGGTTGCTGGGTTTCGTCGATCAATGCTGAAAAATGGCACGTTTCTCGCGGAAGAATTCGCTTACCGGCATTTTGCTCATGATGAAACTGAAGTAGCTGTTCTCATCAGCATCAACTGATTGTCTCAAATGTTTGTTAAGAAGGAGAAAACGAATCAATCAATCATTCTAAAAGTATGGGTGGAGGAACATCGAGAGACTGCAGTCGGGGAGAAATAAGTTATGGTTGGAAATATATACAGAAAAAAGAGTAGTCATCAAACCCTGTAGAATAAAGATTATAGACAGAAAATAGTTTGAGATGGCTGAAAGAATATTAACGACTGGAAAAGACATCACGAGGTCTAGCATAGAGATGAATGAATTAAAATGAATGAATCAACCAGATGAGTAGGGAAATCATTCCAAATGAAAGTTTTCAAGTGTTCAGCCAGTTGAGTAAAGAAATAATTACAAATGGAAGATTTTAAGTGTTCAAACAGCTGAATAGAGAAATGAATACAAATAAAGGATTTAAAGTGTTCAGTCAGCTGAGGAGAGAAATGAACCAAATGAATGAATTCAGAGTTAAACCAGCTGAGTAGAGAAATGATTGCAAACGAAATATGTCAAGTGTCCAAGCATATGAGTGGAGAAATGAATCTCAATAAATGGTTTCAAGTGTTCAAACAGTTGAGCAGAGAAATGATTTCAAATGAAATAATTCAAGTGTTCAACCAGATGAGCAGAGAAATGATTCCAAATGAATGAATTCAAGTGTTCAACCAGATTAGTAGATAAATTACCTTTAAAACTTTAAAATTACAAGACTGGTTTGTCCCAGAGTCATAGTAGGTTAAATTGTGCTCAATATCAGAAATAGAGCGTATGTAAATATAAATATAAAAGTGAACTTTGAAGTCAACACTCAGAGGCGACAGGCTATTTCATGCTAGATGCAATCTCGTCAGGCGGCCTGACGATTGCGTCTAGCATGAAACAGCCTGTCACTTTCAATGTCCACTTTTATCTTTATATATATATATATATATATATATATAGATATATAGATATATATATATATATATATATATATATATATATATATATATAGATATATATTTTAAACATGTGTTGAATGTTAAAGACAACATCGTCATGCATTCTTTAACATTCAACACAACATGTTTAAAAGAAAAGTTGCTGTATAATTACACACACACACACACACACACACATATATATATATATATCATTATCTCTTTCTGTCTACCTATCTCTCTCTTTGTATATCCCTTTTTCTCTCTCTCTCTTTCGCTATCTCTCAAATTATTATCCCTTCTACTTGAAAGCGATAACTCATTACACCCAGTCTCTCTAACCTCTCTCTCTCTCTCTCTCTCTATCTATCTATCTATCTATCTATATATATATATATATATATATATATATATATATATATATATATATATATATATCAATCATTGTCTCTTTCCCTATATCTCTCTCTATCTATCTCTTTTTCCCTATCTATCTTTTTCTGTGTCTCAACTGATTATTCCTTCTACTTGTATTGTAAACGATAACTCATTAATCATCTCCCTCTCTATATCACTCTCGCTATATATATATATATATATATATATAGATATATATATATATATATATATATATATATATATATATATATATATATATATCACTGTATCTATCACTGACTCTCTCCCTTTCTCTCTCTTAACTGATGGTTATCTCGAAGAATGAAAGAAAATATATAAAAAAGCCCTTTAAAGCTTTTTTAAAAAATTCCAAGTGCTAAAAAGATATCTGGGGAATTTTATATTTATTTCTTTTATCCATGCTTGCACATGTTATAGTCTTTATGATTTGCAGTTACTTTATTTAATTTCTCCACGGACTGTGTCTTTACGTCATTCTTACATGTCTTTAAAGCATGTTAGTTAAAAACGCACACTATCGACAAAAAGCACTGTGAGGAAGTACAAACGCATGAAGCACAAGAAAGGACGATATTTAAATCATCAAACACTGACATGAGAACATATACTCTGTTCTTCCATTTTAAACTGAATTATTTGTTGATCAGAAAAATTGGTTTCGTGCAATCTGTTGAAAGGTAAGGGTTGTTATATCGATAATATATATATGTATATATATATATATATGTATGTATATATATTTATATATTCATAATATATATATGTGTATATATATATGTATATATTCAGTCTCTTAGCACTAACCATAATTTGCCTAAATTTTTCACCTAACCTGCTGAATATTTATGAGCGCCTTTCAAATTTTATAAATACTTGTTGCAAAATAAAACCCTCGCATCTCTCTTGATAAAGTGCCTCAGCGTCGGGTAACATACATATTCCTTTTGTCTTTATTCACATTGTCCTTTTATAGATATATTTTAGTAAATATGTGAATTTTTTGCTCACGCGCACACACATATCGCGATCTACCATCCTCCTGACTGCCTTTCCTTCCTTATTACTAATGTTTCTGTTCCTAATTAATCCACACCCTGTTGCGTGCTCGTGGCTTTACTGCCTTTCTTGGGGTAATACCGATAACACACACACACATATATATATATATATATATATATATATATATATATATATATATATATATATATATATATATATATATATATAATATAAAAGGCTCAAGCACTAATATTCCATGGTTATAATTTATTACATTAGAATCGTAATCACGATCCAATTCTATTATATTCTGTATTCTGTTATATTTTCCGATTTCTTTTTGCATTTGTAGGTCTGATGAGTTGGATCGTGATTAGGATTCCAATGTAATAAATTATAAACATGGAATATTAGTGTTGGCGCCTTTTATATTATATTCTTGCTCTGTCCTGGACATTGAGTTCTACCTGGATCCTATCCTCTTGGAAATATATATATATATATATATATATATATATATATATATATATATTGACCACTAATATTATATATATATATATATATGTATATATATATATATATATATATATATATATATATTGACCACTAATATTATATATATATATATGTATATATATATATATATATATATATATATATATATATATATATATATATATTGACCACTAATATTATATATATATATATGTATATATATTGACCACTAACATTATATATATATATATATATATATATATATATATATATATATATATATATATATATATATATATATATTGGACACTGAGGTCAACAACAAGTGGCGGCAGTTTAATGTTTAAACGCCAAGTGTGTTGTGTTTTGGCTTGACTATTTTTATATGTCGAGTTTAAAATTTTGTCTTTGTCTAAAGTATGCTATATTATTTGTCTTTTATAGAACTTATATATTTGCATTTTCATGGTATTATTTTACAAGTTATCCGTTTTTGATTTTCGATTTTTAAGTAACGTCTTAAAAACTTGTTATTATGTTTCCCGTTTCAGACGTGTTCTTACCGTTTATTTAGTAATTTGCTTTGTCTGGTAAGGTGATTATTGATGTTTTCTTCACTTATCATCTTTAGACATGCTTCTCTAATAATAATTCATACATTTGTTTCATAAACACAACGATGAACGCGACATTAACCTGACGATAGTTCAATTAAATCGCATATCACCAAGCAAAACAACAACAAAAATCCAAATCGTGTGGATGTAGACGTAAAGATATATACGATCTGAAGATCGCAGTGAGGCATGAAAATGACATTCGCTATTTAGTGTTCATCCCAATGTTCAGTGTCTGTAATGCGATAAGAATCTGTAAAATATTTATCACCGTTTTGTGATATCAACGAACACTCGTTTGACACCTTTGTGTTTCCAACGAATACTTGTTGTCACTTTTGTAATGCTCATTCTAGCAGAGACTTTGTAATCGCCGATACAGCTATAGTACGCCGTTGAACAATGCTGGTGTCAGACGCCTTCTAATAGCACTCACACTAATAGTACTTGTTCGAACCGTAACCCTTATGGTGATCCGTATAGAGAATAGAGTAGAGAATAGTGGTCCGTATAGTATATAGGATAGAATAAAATACGATCCGTATAGTAATAGAGGATAGAGTAGAAATACAGATCAATCTAAATGTTACGCGACTTCCTATATATGCTTTTTCCTCTATGGTCAAGTAATCTACTTAATTCAATAATGGAATCGACTATGTTTGCTCTCTGGTGATCTATTTTCAAACTTAAGTCTCGGCAGCGATACTTTATTTCTATATAAGACTCCGATATTTACCTGTTACCATTTAAATATAGCAAATTATATATATAGCAGAAGTCCTTATATCCGAACTTCAGAGTAGTTCGGATATGAGGATGGATTTGTATATAATATGGCATCTGTAATATAACTATAACGTCACAAAACACACGTCATCGCAATATATGAAAAAGTAAGTGTCTCATGAAAGTAAATATTAATTTGCAATATTTAATGCCCCAGAAGTTTTATTTTCAATTGTCTTTCTTATTTCTTTTCTAATTTCGCTTACATTTCGCTGTTCTAGTATTTTTTTCTGAAAATTACGCAAACTTTTACATTATGTACTACTGTACAAAGATTTTTTCCGTTAATTTGATGACCTCATCAATAGCTTTCCCTACTGAGTCCGAGTCTTCTTCATCATCCTTCATATTTTCACCATTATCAGAAGAATTTGATTCTTCCCCCATTTCTTGACAATCTTGACAGTGAAAGTATTCAGTGGATCATCTTCAGGCGCAAGTTTTAGCGTTTCTTTCAGATTCTGAAATCCAGATCTGTTAATTTTCAATTTCAACGATTTAGAAGCTTCGTCCATTGTTTTCTCTTAAGTTCCATTTGTTACTAATTTTCTTCTAGTTGAAGTTTCTTCTGTGCGAGACATTACGAGTTGATAAATTTAAAGTTACTAACAATTATCTACAAAGAAATGAAAAATATATTTCTACAACATCCAAATGGCAACAGTGAGATATGGACGTTCGTATTTGAGGACTTCTACTTCCGCCCCCCCTCTCTCTCTCTTATATATATATATATATATATATATATATATATATATATATATATATATATATGAGGGTCATTCAATAAATAAGGGGGATTTTTCGGTATAAGGACTTCTAATACAGATAGAAGCTTACTCTTTTTTTTTCTTTTTTTTTTTCTTTTACTTCTTTTTCACATGGATTTAATTTCTTTTGTAGATTAAAAAAAAAAACTTTGAGAGTTTTGGCGATTAACAAAGATGGCCGACCAAGAAGCATGCTCCAGGATTGAACAGCGGTCAGTTATCAAGTTTTTGGTTGCTGAATGGTGCAAACCAGTTGAAATTCATAGGAGAATGTCAACTGTGTATGGTGACACATGTTTCAGCCAAAACAATGTCTACAAGTGGGCTAAATTGTTTAAAGAAGTACGGAGCAGTGTTGAGGATGAAGACAGGCCTGGGAGGCCTACAGAAGTGAGGTCTCCTGAGGTGATCGAATCAGTCAATGACCTCATTCATTCTAACAGAAGGGTGACAGTGGATGACATTGCAAGGACTTTGAGCTTATCTGTTGGGACAGCACACAAAATTTTCTATGATGACCTTGGCTACTCGAAGGTTAGATGCCGGTGGGTGCCAACGATGCTTACCGCAGAGCACAAAGAGAGGAGGGTCGAGTTGTCCCAGCAGTGTCTCTCCGGTTATGAGAAGGATGGTGATGAGTTTCTGAAGAAGGTGGTCACATGTGATGAGACAAGGGTTTGGCACTATGAGCCTGAGTCCAAACGGCAGTCCATGGAGTGGAAGCACGTAGGCTCTCCAGTGAAGAAGAAGTTCAAGTCCCAGCGGTCCACGAGGAAGGTGATGCTCACCGTTTTTTGGTATATGGAAGGCCCAATCACCATTTCATTCCTTGAGAAAGGAAGCACTGTGAACAGTGCCAACTACTGTGAACTGCTGAGGCAGGTTAAGAAAGACATAAAGAACAAACGCAGGGGTCATCAGTCAGAAGGAGTCATCTTGCATCATGACAACGCAAGGCCTCACACAGCAGCCCAAATGGTGCAGACGGTCAACGAGCTGGGCTGGGAACTGCTCCCTCATCCCCCTTACAGCCCAGACCGTGCCCCTTCAGACTTTCACCTGTTTGGTCCCTTGAAAGCGTTCACGAGAGGCACAAAGTTTAAAAGTGATGATGAAGTTAAAAGTGTTGTGAGCGACTGGCTGAAACATCAGTCCAAAGATTTTTACGCTGAGGGAATATGGAAGTTTGTGCACAGATGGGAAAAGTGTGTGACATTGCTGGGAGACTACGTTGAAACACAAACAAAGTAAGCTTTTATCTTTATTAGATGTCCTTATACCGAAAAATTCACCTTATTTATTGAATGACCCTCGTATATATATATATATATATATATATATATATATATATATATATATATATATATATATATATATATATATAGGATCATAGCGAAAGTTCGTGTCCGATTCTAGTTGTTTTTAATCGGATTTTGCAATATGCCTATATATATTTGACATATCTATTATTTAATTCGAAAATACGTGCTGATGCATAGCACCGATCTCTCACGTTATTAAATGTGTTTAAGATGAAACCTGACGTAAATAACATTAATGAAAAGAAAACATGTCTGAAGATATAAATGCGTAAAAAAAAGGAATATAAAACAACAAAAGAATATTAGAATAACCGGAAGGCATCCATATTGTTTCAGAGGAAACTATGCCTTGCGTACTTCCGGTTTCGAAATTTACCTCCAATAGCTTTATTTTATTCTTGTTTTTCGTTCTCTTTATTTATTCTCATGTGTCGGATTTTTTTTTCATTCGATTAAAACTTAAACTTTTTTCCACCTTTATTATTGATTTTACTACTTTCTTTTCTCCATATTTTTTTTATCGCATCTGAATATTTTCATGCAGAAGATTTATTAATCCGTTTGTTCGTTTTTGTAATCCTCTATTCTCTTTAACAGCCATTCAGATTTTTTATTGCCGTGTGCTTAACCCTTTTTCTTTTTTTCATTTATTCCATGAATTATTCTCTCAATCCTTTCTTTCTTATTGATCTTATAGTCGCCGATTCTCTAAACAAGATTACTGAATACACAGATGCAATAATAAAACATGGCACATAACAAAAACAACAGCAGATATACACCAGGTATGTCTTTCATTTCTTAGATTTTACCTGCAAACATTTTTCTAGATGCGTTTCCATTTAATATATCCTTTTTGAAAATCTCTAAATATATTTATCTAATATATTTAGCTGGTATTTATCCACAAAGAAATAATATAATATGACTCGATGTTTTTCGCGTTCGAATAATAATGCATATTTATGCCGTCGTACAATGAATCTATCGTGTTTATCGTTGAGAATCAAGTGACAGCGAGTTTCCTTCCCTTCGACATCAGTAATGACGTTATTGAAAGTGTTTCCCATTTCTAATCCATATAATGGTAATATTAAGACCCGCCGTTTCCTTAAATGAAACTGTGTTCGTCGGGTATTCGCACGTCGGGAGTACAAAACATTGCTCCCAGACTACGCTGACTATTGGATAATACCTACCTAGTATTGTTCATATGCAAATAGTTCAAATATTCATCGCTACCTCCTCTAAGTAGAAGGTCTGTCCTCAACAGACTATTGTGGAAGAGGATGCAACTATTGCTGCTTCCAGCACCACCCGCAACCAACTCGGAGTCTTTTCTCGGGTTGACCCGATTCTCTGTTACAGAAATATTCTGCAATACTTGACCAAACAGCGTTGCTGTCGTATGAAATTATAACTTTTTTTTTCTCATAACACATTTTATGGAAAATAGATTTTTCAAATTCATTAACTGTTATAGCGCTTTCCAGTATTGATGGGTGGTCCTTTCTAAACTTTTTTTTCAAGTTGTGTCAAAGGTTATCATCTTGATTATGTCTCTATTCTCTCTTCTAGTTACATCTGATATCCATTTTAGTTGTTGCTGCTGCTGTTGAAGGTTTTCAATTTATTTGGTTTCTGTTATTTGGTAAAGTTCTTTATAGAATGAGAAGTATTCGAAATACGTGAAAAACCATAATATTTGGGATCGTTTCAGAAAAGATTGATGCTCATATATTTTGGAGCGTTCGCGGATCATTTTTCTGATTTTTTTAGTTTGATCCTGCAAACTTTTTATGGAGCAATTTAAACCGATGTGTCATAATGTGTTTAAATCCCTAAATACAACATTTTTTTACGCGCAGTTTACTTCAACTCTTTACTTCTGGCGTCTCTGCCTAAAATCTGAAAATTTTATTTCCTATTTATTTTTTAAAATTTTTATTTTATTTTTTTCTCAGTATGGATAGATAGGTTCCCTTATCGTCCGGATCAAACTCCTCCTCCTCACTCTTTTGAACAGGACTTGATATTTATTCTTTATTTCCTGTTTAGTATTGAGTTTCCGTTTCTTACTAAAGTCTAATTCAACTCTATACTTCTGGCGTCTCCGTCTAAACTCTTAAATTTTATTTACTGATTATTTATTTTTTACCACAATAGGAGTAGATAGATTCGTCTATAGTCATATTAACGCTCCTCCCCAGTTCTTTTGAACAGGAGTACAGGTTTCCTGTTTAAAGTTGGGTTTCCGGTTTCTTCTAATATTTCTTTTAATTATCTTTCACTGCCCCTTGCGTCTTAGTGACATTATTGCCTTGCTTGTGTTGAATTGATTAAAAAAAATATTTTAATCTGTTTCCTTGTCAACCATAGAATGCATGTCAGTTTAATCAAGGATTCTGTCAACTTCGATACGACCAGTGTCCACAGATTCTTCTTTGAGTTTAGTCCGAAAAAAAAACAAAAAAACAAAAAAAACGTAGTCCCATCCACTGTTACAGTTTTTAGACAGATTTTTAACCTATAGGAACTGGATAAAATGATGTTTTGATGTATCGTTAGTAGTGATGATTTTGACCCAAAATATATCGGGTGTAACAAGGAAATTGTCCAACTTGTGTAACAGCATAAGATAATTGTCCATCCCACAAAATGTTTAATATAAAAAAAACACTAGATTAATTGAGTTTTTTTAGGTTTTCAGATAAGGCATTTAGCTATCTTGACACCATTTGTCGTAAGAATCACTAAACTGAGTTATTCAGCTATAAAGAGAACATGATAAAATCGTTTTGGGTCAGTACCACTATGTCTTCTCAACTGAACAATGGTTAAAGGAAAAAAGACCATTGAAGCCTACCGTAATGGAACCAACATTCATACTCTGGCTTCAAGCTTCAAACTTCATTTAAGAACCATCAGGAGAATAGTGAATAAGTTTTAAAAAAGGGAACAGTAAACATGAAAACTGGACCAGGAGGTCACTATGTCAAGAGGGGTCATCATTTCATACATTCTTATTGTCCTTAGTAGAGCCCAGTATGTTATAAAAACCTCGGCGTGTTCCATTAAGATATCTTTAATCATTTCTAAATTGCAACGTTTCAAAGCTTAATGTAACAATTTTACTGTTACAGGTTTTGTACAATTTTTGTTGTTACACCCGGTATATATAAAATTATGTGGCTTCAGTTAGCTCGTTCCTCTGTCCGTTTTTCGCTGTTAAAAAGGAAAAAATAAATTTTTAAGAAAATATTGCTTACCATGAAGTCCTATAAAATCAAATTAAAGAAATTATTAAACCATGAAGTAGGGTTCGGTTAAAGTATTTTTTCAAACAAATCAGCTTATTCAAATTTCATTGATGGGTTTTCGAAATTAAACGGAAGTTAGAGCTTGTAAATCTCCAGAAAAATGTTAGCAATAACTTAAACAAAAGTAAATACTTTGAGTATTTCAACACGCGTCAGCGTCTTGCAAAAAATTCTAGTGAAGAAAATCTTTGAAGATTTAAAGAAAAATTCTTAACAAAGTTTTTAACCACTCATTTTAATTTAATTTGTAAACAAAACAGTGCTCAATGTCTTTGGACAGAGCTAAGAAATATATATTAATAAATATACATATACCTACGTTCATTGTTCTACTAACGCATCAGGCACAAATTATTACTTTGCACTCCGAACGTAGGTAGATATATATATATATATATATATATATATATATATATATATATATTACAATTTCCTTTAAGTACGTTTTAAGCAAGTAAAATTTGTTTACTCCGTAAACACCGAACGTAATTATAGGTATATATACAGAGAGAGAGAGAGAGAGAGAGAGAGAGAGAGAGAGAGAGAGAATGAGAGAGAGAGATTTATATATATTTAGATTTACAAAACGGCAGTTATATTTTATATTTAGTGCTCAATATTAAATATGTAAACTGGAATTTTTTTTAAAAAGCCAAGCCTTACAAAAATGAAAATAACTAACTTTTCTAGTTGACAAATATTGCAGGTATTACTTTCATTTTTTAAGGCTTGGCTTTTAAAAATAAATTCCAGTTTACAATTGTATATATATATATATATATATATATATATATATATATGTGTGTGTGTGTGTGTGTGTGTGTGTGTGTGTGTGTGTGTGTGTTTGTGCGTGTGGAAAGGAAACCCCAATGGATCGGAGTGCGGAAGCGAAGATAAATACAGCAGGCATGATTGTAACATGAATGGTAATAAGGAAGTCAATAAAGAGGAAGGTGGCAATATTGTAAAAGGTAATAAACATGACTAGAAATTCAAAATAAAAAAAACATGAGAAATATATTGCCATTTCAGTAGAAAATAAGTGCAGGAACAAACAAGACGGTAGAGCATTCTGCTCTACGTTTATGACCTTGTGCCTTACTAATTTACGTTTCGTTATAGCCGTAGAATTTATTGTAGTATGATGACATTTTTGGTACCTTTTTGGTGGGGGTGTTGCTTTAAATCTGGCCACTCCCAGTGCAGTACAAAGCCAACGCGTCTTCCTGTTGTTTCTGTTGTAAGTGTAGCTTTGCAGCTTAGACCAGAGACCATATTCTTGTGCTGAGTAGAGCTTTTTCCAGATGAATGCTTGTGGCTTAATACAAGGAAAATCGTTCTTTGGTTGGATCTTTACCCTAAAAAAAGACGATGAGGCGAAATTGTAAAAGTCGGCAAATCTTATTTATTTGTAATCTTCTCATAATGACCGGCTGTAAGTGAGTAAGCATAATTGAGGCGAGTTGAGGCGGTGGGGCACGAACAGATTAACCGGCGTATAACTTCCTTTTGTGTGGCTAGCGAACCTATGTATTAGGATGAGGTACCGCTGTCTTATAGAGAACAAGCCATCTTTGTCCTGTCAGCTTTCGTCTATAAAAGTTATTCATCAAGAACCCAAGCTCTGTTGACATGGCTCTTAGTCCGCTCCACTTTGACACGACGATAATTATGAAAACGATATCTGTAACCTCCTGCGGATGTGTCCTGAACAAGATATAAGCTAACAAATGATATCTCTACACAAGTACGTTTTTCTGTGTTGGAGTTGATAGCTTTAGATCCAACTGGTTTTGGATTCAGAACGGTTCTTATAGATTGATTGCTAACAACAGTTAGGTAGTCCGGTTTTCCATGTTGTTTGGCCCTAAATAAGGACAGACGTGATGGTTTCATAAATTCCAAATGATATTTGGGTAAAAGTGAACGCAATAACTTCTATTTTAAATTGACTTTCCTATTCTTTTTTCTGCGCTGATAACCATTATGTACCACGCATATTCATTAATAGAAGGAAACTTATATAGATAAGTAAAACTCATGTGTATCTATACACGATTGTGCGTGTGCGGGTGCGCGTGCGCATGCGCGCGCGAGAGAGAGATAGAGAGAAAGAGAGCGCGGAGATATTACACTTGTCCGACGCAAAGGGTCTGGGGAATGACACTCATCCGTTGCATAGATACTCATATACGGGACGGAAGTGCATTCCTGAGCGCATCACTCATTCTGTTATCTTTTACGTGTATCCTCGTATGGGAGGATGTGCGGTTAATGTAACGGGAAGGAGACTCGGCTATCAAATTTCGAAATCCCTCCAAATCGATTGCGTTCACATTCGTAACAGTGTCCTTGGTTAAGTCAATCAGTCAACTTCTCCGCATCCAGATATTGGCTAACGAGTAAAGTAGACTGATCTTTCGACCATTGGCTACCAGGTCAAATCTGAAATCAAGCACCCATGTACGAGTAATAAAGAAAAGGAATGTGAAACAGGAGTGTCCATTTTCTGAAGAATATGCCTGAAGTACGATTGTCTTTGTTCTGAAGTATATGTTAGACTTACGATTGTCTACGCCGTGACAAATATGTTAGAATTACGTTCGCCTAAGTTCCAAGGAATATGTTAGAATTACGGGGCTTAAGTTCTAACGAATATGTTAGATTTACGATTGTCTACGCCGTGACGAATATGTTAGAATTATGATCACCTACGTGCTGAAGAATACGTTAGTATCCCTATTGTCAATGTCCTGAAAGTGCATGCCATTAAAGAAAAATACGCTGTAATTACATCAAATGTTATGATGTACGTACCTTAGAGGAATAGGTAAGAAACTGGTCTGGTAGGCTATGATTTTGAGTTTGAATCTAATTGTGGCCTTGTACTAAAGTAAGTTTATTCATAGAATAGACTATTACACTGAAGCCTCAATGTTCTAGTATAAAGACAGTCTCACTACATTAGTTGTTGTTGTTGTGGAAACTTTTTTTAAATGTGGAGTTAACCGCAATCATATCCGTTTTTGTATTCGGAGCTTTACTTCTCTTAGGCTGGTTAGTAATAAAACTCCGAATGGGTTCATCCATCTCCAAAGGTTAATGGTTTGATAGTGAACGCAATGGCTTCAGCTGGAATGCGAACTCGGTCTGCTACTCAAACTTTCCACGCCAACACCCACTGCGCTACGTTTTATACCCGTCATTTATTATGAATATGTATTTTTATACTTCCCTTGTGTTTTAATTTTGGTTTGAGAGTTCACTATTTGCCCATAACTTAGACCCTAACAACGCTTACTACCCCGTATGAAAGTGGACCTGGGATCAACAGCAATTAAGAGGCGGTTCCACCCGTTCAGAGACCTTGCTGACGGATGTAGTTTATCGTCACACTCTGGATTGACAATACGATGTTACCAGGGAAAAAAAATAGGGAGAACAAATTTGCGAAACACCAGTAAAATATATCTTTGATAATGGAGTAGCCACAGTAAAAAATAAAACCGTGTTAGTTAAGAATGAAGTGTTGTTGCCGACACTTGAGTTTGAACATAGATGGCCAGTGAGCAAACACATTATTGAATTAAGTGGATCACGTGACCATAGAGGAAACGCATATATAGGAAGTCGCGTGTCGTCCAGATTGATTGTCATTCTATCCTCTATTCTTATACGGATCGCTATTCTCTGCTCTATTCTCTATACTATTTTTCTATTCAGATCACTACACGGATTACTATTCGAGCGAGTATTATCGACCAAATAATATTAGTGCGAGTGTTATTCGAAGGCGTTTGATACCGGTATTGTTCAACGGCGTTACTATAGTTTTATCTGCGATTACAAAGGCTTTACTACAACGAGCATTACGAAAGTGACAGCGAGTATTCGTTGGCATCACAAAAAAACGCTTAACTAATAAAGAGCCTGCCGAGCTCGAAGTTAATGTTAAAACCGAAGAGAATAATGAATTAGAATTAGCGAATATTAGATGTGAAAATACAGATGTAAGAATACATTTTGATATATTGAACAATTATGAAAGTACTTAGTAATGAACAATATATGGTGAAAAAGAGAAGAAAATGCAAAAAGAAGGGAATGAGTATGCAAAAAGTGATAAAATATTTGATGATATGAAGACAAACACGAGGTAAAAAAAAGAATTAATCAATGACCACTAAGGAAACCAAATCAGAACATCTTAGGACAGGGCTTAAAAAAATATGTTCCGATAATTCAAAATTGCGAATAACTGAATACCTAAATTATTGAAAATAATTTAAGAAAAAATATATTACAAGAAAAATATATTAAAAAATTGTACATTAAAATAAATTGTATCTTTAAACTATTAAATATTATTTTCAAATAGGTTGTTCAATTT
>OZ038487.1:58758341-58763341 GCA_964036315.1 Acanthosepion esculentum | reverse complement strand
AATCTTTTGTTTATGATGCAAGCTAATATTACAATACTAACATAATTGTCTTATAATATGCCTTTGCCTGTGCCTTTTGAATGCTTCTCATCTTTGCTCGACGTTGCTTTTTTTCCAGTTAGTTTTTTAAACACTTTGGCTATCTTCTGAGAGTTACTTCCAAGCAAAGGAAGATTTGCAGCCTTCTTATTTTCAAAGTTTCAATCGTGTTATGTGCTTTTGTTTTTTACTTGAATTTCCTATCCTCGCAGAGATTAATGAATTTTAATCATAGATTTTCGAACACTTTCACGATGTCGGTCAGTTTTTGTCCTGTTGAAATATTTAAGATAATGTCTCCTAGATTAGATGATATTTTCTCTGCTGTATATTTTTTTATTTATTGATTTTAAATTTAATTAATTGTTCCTCACATTTTACTTTCAGATAAACTTGTGTAATATTTGTTTTACAAATATTTCTCGGATTTTGGTGTGACAATTTTTTTATTGTAAAGTAATAGGAATATTTATTTCTCTACTAAGACCTTTGTAGAAGGCAAGGTAGATTGCGGGACCGGACAGCCTATTTCGAATTCAAGTAGAGTTCATTACATTCACTTAAGTGCTAATAACCTTGGGAATCCAAGTCTCCTGTCATGGGCAAACGGGTGGCAAACAGTCTAAGAGAAGGAAAACACTGAAGTCAACACTGTAACCCTGGCGAAGCACTTAATATGCAGCTAAAGAAAGGATCTTTCACATTCGCTCGATGATCCCGACTAAGGTCGACTCGACAATATAAGTGGCAAGTTAGTCGACGTGATGAAGTTGTAGCTATAGGAATTATGTATATTTCTTTTTAATAATAGTAATATTATTGGCGAAACATTCTAGAAATGGGCATGGGAATTCATATAAAACACAGGTTTTAACAAGACTTGCTTTAGAGAATGATTGTATTATAGGTGGCAATAAGTATTTTGTGGTTTTTTTTTATTGGTGTGATAGTTATCAGACTGGGACGCGAAGTCGGTGAGCCTAGTTCGAATTCTAGCCGAGTTTGTTAGATTCACATTCGTGCAAATACTCTTCTTCCTCACCTGTGGGTTAAATTACTGTGCAGATTGGTCTTTCTTAACCGAGTTTGGCAACCACTCTTGGAAAAGAACAACCCTGAATTATTCCAAAATCCATATAGCCCTGGCGTAGCATATACTATGCAGTCACCGGTACGATCATGGAATTCAAACTTACTCTCCTGCGTTCGAATTCTGACTAACATTAAATGACATATCTCTGTTTTGCGTATTTCTATATCTTTTCTAGTAGTTTACTACTTTTGATTATAGTAGATTAATTATAACCTACTAGAAAAATAAATAATGAATTTGATTACAATATGGGCACGTGACCGAGTGGTTTGAACCGTCGCATTCTGACCATGATATCCCGTTTTGAATCTCACCATGGTCGATTTGTCATGAAGGCGACTTCCTGTTATTGGACTGGAGGGGTTCGATCCCAACGTGCGTCACCTTTGGAAAATGCCTGAAAACCATACCACGAATTGAATCAAATGGGCTGTCGATAGCTGTGCTAGCACGAAGTCGCAAGTCATCGTGGCCGAGGGCTTGAGCGTGCTGGCCTTGTTCAAATTGTTGATCACACTAGATAACACGCTCTCTCCCAGAAACTGTAACTATGGTCTTCTCAGAATAGTTGCAGTATAAACCACAGGCGGGTTCTCTGGGTGTTGAATAAACACAAATGCGCCTGAGCAAACGACTGCAATAGGGATTGGCTAGCCGCCCTAGTAGACAGCTATCCTCGAATGCGAGTGGCCAGCTATATTTTTGATTATAATAGACTAATTTTGTTATAATGTTTGATTTCATTGTTACAGGCATTTTTAATTGGTTGGATAATTATATAATTTGGAAATCCATTATTAATTAGTGATTCTTTTATGTTGGGGTGTCATTTATAGAATTATGTTCGGGTGAGCTCTGTTAATTACATTTTTAATAATAGCTATTTCAGATCTTGAAGAACCCTCACTACAATAATTAAGGCGGCAAATGATTTTTTTTTAATTATTTTGTTTGTACACGGTAATGTTTAAAAACTCATTGTGAGAATAAAAAGCATGTAGGAACGTAACTAAATTCGAAAATATAATTATTTCAAAAGATTTTGAAAGTTTTAATTCCATCGATATTTTTCGTCAGTAGGAAAAACTCTCTTTTAATCGACTCAGGGAACCGTTTTTGCCTTCCGTCACGGTAACTGATGTTAACCTCCTGAAGAGCGACTACTTGCGACTCGAGATATCGTTTTACACTGACATGAAATGGAAATATTATATTGAATTTATTTCTAGGTCTGCTGCTAGTAAAGTTAGTTCACTGTGTCGTGCTAAACAAATACTTTCTTGCCAGAATCTATCTTACATATTTATAAGTCTACCAATCGTCCATGCATTTAATATTGCTGTCACATGTAGTCTGGTGTTCCTGCTATATGTTTACAGATTCGAGATAAAATACAAAGAATCCTGCAATGTTATTGGTCCTGACCTGGTATTTCAGCTTCAGTCAATTCCCGGCCGTTGTAATGTACTTGCCCTCTGCCTTTTCTATAAATATTGTCATGTAATTGTTCTGATGAACTTTCCTCTATGTTACCCAGACTTTATGAATTAAAGGGAATTGACGAAAAAAATCTCATAATTTTGCAATCGAAATGGCGAGATGTAACCATAATTTCTATATTACCAGTTTCTTCTTTCTCGTGTAACTCTCTTCAGTCTCCTTGCTTTCCAGTCAACATTGTTCTTCAAACGTTTCAATAGAATGTCAATCGATATTTCTTGTCTTCTTAATTCCTCCTTTTTCTATTGTTCTCTCTTCTTAATAATTTCTTCATTTTTTCTAATATTTTCTCATGCTAACTGCTTATTATGTAACTCTCTTCCGGCTCTTTGCTTTCCAGACAGCTTTGATCTTCAAACGTTTAAATACAGTGTCAATCGTTATTTACTCTAATCTTGATTCCTATTCTGTTATTGTTCTCTCTCCTTAATGATGTTTTATTTTTCTCATATACTCTAACACTCGGTAACTTTAGTGACTTTATCGCCTTCCTTGTGGGGAAATCATGATAAAAAAGAAATTAGAATTTTACATATCATTCATGTATTATCGATCTATTAATTTAAAAGAAAATGCTTGCGATCTCTGTGGCATATATAATGTTTATAGAATTTCGAAACTAGAGTTGTGCCAATAGCTGCACATTCAGTTTGTATCTGAATATTTCTATATAGTAGGAGAATGGAATTTAGAAGTGCATCTCAAAGGAATTTTCCGAAGGATAGTAAGGTTTATATTAGGAGAGGGGATGTAATAATGACTATATACATTTTTAATATTTTAATAGGTTCTTTTTTTTTTCGGAAAGATTTTCAAAATAAATATTGGCACACTAGAATGCCATGAACTGATCTTAATGTATGAGATTTGTAGAAATCAATTTGGTGGACATGCCGCTCTACGTTTTGGAAAGTATCGCAGTAAAGCGTGTTAGATTGTTTCGGATATTTAATAGACTAGAGTAAGAATATGGATATGATAGGTTTTAGAAGGATTACCAGATTGTTTTCAATGTTCTGTATATATAGCCAGGTTTATAATCTTCAAGATGTTCAAATATTCTTAAACCTATTTATTCAGGGTTTGCATTGAGAATTTTGTATGATGTTTTACGGTGTTCTTTTTAGCTATTTTTGTACTTTTAACTGTAGTATACGATTTTATGTTAGGCGTTGTAATTTATTTTTTTAAGTAACTCTTCTGATGCTTTCCGAATAAATAGATGTCAATCGTTTTTGGGTGATCATACCGTCCCACACACACACACACACACACACACACACACACACACACACACACACACATACACGCGCGTGCGCACCCTCCCGCGGGGGTGTGTGCGTATGATAAAATATAGTTTTAAGGTATGATATACTTAAGGGTTAAAGTGATCAATGTCCTGAAAATTGCGCTTAAGCATGAAGCAGACTGCAGACTGGGTGACCTCTCTCTTTCTCTCTCTCTCTCCCCCTCTCTCTCCCCCCCTCTCTCTCTCTCTCTCTATATATATATATATATATATATATACATATATATATATATATATATATATATATATATATATATATATATATATATATATATATAATATATGTATACAAAGTAAGATTCACCCTGTACAAAGCCAGGGGCCCCTCGTGGTCGAGGGTTGAGTTAAGACCCAGTTTATACGGATATGAGGGGCAGATAATGATAAACTTTAGAATTGAACAGATTAACAATCAGGGAAACAACTTCTTCGGAGTTGGTTCCACAGAGCAGTGGTTAGCAGGAAGCAGCCGTTCGAGTTGAACTTATTTGTCACTGAGGGAATACGGAGGGAAAATGGGTGATTTGCTACAATATATGTAGCATAGCCGGTCCTAGCCGTGAAGGTTAGACATGACCAAACCAAGGAATGTAGTTCGTCCGAGCACTTTCCATTGTAGTAGCGATAGAGCAGCAAGAGGCTTGGCATATCCCACCTGTGTGAGAGAGTTTGGAGAATTTGTTATCATAGTAATTGTGATTTCAATCTCTGAACCGGCCAGTATGCACTTTGATTCAGTGGAAATAGGGTGAGCAATAAATGAGCAGTAAAAATAAGAACTAAATGAGATATCTCTAGACATTGTCAGTGGGACGTGAACAATGTACCGCCGGGGAATAAATAAAAGTTCGAAATATGCAGTAGGTTACACGGATCGGTATATAACTGATGAAAGCCGGAGGACACTACGACCGAAACTTTGTGATAACAGCAAAAAAGATGACAAAATTCAAAAATTAAATAAAGTTAATAATTAAAAGCAGTTTTCCCAGAAAATAAGTTGTTGAAATAAGGGTGCGGCTAATAAGACCGCGCGTCTTCTAGCGTATTTTGGATCTC
>OZ038487.1:58730841-58748341 GCA_964036315.1 Acanthosepion esculentum | reverse complement strand
CATGATTTAAATTCTCCAAGGAGTCCTGTTTTAACTAATATATATATAGAAAGGGTAACATTTTTAATTTGTAGAAATATTTTTAGCAAGTGATTCTAAAAAAAAAGATTAATAATTGCATAACCTTTTTGTTTCTATCGAATTAGGGACTTTTTTCATCATGACATGCTCTTTCTTTTTTAGAAATGGATTAAGTTTGACAGTTATTTTATATATTTTCTGTTTATACGTTATTTTTATAGATATAGCCATATGTTCCGTGAGCAGAAATAAATGATCGAAAAAATCGCTGAAGGTGTGTGTATATAAACAGTAATTCGGACCTTGCTAACCAGGCACTTATATGTGGCTGAATGTTTAACAGCACGTCAGAACAAATGACGCCTTGCCATTAGGGTTACAGTTTCGATTCCTATCTGAGAACGCATATTTTCTTTGAAATTTCTCGAACATTCTGGCCGGTAAGTGTAATTAATACGGTTTAATTAAAAAATAGAGCATTTACTTACATAAATAAAATTTATAAAATTTACGTATAAATATAAAATATCTTAAATGCATATATATATATATATATATATATATATATAATGAAGAAACAAGGAACAAATAGAAAACGTTTATGCATTTAACATATTTCGCTTTTATTTATCGTTCATCAGAAAATGAAAATTTAAAAGCCGCCCATTTAAGCTAGCTGCTGTTGAGTACTCTTGGTTTAGCCATCATCATAATAGCTATGCAGGAGTAGTTGCGATAGGCATCAATAAACGACGAAATAACTCAAAATTGATCGGTGCATTTTAATATAGAATTCATTTTTAGATTACCTTTTAAAAGTTCAAGGATAATTCTTCTGCTGTCACTTAATTTAAAGACGCTTTAATCTACGTAGATTTTCCGTACAAAAAATTATTTTTATTTCATGTGTGACAGAAGAGGGGACAATTTATAAGATAAAATTAATATACTGTAAAGATGGAATTTAGAATTAGTTATACACTCAACATTTGATAAGTTAGAGAAATAAATAGCGAAGTAAAATCCATATTATGGAATCTATATGAAGAAATGCGAAATTGGAGCTCAATTCTCCCAAATATTTTGACATTAAAATGCTCCAGTTCTACACTATAGTAATTTATACGACAAAGCCTCAATATCTCTATCATATATTATCTACTTCTAGGTTTAACTAATTTACATATTGATTTTTAAAACGTTTATTTCACTAACTAACTCTCCTTCATTAGTTTTCTTTTATTCGAGGATTCTTTATATAAATATCGTCTTATATACTGCAGAAAAGTGTTTGGAATTTGCATTTTACTTGGCGCTCAACAAGTTGGTATCTATTTGTAATACTTTTGTTAAAGCCAACAACAACAACAACAACAATAATAATAATAATTTCATTAATAAGCCATTTTATGAATGAAATGTTCATTTCATATATATATATATATATATATATATATATATTATCCGTAAGTGTATATATATGCATGCCTATGTATGTATATATGTGTGAATATATATGTATGTATGTGTATATATATATATATATATATATATATATGTATGTGTGTATATATATGTATGTGTATATATGTATATGTATATATATATGTATGTATATGTATAGATATGTATGTATATATATGTATTTATATATATATGTATGTCTATATATATATATGCATATATATATATATATATATATATATATATATATATATATATATATATGTGTGTGTGTGTGTACGTACGTACGTACGGTTTGTCGTTTACATCCGTAAGGAAATTTACATCCATTAATTCATTAATATTTGAATGCCACGTCTTCTGTTCCGTGTTTTAATTAACCTATTTTCCTGCGTAATTAATGTTTAGGAGTTGTGTAGGCTTTTCAATCTAACTACTCTTTTTTTCGACAAAGAAACTGTTATAAAGTGATATTGTAGGAAAGTATAATTACTTATAAATGAGGACTCCAATACGCAAATCGACATCAAGTCGAAACAATAACTCATTTTCAATAATGAGAAACTCTAAAACAGTCATTATCCTAAAATTGGAACCATAATTATTTCCTGGAAGATGTTGCAGACACCGTGAAGATTAAGTTGCGAAACACACGTCAGACGATTATGTCAAAAAGGAAAAAATATATATATAATTCCAGAAGACGTACCCGTTTCACAAGATTGGCAAATCGACCTATAAATGCAAAGAGAACAGTTAAATCTTTTTAAACAGACGTTAAACATTTCACTGCGTTTTCAGAATAATATTATCCTTCAGATTATTTTTGTGGGGGGCATGTCCAAGTGAGTAGAAAGCAACAATTAGACCATCATATGATTCTAATCCGAGATTTTATAGTTCGGTCGTGACCGGTCTAATTACTCAGCCATTTATCCCTAGTCGTCAATATTCCCCAAGGAAGGCTTTTTGTAATCATTTCACCCCATGCAAGGAAATAAAGCCACTAAGAAACAATGTGTGAAAGGAAGAAAATCAACAGTGAAGAGTATGATTAGGAGAAACGACAATGAAAATAATGTGATTCAACGACAGAGATGACGATTGTTTTTTTTTGGGGGGGGGGGTTGTAGATTGTATTTTCGATAGGAAAGCAAACAACTTGAAGAGAGTTCCATCGGCGAGATTTGCGAAAGAAGAAACTATTAGAATAGAACTTACGGTTAAATGTATGAGGTCCAAACCCGCCTTACCTGGTCGCGATCACTAATCACTGACACTGGTGGAAAAACAAGTAAATATTTTAGTTTTGTGGAAGACAAACCTATAGATAGAAATTAAGCTTAATCATATTTCAAAGTTACATGTCTAAAGCCAATTATTTATCAATGTTAGAATATGTGGGTGGTGTAATATATACCTACTCGGAATGAAAAACTGAAGAGTAGTTCGAATTCTAGCCTTGTTCAATAAATAAACTTAAGGCAAATACTCTTGTGTAAGGTGTGAATCCTACTCTTACCCCAGCTATGGGTTAATTAGTAGGACTTGTCTCTGGAAAAATCATTGTTAGGCACAAAATATTGTTAAAGAAATATTTTCTCGCCAAATAAGAATGATTCTTAAAAGCAAATTTGTATTTTGGCTTTAACAAAGAAAGATTATATAATCAGTAAAAAACAAACCAATGAATAAAAAATACTTTCACGGCGTGGGCAATCATGGCTCTTCACAACTACGCAAATAAAGAGGAAACAAGGAACCAAAAAAACAAAGAAAAGACATAAAAATAAGATGAATTTCGAAAAGGAGAAAGCGTCCGAGCTGAGACCAAAGGAAACACTTAGAAGATTTATTTGAATCGTTCTCCAGCTCTTCGGACGGTCGAAAAGTGGTTTGACAGATTTCGTCAAGTTGATTTTAAACTAACCGCTCAAACAGGCTCCGGGCGACATTCTGACGTCGATGAAGACACTTTGCTTGATATCTTGGAGAATAAACCGAATATTTCGCAAAAGAAGATTGCAAAAAGTTTGAAAATCGACATCATAAATGCCTTCCGCCATCTGAAGAGACTTGGTTTCGTTTTCAATCTCGACACGTTGGTGCCACATTCTCTGTCGGAATAGAACAAGCGCGATCGTGTTTCTGAAGCGATTTCTTTGCAGTTACGCCACGAAAAGGAGCGGAATTGTCACCGGAGATGAAAAATGGATCTTTTATGATAATGTTCGACGAAAACTGAGATGGAGACAAGAAAGTTGGTTCTCTGTGTCGTGCCAGAAAGTTTTTTTCTTTTTCGCCCGAGCCCATGCTTCAATTCTATAAATCAACCATTCGCCCTTGCATGAAATACTGCTGCCATACATGGTCTGGAGCCCCCGCTGTTCGTCTTAAGTTATCTCGACAAAATCCAGAGACGGATATGCAATGTCATTGACCCTGATCTGGCATCTCGTTTACAATCACTCTCTCACAGACATGCCGTCGCTTCCCCCTGTCTTTTCACAGTAACTGCTCCGACGAGCTACTTTCGCTGGTTCCCAAACTACATGAATTTAAACGTGCTACAAGGTTGGCATCTCAGTCCCACCCTTTCACTGTGGAAACGATTAAATGTAGCCGTCTCTTCTACTCCAATAGCTTCATGTCTCACACTTCCCGTCTGTGGAATTCCCTTCCTCTTACTTGATTCCCTGATAGCTATAATCTCTAACTATTCAAATGCAATGTCAATCAACATCTCCAGATTTCTTGATCTACTTCCCGTCTTTCTCTTCATCCTTTCCTATTTCACGCCTCTTTACTCTTGCTCCCACTCTCTGTAATCCTTTGCGTGCTAGTGGGACTCCCGCCTTGCTTGGGGTCAAATGCTTAAGTAAAAATAAAAATATAGAAACCTGTGAATAAAGCGGGTTTCCATTGCAGCGGGATAATTGACTTTGATTTTTTTTCCAGCTGGCGTAGGAAGTATTGCTACGAAATACAAGGAAGTATTGTCACCGATTCTTGAATCCCAATGCAAGAATTGAAGAAAAACGGACGATTTTTTGCAAATCGAAAGAGGTGTCATTTTCTACCACGCCAACGCAAAACCGAATCTTGCAAAAAAAAACTTGCAGACATTTAAAGATTATTTTCGTGACTTAGCTCCGGTTTCTACAGAATAATTTAAATAACAAACAATTTAACTCCATACAGTCAGCTTTGTTGCAACAAAAACACAAAGATTCTCAGAAAATGACATTAAGTAGCCCGTAAAACGATGGGAGACAGATGTTAAAAAAAAGAATCGGGGTGTTAGTACCTGTTACATTCCCAAATATAGGAAAATAGTTAACCCCCAATAGACAAAACACTATGAAAGTATGAAAAATAGATTTTTTTTATAGTAAAAATGCGCCAATGAAACATGATCTGCAAATAATACATATTCTCTTAAAAGGAACCTATCCTAAAAATCTTGCCGGCAGTAAATAACCGATTGAAGTTTATATGTCGTAAAACAAAATAAGTGAAACTAAAAAACAATAGAGAGTATGTATTTGACTAATAAATGTTTTTGTGAGTATGGAAAATTTTGTTTTTAATTTTTAAATTGTGCATGGACATTTGCAATGATCTAATTTAAGTTTTATACGTTGGTAACTTCATTTACCATTTTTCCGGAAAAGAAAATCCAAAGCTTTGATAATAAAAGAGACTCGCCCCTACCAATGTTCTTACAGTGCTGCACTACACAATTTCTTTATAGAAAATGATGTTTTAAAAATGGAAATTATTAAGTTTATTTCATTTTTTCTCAGGGAAAATATAGAAAAATTTAATTCTTGTTTGCTGTAAATATAATTCGATGTAAACAGATTTACTCATGCAGCACTGAATTCAAATTTAATGTCGACCTCTATAATACGAACCACCAATTGTTAACAGTAACCCATTTTTCTACAAAAATAAATATGGCTCGCATACATATTACAGAAATGACGCGCATATATATATATATATATATATATATATATATATATATATATATATATATGTGTGTGTGTGTGTGTATGTATATATCAGAAAGAGATATACAGGTATGATAAAACGTACATACACGCACATACACTTGCACGTACATATATATTTGTTTCTCAGATGTTAAGACTACAGCGCTCAACGGTATACAACAAAGCCATTAAGTATATATTAGTTGATATACAGAATGTCCAACGTCGATAGCACGACTTGAACTATCATTCAAACACGAAAACGGGAACCTGAAGATTGCAAGTATGCATGAAATTCCGACTTAAAAACACCTAATTGAGCTATGGTCAGAAAGGTGTAGAGTGAGTCTTCGTGTCAAACATGTTTTAGTGTGGCCTATATAATTGTTATGGTCCAAGTTCCTTGTACCACGGTGATAGTCCAAGGTAGAAACAATGAAGAATAACTCGAAAACAGGTATGGAATAACACATATATTACAAACAGAAATATGTACAAAGAAGTAGAAGTATTAGTAATGACGCTCAGGTTTGGTTAGAGTGAACTATGTTGTCTCGACAAGTATCACTATTCCAATGTCTTACAGTAATCGTCTGACTCTTGACTGACTGAGTCTGACTGACTCTGACTGCTGCTCCCTCTTGAGGCGCAGTATTTATGATGTCCGGATAGTCCATTATTATTATGGTTAAGTTCCCTTAACACCCCCTTCCGGAGCGTTTGCGTAACAGGGGTTTTTAATATCTGTTTTTCTTTCGATCTATTTCCAAAGGTTCTGTGAATTCTCTTTTTCTGGACGATTTTCATGGTTCTGGCATTGTTTGCGGTCTTTTTATATTAAATGTATCGAAGATCGTGTCCATCACCACTTCTTGAGGTGGATCGTTAGCATCCTGTAACGGTCTCTTCCTTATTTGGTTTACGTGTCTTCTATGTGAGAATTTTTGTCCCTGTACTATGTAAACCAAATTGCCGATTCTTTTCTCAATTGTCCCTTGCTCCTAGTAAGATGTATCATTTTTATATGCTTTAAAAAAAACTTTTTCTCCTGGGAGGAATTTTCTTTTTGGTGCGTAGGGCTGTGTTACTTGTTTCGTTTGATTTGGTAGCAATTTATCAAATGTAGATCTGATTTTTCTAGCGAACATCACGTCTGCGGGTGATAATGTCGATGGTGTAGAATTATTTGGCGTAATTCGAGGTACCTGAAGAAATTGCTGTAATGCTTTTTCCTTAGGCATATCATAGGCTTTTCGTAACGCTCTTTTGAGTGTATCAGCAAATCTCTCCGCTTGCCCATTTGATCTTGGGTGATAAGGCGGGGACTTTATATGTTTGACTTGATAAATTTCGCAAAACTCTTGGAAGTCTGCTGATATGAATTGCATTCCATTATCTGTGAGTAGAAAATCCACTACTCCAAACCGAGCGAATAGTTCGTGGAAGCAATTTATGGTCGTTTCTGATGTAGCATTTTTGCAACGAAACACCTCCGGCCATTTACTATAACTATCCACTATGATTAACGAGTAAAGACCATCTATTGGTCCTGCATAATCTGCGTGTATTCTTGACCACGGGCGATCAGTCTCTGACCGTGGATTATGGATGATTGGCGGTGCTTTGGCTGCTAAGTTACAACTCTTACATATTTCCACCATCTGAGTAATATCCTGGTCCATATTCTGCCAATATACATAGCTTCGAATTAGCGGCTTCATTCTATTTTTACCAGGATGGCCCCTGTGGAAATCCTTTAGGATTCGCTTTTGTAGTGTTTTGGGAATTACAACCCTTTCGTTGTAAAGTAGCACATTATCGCATAGAGAAAAGCTGTCCGATATTTGCAAATTTTTTCTGCTATTTTTTTTTTGTTTCTTTTATAAATTCGTCATTTTTGGCTTCATTTTTTATGTCTTGTAGTGTGACTGGGAAGTTTCTAACTGTACAACATAGTACTGTCCTGATATCTTCATTTTTTAAGGCTGCGATTACCGTATCTTCCAATGGCTCTGTCTTTGTTGGTATAAATCTCGACAGACTATCCACATGCCCGATCTTTTTCGTTGGTAAAAATTCCAATCTGAAATTATAGTTCAGAAGAATTGTACCCCATCTTAGTAACCTATTTGCAGTGTAAACCGGTAGACCTTTTTTCGAACCAAAAATTGTTAGTAACGGTTTGTGATCCGTCTGAAGAGTAAAGAATCTGCCATAGATACACCTATGAAATCTTGTGACCGTGAAGATAATTTCCAAAAGGTTCTTTTTCTATTTGTGAGTAATTTTTCTCCGCTGGTAGCAGGGTTTGAGAAGCATGTGCGATGGGTTTTATTGTCCCATCCGGCATATTATGTAATATACACGCGCCAACTCCATAGGCGCACGCGTCACCTGCTACAATAATTTCTAATTTAGGATCATAGTGTGCCAAAAATAAATCCGATGTTAACGTCTTAATTATTTTTTAAATGTTTCCTGGCATTGATCTGTCCACTGCCAAAATTTTTCTTTCTTTAGCATCTCGTTCAGTGGTACGCGAAGTTTATGCATGTGAGGTATGAATTCCTGGTAGTAATTCACTAAGCCTAGAAAACTTTGTAGTTCTGGTATGTTGTTAGGAACAGGCATATTTTTTTTATTGCTGTTGACCTTTCAGGGTCTGGTCGTCTTCCTTCTTGATCTATGATATGGCCAAGGTATTTAATTTCCTTCATGAAAAAATCGCATTTATTTTCCTTCACCTTGAATCCATAGCTTTGTATTCTCTTAAAAACCTCTTGTACATGTTCCCAATGTTGTTCAACGCTTTCCCTATTTATTAATACGTCATCCAGGTATGCAATCGTGTACTCTAGTCCGACAAGCATCGTATCCATTGTCTGTTGGAATATAGCCGGCGCGACCTTAGGCGCAAAAGGTAATCTTTAGTATCTGTACAATCCTTTGTCTGTGTTTATGCACAGTAGATTTGAACTTTCCTCTTCGACTGGAATTTGCAGATACGCTTCACTTAAATCAATTTTCGAAAAAAAATTTCCGCCATTTAATTTAGTGAATACTTCTTCTGTACTGGGTAGAGGATAGTTGTAGTCCGTTATTGCTGCGTTCAAACCTGTAGAAAAATCAGCGCAAACTCGAATTTCTCCTGATTCTTTTTGATGTAGACCGTCGGAGCGGCCCATTTAGTGTATTCTACTTTTGTCAATATGCCAGTGTTTTAAATTCTAACTAATTCTTGATCAATTTTTTCTATTGACGCAAACGGTACGCTCCTTTTTTTCTTGAAGATAGGTTGAACGTTTTCTTTTATTTCGATGTTTTCTGCCATTTTCTTACATCTTCTGAGACCTGCTGAAAATGCTTCGGGGAAACTCGTTTTTAGTTTCTCTTTTAATTTGTCTGCCTCGGTTGGTAAGCTTTTTACATTTTGGCAGTACGTACTTATTGGTAAGTCCCACAACTCGAATCTTTGCATCCAGTCCGTTCCGAATAGGTTTTCTGTATTTCTTAACACGTACATTTTTACTTTTTTCGTCATTCCATTAAATGTTATATTTGTAATTACTTCACCCTCAAATTTTATCTTTCTCCCCGTAACTGATCTAGGAATTTTATCCGTTTTTAACATGGCAGGTTTGTTCAGTTTTCTCCATGTTTGTAGGTTTAATAGTTAAGTCTGAGCCAGAATCCAGCTGTAGCCTGACTTTTCTGTTTTGCATTTCAACTTGTACGTATTTTCTTATGTTAGTCTCATCAGCTTGGTCAGTCCTCGTGATTCTTATTCTGCTTTTGCATTCTCTTCTAGACCAACAATGACAACTTTTGTGTCCTATTTTTTGCATGTTAGACAAGTTTTAAAAACGGTATGTACAGTCTTTAAACCAATGTCAAGTCCCACAGCGGTAGCATAGACTGGGTGGTAGTTTTTTCTGATATTGTTTTTTAGAGTTAGACATTTTGTTTTACCTGTTCCTGAGGGGGGAAATTGATTTGGTTTGTTTCTGAGGAGGGAAAATTGGTTTGTCTTCGTACTTTACGTATGTGTGCTCTGCCAGCTTCTTCTGTGGCTTTTGAGTCTTTCTTCACACTGATGCATCTCTGGCAGTCTTCGATAGTACTCCAAATAGCGTCTTGTGAGAGAACTGTTTCGTTCTCGGAATGTTGCTCTTTATTTGACATTACATGTAGCAATAATTCTTGAAATTTAAGATGTTTCTGTTCGTTTTTTTCTTGCTGTTCAAATTTGATTTTGATAAGTTCCACAATGGTTGACTTAAAATCTTACATGTTAACGTAATTTTGTGTACGTATTTTATTTTAGTGTAACCTGATATTCTGAAACCTGTGCACGCCAAAAAATGTCCTTTGTTGCCAGTAAAATTGATCTCCATAAAGAAAATTCTTTTTTTTCTTTTAAGTGTTCGCGTAGAACTGTTTTTTTTAGAAATCTCCACGTAGAACTTGTTTTTTTAGAGTTTACTCGTCGACCACTGTTATATGCGACGGAGAGCAAAAAAGGTTGGTCCTGCGCGTAGAGAGTTCGTCTTTCCTTTGGGTTACCTCGTTGCCACTTGTTATGGTCTAAGTTCCTTGTACCACGGTGATGGTCCAAGGTAGAACCAATGAAGAATAACTCGAACACAGGTATGGAATAACACAGATATATGACAAACAGATATATGTACAAAGAAGTAGAAGTATTAGTAATGACATTCAGGTTTGGTTCGAGTGAACTATGTTGTCTCGACAAGTATCACTATTCCAATGTCTTACAGTAATCGTCTGATTCTGACTCTGACTGCTGCTTCCTCTTGAGGTGCAGTATTTATGATGTCCGGAATAGTCCATTATTATTATGGGTAAGTTCCGATAACAATAATTACTTACGAATTTTCATTGATCAGGAATACAATTCCTTAATGGGTATTTAAAATCGTAAATTTGACCATAGCTCAATTATATCTCATTTAAATATTCATGGAGACCTACTGGACATTATTCGTAACATATTGTTGACAACACAAATATAATAGCAACATCTACATGAAAATAAAAAGACAAAAAATAATGGAACCCTTATAAATAAAAACAAAATAACAACACTTAATAATATCAACTCTGAATATATGCTCTCAAAATAATTAGACTGAGCTCTCGAGGGAGGAAGGGGGTGATTTTATAAACAGTGGCTGCTGCCGCTAATACAATGCTCTTCTATTCAAATTGAGCTCTCCTAGCTACTGACGTCTTTCGCATAGTAAAAACGTTAAAATTTCCCTGCGACGAGAGCTTGGGGATAGAATATCTGACTAATGACAAATCGATCGGGTTTCGATCCCAGCTTGAAACAATCGGATGTCTATCCACACTGGTGAGTAGTGATGGAGCGTAACATTCTCTCTGTGGATGAATATATATATATATATATATATATATATATATATATATATATATATATATATATATATATATATATATATATATATATATATTGTACTAGGACAGCAGATCATTATTTAAACATATATTGTTAAATATAACAGAAAAAGAATATCTGTTATGTTAGATCATAATCCTTTCTAAACTTCGTATGGTTGCTTTAATTTCGAGTGAAAATAAAGGCGAAAATTGTCCGACATTTGCATATTTTTTGTAAAGCTGTTCCTTAATCTAATCTTTCGGCTCACACGAGCCATCTTCAGAGTGGCTATACGGACATTTAAACAAAGATATTCACCATTAAAGATGATATTTTCTTATGTTGACGTAGAAGATTGCTATCTGACGATAAGGGTCGCGGAATAGCAGACGCGGGTCGTAAATTCATGATGCGGTTCTATGACGTCATACCACGCGAGAGACCAAAATATTAACAACAGAACCATATGTCTAGATGCAATGTAATGTTTTGTGAATAGTTTTGAAATGTAATTTTTTTTAATGTGGCTTGCTTTGTTTTAATGTAGATGGCCTACAATATCTGAAGGATCCTTTTACTGTGTGTATGTGTGGGTATTGTTGTGTTATCATCTAATATCTAATATTATGTACATGGATATGTTTTTGTAAGAAACGTCGTTTAATAGAACAAAGATCAGAAAAGTGACGGGAGACCGTGGCTGTAGTAAAACCGATATATATAATGAGTTTATTATTAGTATCAGAGATACAATGTCTGAACTGACATGTAAATTGATACACCATATTGGTTTTTTGTAGAGGGTTTAGTTGTATATTTGTAGGGTTATTCGACAGTATGAGGTCAATTGTTTTAAACTTTTATAATATATGATGAGCTTAACTTGATTATTATAATTAATGGGTTTAAGATTTCTACCTATTATTTTTTGAATGTTTCATCATAGTTGTAATCAGTATGCATTTGGTGTTACGTTTATTTTGACCTGCACTATTATTATTAATATTATTAATTTTTTTAGAGGTATTATTAATTTTATTGGGATACATTTTAGTTTGTTGATCAATGACGGACTTAGGAAATCCATTATGAAGAAGTGTTTTTTTTACTGTTATGTAATTCTTTATAGATTATGGTTTTGGAAGAAGATATTATTTGTACGCGTTTGATTAAGTTTTTTTATAACAGCTAAATTATATCGTTGGGGCATTCACTATTGTAATTAAGAAGACATGAGTGAATGCTTGTGGGCTTCCTATATAGAGAAGTAGTAAATTTATGCGTGATGGGATCAATAAATGCATCAAGGAATGGAATTTTATCATTATAAATAATAATAATGATAATATTAATAATAATTCAGGGTGCGATGTATAAATTGTCGTCTAAATTACGAAAAAAATAAAAATGAAAATAATACTGACGTCTCATTTTAACAGATATATTTACCAAAACTATACATAAATATCTTGAAATACTAAGGAGTAAATGTATTCAATAAAATCGTCAGTGGCTCCAACCACGGCTTCCAGAGGATTCCGAAATCTGCTGGATGCTCTCCTTGCTTAGTTGACGAATGCTTCCATAATCCTTGGCTTTAGTTCACCTTTGATGATAGGTGGCCGCAAAGAAGTGGTGATATGGTCGCAAAAATTGTCTGAGAGCCATTACTGGGTTCTCCTGCATGTGTAGCATGATGCAGAGTCCTGTTGTCAGGCATAGGGCTTTCCAGAAGCCACCTTTTTGACCCAGGGCTGCACAATCTCCTCAACGCACTTTCTGCCTGAGGGCCTGTGTGAATATAAATGGAGGCATAACGTCAACATCAATAGTGATCACTCCAAGCATATTCATAATCTACATCACCTCATCTAACTCTTTCCGAATCCTCTACACTGTCCTAAGATTGACACCCAAACACTCTGAAATGTTGTACTGGAGCTTCCGGCGCGAATGCCAAGCAGTATAGCATGCCGTTTCCAAATTTCTGGCGGGGTGGATTGTGTAATGGTGATCTTTCTTCTTACTACTATATTGTGCAATCGACAAAATCAAAAACGAAGAATGCGCAAAATCTTAAATATAAAATGGCGACCCATCGCATCCTGTATATATATATATATATATATATATATATATATATATATATATATATATATATGTATATATGGCGCATGCGTGGCGAATGTGAGAATTTAATGTTGTTTGTTGATTTTTAGTGTTGGAGATATGGAGTGAAAGGATATGAGTAATCATAAACAACATAATTATTACATTCTAGATTTTTGAGGGGTGAATTATTTCTATTCTAGATTAGACGTTTTGATTTGTTAAATAATAAATGATAAATTTAAGGTATATATATATATATATATATATATATATATATATATATAAGGAGAGAAAGTAGATAGTTCGATACGGGCATATTAGATAGATAGATAGATAGATAGATAGATAGATAGATAACCGCAGCACAGAAGCGTGGATATTTACACATATCAGAAAAATAACACATAGACACATATGCAAACACATAAATAATTGAAAAATAATTGATATATATATATATATTTTACAGATATATATGTATTGATATCTGCTAATTTGAATAAATAAATCTGTAGACTAAACCTTAAAGCCGAATTTTCAGCTTAAAATTGAACTACATTGTTTCTGATATGCACGATTAACAGTCACTACTGCATTAAGTGCATTAACGAGAAAGGAATTTAATTTGGAAAGTAAATATTTCATAAGTAAAATAACTTCCACCTTTAAGATACCGACGTATTGATGCAGGCAAAAATATATGCATATTTATGTCTATGTTCACGAACACACATTTATAAATCACCTTTACTACTCACAAATTTAAATAAAGAAAGAATTAGATAAGCCCAAGTTTTACGCACAGGCTTAGTGTGTTACACGCAACAGGTATACGTATCAAGATACATTCACGCAGAAGTTAAAAACTAGACGCGACATAAATGTGTATTTACTTAATAAATAACTATGTTGAAGTCTATGTAATGTTTATGCACATTAATATGCACATAGATGTCAACTAACCTGATTGTGCGCGTATATACACTCTGAAGACACGGCATTCGCACAATCTATTGGAAAACAAGCGATAAAAAAATATACAAAGACATTCGGGAAAGCTGGAAGAATCGAAGACAAAAAGTTAACTAAAAGAAGAAAGATAATGGAATTTATGAAAATATAAAAGTGAAATAAGCAAGCAAGACAATAAAAAGGTGAAAAATAACAACGAATAGAAGCGGACATTTCATTTTTGACATTGCACAATACATTAAACTGCAATAAAATATAATCTTTTTCGCTGGTCTTTTATATAATTTTTTTACTTTCACTTTCACTTTCAATTTCGCTTTTACGCAAAGTTATAGCAAATCATTTGCCTTCTATATCGAAACACGTTTTTTCTTTTCCATTCTTCAATAGCGTTCTCCTCTTATTATTACGTGGAAATTTCTCTTGCTCGACATCACCGTTAACTTTTCCATTTTTGCCATCGTTGACATTTGCCTTTCTCTGTTTCCATCTCAATTTGATTTCTAAATATTTTTATTATTTATCTCAGCTTTCTACTTCTTACTAACTTTCTTCTTGTTCCTTTATATCTAGTTATCGTTATAGCTTACCGCTATATCACGTTAAAACGCCGGTTAACCTAAGATTACCGAAGTTAAACAACGTCAAGAATGGTCAGTACGTAGATAGGTAACCACTTGGGAATAACTGATATTTTAAGCTTGGATGTGCGGGTGGTGAAATGGATAATGTCTCGGAATTTGCAATCGAGGAGCCGTGTTCCATTTTCAGTCGGGTTCGTTATATTCTGTTGCGTCCAAATTCACTTGGGAAATATATGAATCCACTATCCTCCAGCTATGGGTTAATTAATAGAACTTGTATCAGAAAATCATTATTACCTGAAAAAAATTCACACAATCCAAAATTATTCCCTGGCGAGAGGTCGATAAGCCGTAAAAGAAAATCAATCACTCAGTCATTGTTACTTAGTTATGTTCTTATCCTTTTATCCTCATCATTATTATCTTAACATTCTGATTTTTTAACCACTTCTTTTATTGGATAATCATATTTCTCTATAAACCTTTGTCCTTTTCACTTCAATGGCCTAATTATTATTTTCCTCTCTCTTTCTACAAAAGCATTATCGTCGTTTTCTTCTTCAGCCTCTTCTTTTTCTCTTTCCTTATCTTCCTGCTATGTTAATCATCTTCGGGATTGTACTGTAAGCTTGTATGTGCGGATAGAGTCATAAATAACGGCTCCAAATTATTAATTGGAGAGCCGAATTCCAATTCTCCTAGAGTTCATTATATCATTTTCTTTATTTATCATTTCATCCCAAGCAAGGCGATAATACCACTAAGGCTCATGGCGTTACGGGGAGTGAAAGATAATGATAATACTCTAGTGGGGAGGAGTAAAGAAAGGACAATAAAGGAACAGGTCTCAGGAAGACAGAAGTTGGCGATTGACGTTGCATTTAAATTTGTGGTTACCAATTAAAGCCAGTCTGCTTAAAGCTTGTAACTGATAGGAAAAGAAGAATTCGGAAAGGGGTTCCACAGACGAGAACTCCGAGAATAAAAACTGTTAGATTTTAAATGGCGGTTGCATCTAGGTAAATCAACAGTAAAACGGTGAGACTCAGTTGACAAATGCATTGATAATGGTAATAATCCACCTCCTCTCATCTCAGTTATGTGTCAGTAAATCATTATTATTTCTGAAACATTCTTAAAATCTATGAAAAAAAATGGAGCTTTAAAAAATCTACAGTAGGTTTATAAATAGTAAAAAGAAATCAAGTCACTCAAATACAGAAGAAAAATAGTTACTATGTGTTTAGAATGACAAACCTTCCATAGGTATTATGGACAATAATGTGTATGCCCCCATTTCCAAAAATACAGTAGTGAATACTGTGCGGGGTATAGAGTTGGTGATTCATCTCCAGTTGTGCTATACAAACTCTCTGCCTTCCGGGCAGAGAAGATACTCAGACGAGGCTGTGTCGAAGGGGAGAGTCTCATCTCGGGAAACAGCTACTCAACCTCGTATTATAAGGGGTCTACGGGGAATCTTTGACCAAACCTACGAGCTTAGATACCCCATATTAAATTGGGACTTGTGCCACATCTGACCGCATGGGGCGGACGGTAGATATCCTGGAGTTGGAGATTTGTTTCCAGCTGTGCTGGTCAAACTCTCTGCTTCCGAGCAGAGAAGATCCTCAGACGGGCCTCTGTTGAAGGGCAAAGTCTCATTTCGGGAAACAGATACACGACCGCGTTTTATACGGAGTCTATAGGGAATTTTGGCCGAAACTACAGGCTCGGATACCCCGCATTAAATTCGGCCTTGTGCCACATCTGACCGCGTGGGGCGGTTGGTAGATATCCTAGAGTTGGAGATTAATTGTGGAATTCACTTGACTCACTTCTAGAAGTTGACTACTACGTTGACACACCGTTGGCGATCTGATATGTGTTGTTCTTGTCCTAATTATTATTGTTCATTACCAACATTCGTTTGATTTTTTCTATTCAGTATCCTTCCCTAGATTACAACACAAACACACTCTATTACACAAACACAGTGACTTACGCGAAAGTACACAAATACTGACACTTTCGCATAAATACCCTTGCGATAGGAAGTAGAAATCACAAATCACTAAATAAATAATTGAGCTTCGTTTTTACTTCTTCTTATCTTCATCTTGATTAGCTTCATCTCTAATATTTTCCTTTTTTTATTTCTTCATCATTACTATCAATATTTTCTTTCTTTTTTTTTCATTTCTGGCTTAATATAATTAAATTTATTATTAGTCCAGTTTTCTATCCTCTTCGTCATTATCAGCTTCTGTCTTCATATTGTCAATTGTCTCTCTCATGTTACTTTTATAATTTTGAAAGTTTAGGTATTTTCATTCATATTTAATTTGTATCCAATGTATTTCTCTTTGTGTAATGCTCTTTCACCTCATTCCTTTAAACGCTCATTACTTTCAGCCTTCGTTTCCTCGCGTCCGTTCATCTAATTTGCTTACATTCTTCAATAAGATATACTGAATGCTAATTTTCTTTTTTTTTCTTTTTTTTTTTTTTTTGGTATTTTCTTACTTAGTTCCTTTTAATGACGTCTTCATTCTTTCATGTGTGACTGTTCCTTATATTTTCCTTATATTCCCACACTTTACAGGTGCTTCTAATTTGGTGAATCTTTCCTAACCATTCCCCTTTACACTTTATTTTCCTCATTTTTCGCTGCTCCAATTTTGATTCTATTTCGCAGATCTTTTCTTCCAGAAATGATTTGCACAGCACCGAAGTTGATGGGAGGACGCCATGGAATATTGATCAGTCGACTGGCGAGAAAAGCAAAATGCGAACATGAAATTGCCCCGAGAATACGCATATATATTGTTTTCAGCAAGGCTGACCACATTACAAATCTATTTCTCTTCCTCTACTTTTTTAAAACAATTTCTCTATTATGACACACACACACACCCACACACGTA
>OZ038487.1:58655841-58723341 GCA_964036315.1 Acanthosepion esculentum | reverse complement strand
ATAAAAAACATCTATGTAGAGGAATTATCGTGTAAAGCGAAGAAATGAATGACCTTCAAACACACTATACAAATTTAAATACATTTTATTTTTTTTGAATTGAAAGAAAGGAATTACAAATATCCTTGCGAAAAAAATCCACACTAAAATATTTTACTTTTTCTTTTGTTACATAGAAAACCGAATCAGTCGCGTTACCATGATACAAGACTCAGAATGTGTCTGCATAAAGACAGTGTCACGTATTTAGGTTATTTTATGAATGCATATAATTTTCTAGTAATTCATCCGTCAGATGAAGTCTTAACTGATGAAACGCCTCACACAAACATTTTACACCCACACACACACACACATATATATATATATATATATATATATATATATATATATATATATAGAGAGAGAGAGAGAGAGAGAGAGAGATAGATAGATAGATAGATAGATAGATAGATAGATAGATAAAAATAGAAGGAAAGAATCATACTTGGTTAAATAGGTGGGCATGCTTTTTCTTTCTGTGCTGTGGTGCCTGGAATTAATTGTCTCCTTGCATATTTTTGTGCTTATATTTAAATATAGAATATAACGCATAGTTTCATGTTGAGTAATGAAATCACTAATTCGATGACAACAATCGACCCGAGGTGATGTTTGTGAATGCAATATACTTTTGTATGGCGTGAGTCGTAATATTAATCCTCTTCTTTTGCAAATAACCTTTTTTTCATTCCCTTCTTCATGTCTGCATCGTGTATTTTCCTTTTTAATCAATGATTCACCAGAAGATTTTGAGAATAAGAACGAAACATTGTAAATATTTTCATTTTTTATTTATTCGTGATGACAAGAATAAGAAAAAAAGACTAATTACTGCGATGGGTAGAATAGTGACAATTACGAAGAAGCAGATAGAAATAATATGCATTTTTCGAAATCTATATATTTTGAAATGTAACCAATTGGACAGATAGATGGATAGATAGATGTAAATAGACTGGTGCACATAGATATGGACAGACTGTTAGCTAACAAGGTAGCTAGCTAGCTAAATTTGAATAGGCTGAGATAGATAGATAGATAGATAGATAGATAGATAGATAGATAGATAGATAGATAGTATGCGTGTTTTGAGCTGAATCATCCTTACTTCCTTCGTATTCCTTTAGAAAGGAGCTAAGTTCCACTCAGCTTCATCTCAAGAACTGAACTTGCGGATCAGAATCCCAACAAGATGCTTTCCCAACCACTACAATTTTTTCCTCTTCAAGTCTTGTGTTAAGAATGATCTTTCTCAAATATCCGGATAAACTGCGCCCCTTACACTTACTGCTCATACAACAAATGCCTTCAGTAACCCTCTACCTTGAGTAGTTATTGGGCCTTGTAGAGTGTGATAATGAGGACAAAAAAGATTCAGAGATATTAACAAACTACGATAGTTTAATGCTAACTGACTGATAGAGATAGAAAGAAAGAATGAAATACTGAAGAAAAGAAAGAAATAGACTGAGATAACTAAATCTAAACGAATTGAATATAGACAGATATGAATAAATATGTGAGATAGGGCAAGAGCAGCGTGAATCATATATATATATATATATATATATATATATATATATATATATATAAATATATACATTTGTCATCCACAGACAGACTGTTTCTCAGCTCAGCAGTGTGGCTAGACGTCCGGTTGCCTCTAGCTAGGATCGAAACCCGACTGACTTTGCGTCAGTCCGAACTTCTCCCACTAAGCCGTCAGCGTACGGTACGGGGTGAAGGTGAATTTTAGCGTGTTTATTTTTAGATTCGGATAAACACACAGTGACTGACAGTGACTCAATTCTGTCGAAGAGTCGTGCAGTATTAGCTTAAATAGTCACTGTTTACAAAGTCACACCTCAAACCAGAGGGCTCAACCGAAATTAATTTTTCAGGAGCTATATATATATATATATATATATATATATATATATATATATATACAAAGAAAGAAAGAATGATATATATATATATATATATATATATATATATATATATATATATATATATATATAAAGAAAGAAAGATATATATATATAAAGTAAGATATATATATATATATATATATATATATAAACAAAGATATATATATATATATATATATATATATATATATATATATATATATATATATATGTATAAACAGACTGAAATAGATAGTTATAAAGATAGACCGAAAGAAAGATAGAAAGAAAGAAATAGACTGAGGCAGACATGAATAGATTGAATGTAGATAAATATGAACAGACAGATAAAGAGAAAGAGTGATTTTTGTTTTGAGATGCTATTCTCATTAACGTTGTTTTTAATAACGATAATGATAATTACTTTTGTTATCGTTCTTCCTTTGATGATTTATATCCCATTGAATTACAAGTTCATATCTAATACCTGATTGCTATCGACATATATCGACAAGCACCAAATTGTTCCGAATTTCCAGCAACCCTTCTCTCAACCCTTCAGACCCTGACTTGACAAGTACAATTCATCTAACATCGCTTCTCGTGTCTTTTGATACAGTTCAATATCAATCAGACTTTTAGACATTTAGAAGCAGTTCCACTCTCAGGTGAAATCTCTGCCGAGTAATCTAACCCGGGGTAGAACATGGCCAAGAATTGCGCGTTCTCGATTCCTTCCTGTTGTGGCAGAGAATATAAACGTAAAAATGTCACGCTGAACGTATAGAGTGCGTTGAGGGGTCTTCCCTTTTTACACAAATGGACTCACCCAAAGTATACATATACTACTACCAGTGAATACCCAGCAGAACGTTTGGACAGTCAAGTCGGACAGTAGTAGTAGTAGGAGTATGAGACGGTCGGTAGAATAACGTAGCGGCAAGAGTCACAGTAACGAGCACGTTAGACTCAGAAAGAAGTCATACAGCGATATGTCGATATCAAAGACTATATATATATATATAATATATATATATATTTGTCTACTAACCCCGCATTCCTAGAACTACTAACCTGTATTACCAGTTTGTATTATTACGTTAATACATTTATTTTCCTATATTCATTCTTGGCGTTTGTTATTATTTGATACCGGATTTCATCCCGGAATCCACAACAGAGTGAAAAGTGTAGTCATCAGAACCTGTTAAATACTGGAAAAAAAAACAACACTGGAGAGTTAGACGTCTGAAAGAAGCAGCGCATATGTTATCGCATGAGGACCTCCTTAATAGGCCTGGCATAGAAATAAACAAAATATGTTAGCCACAAATAATGAAAGAAAAACATATGATAGTTTCAATCGCGACAACAGCAGAAGCAATCAAAATACATGCAGCAGTAACAGCAGCAGTTGCAATTCTAGTCAGTAGACAGCTTGTTTATAGCTCCATGTTCACTAGGGCTTTTGTCCTCCGAGACAATGTCCAAGTGGATTAAAGTATTAGTTAAAGATGCGTTATTTTACTCTGTCCTACTTGACTTAAATCTGTCCTGTGAGTAACAGATTTTTCAAACCCTCTTTCCTCAATATATGCCCAGGGAATTTTCACTGGCTCTTCCTGATGTTAAGTACAAGTGTGCTTTTTGTTCCCATTCCCTCTAAAACTTCGTCGTCGCTCACCAGAAACACTTCCCAGATATAATTTTTTTTTATATCTGTCTATATTTATGATATGTGCTATTTACACTATTTACATTGTTCGGACTTTTGCCCTCATCTTTGTTGCCATATTAACGGCTATTTGACCCTAAGGACATATGGCCCAGTAGATAAATGGGCTGCTTGAATCCAGTTACTTGACCCAAAGTGGTGTGAGTTCAATACCTTGTAGAGTTGAGTTAAAAGATAATTGATACTGGCACACCCGGAAGAGGCATGGCACGTGGAACTAGAGGAATCTAACCCGGTGGATGAAATAGAGGGTTCAGTTCGAAATTGCAATCAACTGAAGAAGACCGGAGCTTGCAACAGCTGAAGCGTCGTGAATATGGCAACAAAGAAAACAGTCCGAACAATGTAACTAGTGTCAAATATATTTTTTTATATTTGTTTGAGTATAGGTTGCAATCTGTCTTCTTGTAATTGATGCTTAGTTCTTTCTTCTCGCTTTCCTTCACTACCTTCCGTAGGATATCGTTGTAGCTTCCTTCCTGTGTCTGCAGCCATCGCTGTTTAACTGGTTTTAATTTCTGGCCGCCAATGAATCCTAGAATCGCTTCACTCTATACGTTGAATAAGTCCGGCGAAAAGACTCATCCTTGTCTTACACACCTTCCTTCTTCTGTATATTGACTGAATTAATATTCTATCCGTATGCAAGACGTTTGCTGCCAGCATAGGTTCTGGATTATTAAATTATTATTTCCCATATTTGTTATAAAGGGTATTTCATTAAGACAGATTACATATAAGGGTGTTTCATTAAGACGGATTAAAGTCAGCAGTAAATAAATCAGTGTTATTGGTGAAAATTTATTTATTTCTCTATTGGATCCTATTATTTAAGTCATGGCAATTATGTGTGAAAAATAATATCGCCCAAATGCCCGCCAAATCTGAAAGGAAAAGAAAAAAATTATTTGATGATTAAACTTAATTCACATTTAAAATCGGTCCAATTTATTGGAACACCTTTTAGTTACATAGCAGTTCCGACAGTTCTTTGCGTATTCTATAAAATGCATGTACACATCCTTCTACATTTGTATTGCTCTTTCTGATATTATTCTGAGTATAAATATCGTTTTCCTTGTGACAATGTCTTTAACATACCTGCACTGACTTGTCCTATTTCCGGTTGAAGTCTGCTGCGGAATCTATTCATCAGAATTCGAAGTATATTTATACGGCTCGTTACATTGATTGAGTTCACATTATTTTGTATCCGGCTTCTTCGGAAGTGCTATAAAAATGGACCTGCAGGTCGAACATGGAATAGGAGGTATAGCAAAAAGACACAAATTTATAAGAGCTTCACAGAACAGGAAGTTATGGAGAGCTGTCATCGCCAATTTTCTGAAGCATTTTAGAAGAACATTTTTCTCTACAAATACAACCATTATTATGTTGTAGTATTTGTGCAATTTCCTTCAAAAATCCAACATTCCACTTAATTTAGTGGTGCGCCGTAATAATCACGTCTGCTGTGTCTCGTAGGATTCATTTTCGTTTTTCTAGTGTTGTAACCGAGAAAGAGTTACTGAATGAGGAATAACAAAACCAAAAGGTTGGAAATGAAATGGTAATCTTTATAGCATCAACAAAATACAATACTCGCCAGCAGCGGAAGTAGGTAAACCACTGCTAGTGGTGGCCTACTTAGACAGCATACTACTCTCACAGTAGTGTCCAACGTATTTATGAGGATTGAAACATACAATTTAGTGTTCATAGGTACGGAATATAACATCTAGTTTGTTTTTTTCCAGTCTTTTCGCAAGATTGACAAGACTGTTTCAAGTACTACTGCAACGATGGGCACTACTATAGGCTTTGAGCACTTCTGTTAATTCATTTCACTTGCGAAATTTCTATATTTGGACACATTTATTATGTGTCCAAATACAGAAATTTACCTCTTGTTCTTCTTTTGCCCAGCCGAGTAGTGGCATACATACATTACTACCGATGATAACCTGTTTTTCACCGTTTTCTATAATGTTATTTGGCTTTAAATTAGTTTTTAATAGTTTTTGTCAGTTGAAAATATCACTTTGTCTTCCCAGTGCTTTTTTAAAGTCACACTGGAGTACTCCTAATTTCGAGTACTCCTATGTAGAGGGGTTGGACAAAATAATTGGAACAGGTGCAAAATCCACTCTTACGTTTCAAAGACTTATTATATTAAGAACTTTAACTAAAACTTCATAATTGCATGTTATATCTTTTGCGAATACATTTATTTATCTAATTTACTGTCTTTGTCTTATTTATTTTTAGAATTTAGTAAAATTTAACCTAAATGCATGACCTCTTCGAGTTTAAAAAAGAGCAAATTATTGGAGCTCGCATGGCAGGATCCTCAATGAATAATGTTGCTGAAATCTTTGGTTTTTCAAGAGCTACAATATCAAGAACTATGACGCAATTCGAGAAACAGGGCAAAACCTCAAGCAACCGTAGTAATTCGGGCCGGACTTGCAAACTTACTGACAGGGACGACGTGCATTGAAATGCAATGTGACAAAAAATAATCGAACTACTGCGGCTAAAGTGACTACTGAGTTGAATAATCATCTGAATAGTCCAGTTTCTACGAATATTGTTCGTTGTGAGCTCCATCAGGCTGCATATCATCGATGAGCCGCCGTAAGGAAACCTCTTCTCTCCACTCGCAACATTCAGAAGAGGTTAAGTGGTGCAGAGATCACGATCTCTGGTCTGCAGACCAATGGAAGCAAGCCATATACTCAGCCGAGTCCAGTTTTTCTCTTTTCTCAACTTCAGGGGGAGTTAATGTGTAGAGGCAGCCGAAAGAAGCTTACAACCCTGTCTGCCTTCTTCCAACAGCGAGGTATGGAGGTGGCTCAGTTTGGGCCGCCATATCATGGAAATGTCTCGGTTTAATAGTTGCCCTGCATGGTAGCTGCATGGTAGAATCAACAGCAAAGATTACCTGAATATTTTAGGAGATCATATTCATCAAATGGCCCAGAGATATTCCCTGATGGTGACTGTATCTTCCAAGAGGATAATGCTCCAATACAAACCGCTCGAGTGGTTAAGAATTTGTATGAAGTGCATGAAAGTGAGCTAGAACTCATGGAGTGGCTTCCCCGATTTCCAGATATTAATATTATTGAACATTTGTGGTGCATTTTGGAGCGACAAGTTAGGAGCCGCTATCCTCCACCGTCATATCTTAAAGAGCTGGAGCAGGTGTTAATGGAAGAATGGCTGAAAATTCCTCTGGATGAAGTCAGGAAACTATGATTCCATTCCTAGACGTATTAAAGCTGTATGTGAGTCTAAAGGAGGACCACCTCCATATTAAATAACTTTTCTTTGAATTTAACAGGTGTTTCAATTATTTTGTCCAACCCCTGTATGTATAGAGTTCAAATTCATACCTCATCTCTTATGATCACTTCGATACAAATTCCCATATAAATTCATTAATCCACTTCTCCCACCAGCTACCCGAATCCGCCACGGACAGATTCTGCCCACTAACCAGTGAAGGCGGTTTCACACTGACGCCATTTTGGCATCGCTAAATGCATTCCCTATGATTGTTATAATTTTAAATAATATAACAAGTTGAAGCCTTTATTATAATAACCAATGATATTCCAAGAATATCCCGCACATGTATAACAAAATTAGGAATATGAAATAAAACAAGCATTAATAAAAAATGCATTATCCTATTTAATCACTGTTTCTCGCGGAACCCTTAACGACCTTTTGCGGAATCCTACGGTTGCGAAACACTTCTCTAGAATTGTAGCCAATCTTTTTTACACTAATTTTCATAGTATACAAGGTCCGAGGACCAGTTACTGGAAACGTTTATAATGTGTGCTGTAAGAGTAAGGATCTCAGTTTATGAGTGTATGTGTGAGAAATGACGGTTAACGCTACACTTGAAGGGATGAAGATTGTGATTGGGGGTGCATTCTCCTGGGATTCTGTTCCTCAAAGCAAAAGTTCTTGCTGAGAAGTTATCGGAGTGTCACTTACTCATTACTAATGGAATACAAAGAAAATGACGGTGGTTGGCTTCAACGTACGCGGCCTGGTGGGCCTTAGTCGGGTAGCGTAATGTTGGGGAACTAAGGAATTTAGCTCGTTTTAACATTTTCCATGGAAATAACGGTAGAGTAATGAGAGGGCAGCAAAGTCTTATCTGTAGTAAAGGGTTTGCAAGATTGGAAACAATACATCATCCACAAGGCCACGTAGATCAAAACTAGAAAATGGATACTGGGCACTTTATTCCAGATATGACAGCAGTACGCCATTTTTAGCCTCATCTAACTCTTGTAAAAATAGAGGATAGTAGGAGCCAGGTACTTACTGGAGCGGTCCGCTATACATACGATAGACCTTATATACGAGTTTCACTGGTGTGAGCTTCTGTCCCGACATATATTCAAGAGGTTTCTTTGAGAGAACCTCAGTTCATTGCGATTTCACTAAAAGTGTTGATGGAACTTTCCAAGTTTGTATTTTTTAGCTATTGAATGTGACCAGGCAGTTTTCCCCTACTGAGCTGTTAAAGGTAGATCAGAGTAGAAATCAGCTGCCAGGCTCTGGTAATATCGATTTTGAGAGGTGCACCCATATACGGTTGTATCATCTGCATGGATATTCACAAGAGATCGGAGTATGCTCTCAGACAAATCTTTAATATAAAGCAGGAAGTGTGTTGGACAGAGAAGCGAAAGGCGAAACAAACACGGAATCAATAATGTGAAGAAGACAAAGGGGAAGCATTCGACTATCTTTCCTAAATAGTCATAAACATCTCACATATGAAGAAGAGAAGGAAACCGCGGAGATGCCTGATTGCGCATGTCTTGAAAAGGCATGCCATTAAAGTGAGTATGCAGATAGCCAGTTTGTTTTTACTCGGCCCTGTTTCTTTTCGGATGAGGTTTGTTCTGTTTCAGGACATATGTTCTGGAAATTTCTTATTCTGACAATCTTTTTTCCCCAGGTTTTTAAGTCAATGTATGGTATTCTTTAGTTCAAGAATTCTTAGATATTTATTGCAATTCTATATGGTTTATGCGCTGACACTTTTCGTAACTCGGCTGTCATGCGATCACCGAAGTTAAGGCGAAGTTGAGAGCGGTCAGTATTTTAGATGGATTTACTATTTGATTATTTCAGGTGCTCATGTGCGGATTATGTTGGAGTTAACGCCGCGGAAAGACGAATCGACGAGCCGAGTTCGAGTCTAAACGTTTCGTATCCAGTTCGCACAAATGCCACGTGAAACGCATTAATTCTTTTTTTGGACAGTTGTGTCATTGTTTTGTGATGTCAACGAATTCTCGGTGTCATTTCGTAATGCGCGTTGTAGTAGAAACTTTGTAATCGCAGATACAACTATAGTAACGCCGTTGAACAATACTAGTGTCAGACGCCTTCGAATAATCTCGCACTAATAGTACTTGCTCGATAATACTCGCTCGAATAGTAATCCGTATAGTGATCCCAATAAATAATAGTGTAGAGAAGAGAAGAGAGGTCCGTTTAGTGATAGAGGAGAAATGCAGACCATTTAGACGTCAGGCGACTTCCTATTTATTAGTTTCTCCTATGGTCATGTTATCCACTTAATTCAAAAATGGGATCGCCTGTGTTTGTTCTCTGGCGATCTATGTTCAAACTCAAGTGACGGCAGCGACACTTTATTCCTATATAAAACATTGAAAGGAATGGATATTGTCAGTTGCCATTCAATCGCCTATCTTTCTTTCTTATTGTGTACGGATTGTTATTTCTCTAAACATCGATTCTGGTACTTTATTTTAATATACCTTTTCCCAGAGCCCTTTAAGTCACATTCATGTATTCCTAGATTCAAAAACCCTTAGATATTTAGAAAGGACCTGTGCAATTAATGCCCTGATAATTCTGTTATCAGCTATGTTAATTCAAGTATTTTCCAGGACCTCACGCGTGATCATTGCGTTATTCACAAACCTAGATTCCATTCCGATGTTCACCCTGTTGATTTTTTAAAAACTTTTTACACGCATTTCCAGTTGTTGCATATTCTTTGAAAATAACTATTTTATGCCATATTTATGCTTTAGTTTTTTTAATATCTCGGTGGATGTGGGGTGGTGTATTGAATAGAGGTGTCGAATGAGAAATCGATGTTCGAATTCAAGTCCTGTTCGTTACATTCACTTAAGCGCAAATACCTATGGGAAAAGGTGTACATCCGTATCCTCCCCTCTATAGGTTAAATAGTAGGATTTATATCTGAAAAAAATAATTGTTATTCTCCAAAAGATTTTAATGCAATATTCACTCACAAAACAAATGATTTTTTTTTCTTATCAATTCATGCAAGGCGGAAATGACACTAGTGCGCAATGGATTTAAAGGGAATGAAAATTACAGTATAGAGAGGATTAAGAAAAGGGCAAAAGATGAACGTGATTTAAGAATATAGAAGATGGCGATGGACATGGCATATAAACACTTAAAGATTGTAGTTATCAGAGACGCAAGTAAACGGAAGGTAGTTCCCCGGGTGGGAAGAGAAAATAACTGTTGGAGTAGAAGTGCATTTAATTGTTTAACCATTAAACATGTGGGATGTATATGCCAATGCAAAATAAGTTTCGGCTTTAAATAACCTACAAAAGGGTTGATAAGCTGTAAAAATTCAAATCAAATTCCGAATACTTCTGTTATTTAATTACAATGACCCTCTTTTTTTAGTCATAATATTTTTGCAAAGTGTGAGCAGTTATATTTGTTTATTGAAAATAAATTGAAACCTATTTCTGGATATTTGAACTTTGGAAACTGACATATGTATGTTAATATTACTCTCCTAACCATATATTTTTGCAAAGTAAAAGCTTCTGTCTCTGTTTAATTTTATCCATACTCTGAAAACCGGAAAAAATCTTCAAAACAAAATATAACAATAAAATTAACTAAAACATCTATACTATTTCAAGTGTGGTATTTTAAAACATCACGGTACTAACGTTGCCAAAATTTCCCGCAGAACTCACGGAGGTTTAAAAATTAGATTTATCGGTGTTTTAGTTAGAACAAATAACAATGGAGATGAAGGGTCTCCTTGAAAATTAATATTTCTCTTAAGTGTCCACCACCTGTCAAGTTTACTTTCCAAGTTTTTCATAAAGTTAGCAATCAATTCGACCACTGACATGTTAAATATTCTGCTACTTTCTAGTATACAGCTCTAGGGGGTCCTCTCTTATATCATTCTCTTGTCAACCGTCTTATTGCAAAATTGATTTTTTCCCTTCTTCTTCTAAACCTTTCTCTATTCGGTGAAAAGCCACAACTTCGGTTCCCCTCGTTTGTTTTTCTAAATGTCCATCGCTTTCCATAGATTTCCCGGTATATTATTTCTGCCATTTGTCCATGTAGTATTTGAGTTAAATTAATGATGCGTCTGTTTAATACCATATCTTTCTCAATATGAATACACCGCTTCGTGTCCAATCATCGAAGTGAAACAACTATCTCGATACCCAGCCTATAAGTCTTCCCACCTCTTCACGACAGTCTAAAAATTTGGTCGGATTTCTAATACATACAATCGCATGTATATACGGTTAATTTCCAGTGTAACATCGGCGCTCAGTTTGCATTAAAAAATTTCCGAAATACCTACATTTATGTGTAATTGTACATGATCCATTCGAATCTGGCTTGATAAATTTGATAAAATCTACCGTTTGGAGATATCGACAGTGAAAGTCCGGATTCAAACGCGTTGTTTGCGGCAGCCATTACTCGCGTCGTTTGCATACATTCGCTGCGGAAAGCTAAACGCAGACGACTACGGAAATCTAAGCGCGGAACTGATATTTCTTGTTTAAATTTATCTCAATTCGTTTGGGAATATCGCGTGCTGTAAGCTTGAATGTGCGGGAAAGTGTAATGGGTAATGCCTCGGAATTCTTAATCGCCGAGCTGGGTTCCAATTCCCGTTTTGTTCGCTATATTCACTCACGCTCACATTCTCAACCCACCTCCTCTCTCCCCAGGTATGGATTAATTAGTAAAACTTATATCACTAAAAAAAACTTTATCTACCCACCACCAAAAAATTCTTACAATCTAAAAATATTTTCTAGCTTTAAATGACCTGCAAATGGTTGATAAGCCGTAAAAAAAATCAAATCAATGTTTATGTGCCCATGTACTCATGAACGGTAATACACCATGAAGCAAACTGCTGAAGGTTAGGCAACAGACAAGCAAATATGGGCACTAAACGAGATATTGCTTGTAGACCATCTTTATTCGTCTTGTACAAGACGAAGATGTACTTATTTTCTCCTCCAGCCAATTAAGATCATAAAATACGGGAACCATGTCTTGGACAGCATAATGGCATTTATTATTAATAGTAATAGTTGTAGTAATACTAATATATGATATTGGTTGGAGCTAAAAGTTTATTTTGAGGTCACACCTCGTCACTTTAAAAAATAAACCAATCATTTCTTTTTTCTACCGAAGAATTACTGCTGTTCCGAGCAGACAATCTTTTTGAAAGGCTCTATTTCCAATTCCCAATCCAATATCTACAATACTTTTTGTACAACACCCCAGTGCTCCAATGATCACTGGTATTGTAATTACTTTCTTTGTTAGTCCTGCCCAAACCTTTCAGAATCACATACATCATCATATAATATTAGTTGTAGATTATTATTATTATTATTATTATTATTATTATTATTATTATTATTATTATTATTATTATTATTATTATTATTATTCGTAGTAGTAGTAGTATTATATTTATAAGTATTGAGGTTTTAAACCAGTAACAAATAGTGGATTTCGATCCTGAATAAATGACAGTTTCTTCAATATTACGCTTCTTTTCTTGACTTTCGAGCTGATTTTAGTAATGTTGTCTTATGGAGGTATTTGACCCCCTACCCCTGCCCGCTGCCGGCCACAGTTCCTGTTTGTCTAATCACTTCGCAAGATTCTTTGGCGATGGTTCAAACGTGATAATGTTACATCAGGTATGGCTTTCATAGATTCTGACCATAACTGATTATTATAGATAAGGAGAATAGCAACTGTCAGCTTATTTACTTTGCTATTCCATATAATACAAGAGTGAAAAATATCAGGATCTGCCTAGGGAGCAGAAGAATCTATGGAACGTGAATGCATACACAATTCTAGTAGTAATCAGTGTGAATGGAACACCACCAAGAAAACTGAAAAGGCGCTTATGGAGATCTGGAATTAAGGCCAATATTGTAGACCTCCACAAAACTGCCATCATTCATTCTGTGAGGATTCTCCGAAATGTTCTTGCGAAATCTTGTTGGCATTATGCCTCAAGAACGGACTTTCTATTGAATGTGTCAACGTCTTACAACATAATAATAAATGTCCTGATATTACATCAGCTATAACACTTTTGACCTTAATTGACCGGAGGTGTACTATAGACTTGCTTGTTAGTTGTCTGAACTTAACTAGCTAGACAGGTTTCCCAGAGGATGAGGGAATTGTTAATCTATGCTTATGATTGGGTGCAACCTGACCGGGTTTCTAGAGAGCTGCTTTCTTTAAGTTTAAAGGACGACGTAGCCAAGGCTAGTTGAGAGACACATCGAAATAATTGGGAAGATATTAATCATCGCGGCCTCGATTTTTCAACTCGGTGATTCTAACTGGATTTCCCCTGCCACGCGATACGCTGCTATTATCATAACCTGTCAGCGTATCGCACACATTTGGCTGTGCTGCATGTGCTTGGTATACTCGTATCAGACTGGGTGTTATGATGGATATATTGACCTTCGTTTATTTGTAACCCAGCGATATTTTGTTAGTGTAGTACTCCCTCTCCCACTCAACAAAAACAACAACAGCATCAGCAGCAGCAGCATCAACAACAACAACAACAACAACAACAATAATAATAATAATAATAATAATAATCGTCTCTCTTGGAAAAAGACGAAACTATGTAACTTGGGGATTAATGTCGTACAAACAATATTTGATATAACTGTGACCGAGACAGTAATAACCACGAGACTGGATAAATTAAAAATCCGACGAAAATTTGAGACTGTCGTGACGAGATGTTAGAGATGTGAGTGAGATTTAAAGAAAGTCTCCTTCCCTTAATATTGAACGGTAAATTGCAGAGATCATTGCGGTTTTCAAGCGGATCATAGTTGTGGCGCAAGGACGATTGTATAGAGCACCCTGTGACGATTGAACTCAATATTCAGTCGTAATTAAACTAGCGAGACGAGCTTGTTAACCATTACACTACGTCCAAGTGACCAAACGGAAGAGCGCAAGTAGATCATGGAAAAGAACTAATTATAATATTAATAATAATAATATGAAAATTCAAGTAAATCGCCCAGGCTTTATTATCAAAGACAGAAAAATATCTGCAGGCTGATTGGCATGAGTGTAACAAGTAAAAACAAAACATCTCTGAGAAGGTTTTTTTTTTGTTTTGTTTGTTTGTTTTTTTTAAATGCACAAGCAAATATAAAGATCTGGAGATGAAAATAGAAAAAATATAGTAGTTAAATACTAAAACTCTTTTTGTTGTTCATGGAGCTTTGGGTCTGGCACAAGAAAGGAACTCGAGAGATAATTAACAAAATCCCTGGTGCACTATCTAGGAGGTGACAAAATAGTTCTTAAGAACACAACCCATATATTGCGAAGAGCTTTGTTCATTATTTTTTCTTTTGTTAACAGCTGTCTATTGTTTCGATAAGTAAAAGAAAAAAAAATTACATCCTTCGATTGCACTGGGTTATTGATTATGACAGGGCATATGATTATAAAACAAATGCAGTTCAAATAGATTTTTTTTAAACAATGCTGATCTGGCTTCTCGTCTGCAGTCTCTCTCTCACAGACGCATCGTCGCCTCTCCCTGTCTCTTTTATAAATACTTCCATGGTAATTGCTCCGATGAGTTGCTATCGCTGGTTCCCAGGCTCGATGAATTTAAGCGTCCAACGAGGCTGGCATCCCGTTCCACCCTTTCACTGTTGAAACTGTTAAATGTAGACATCTCTTCTACTCCAATAGCTTCATATCTCGCACCTCACGACTATGGAACTCCCTTCCTCATTCCTGTTTCCCTGATGACTATGATCTCCAACTATTCAAGTGTAACGTCAATCGACATCTCCAGTTGCCTTGATCTATCCTCTATCCTTCTCCACATCCTTTCCTCTAACACTCCTATTTGCTCTCGCTCCAAATCCTCTGTAACCCCTTGCGTGCTAGTGGCTTCCAACCTTGCCTGAGGTGAAAAGCTTTAAAATAATAATAATAATAATAATAATAATAAATCTAGTAACTTTTGTACATAGTTATCCGGTAACTTTCTGAACAGGCTAGGTTACCCAGTCCGTTCCTGGGGCTCTCCAGCAGGGTTATGCACTTCTTTTATAATAACCCCTCACCATATCAAGCACGTTTGGTTGTAATGTATTTTCTTGGTATACACATATCAAACTGTGCCACATGATGGTTGTACTGGGTTTTGTATATTTATACACCAGCGTCACGCTGTTAGAATTCTGCTCTCTTACTCAATAATAATATTAATAATAATAATAATAATAACCAAACACAGTTACCCAAAATAACGATGTAACTATCCTCAGGGACATGGCAATTCAAACTGACAGGGAAGTCAAAAACTTGATATTATCATAAAAGACAAGAAATTAAGGAACTGTATGCTTATTGACATAGCAGTACTATTTGCGATAAACACCTCCATAAAAAATAGAGAGAAATTGTCCAAATACAATGACCTGGAGATCGAGATTAACAGGATGCGGGGAATGAAGACTCAGACTGTACCAATAATCATCGGAGCTCTGGGCCTCGTGCGAAAAGGAATGGACAATTTTACTAACAGTGTCCCAGGTAACATCAACATGAAATTTTCCTAGAAGATCGCCTGATTCGGTACACCCCATATACTAAGAAAAGAGCTATCAATTATATGACAATTTTCCTATAGGACGTAAGTACCATAGTTTGGACCCGGCTCTACAGGATACCTAGAAAGAAGCATAGCATACACAAATAATAATAATAATAATAATAATAATAATAATAATAATAATAATATATAAAAGTAGCTAGTTTTAACCGTGGAAAATTTCATGGTTTTCCTATTTTAAATTTCTGATGAATATTAATTCTTAAGTTAATGATTGAGCAAGTTCATGACGAGTTCTACGGCAATAAAATATCCGTAAAAATTCGCCTGTCGTGTCGTTAAATATTTGAGCTTATCAACTTTAACAAAATATTGCAATAACAATCATAAATATGAATTCCGGTCGTTATTTTAAGAAGTAATTGGATACAAATGAAAAGATATGAATTTTTTTTCCATTTCACTGAAACAGACGTTAAGCACTTCTATCTTTCCTTGTATCTTTCTTTCTTTCATTTTCTCACTAACGCCAATTAGTGGCTTTTCCCCCACTTTCCACGCAATCAAAACGGAATAGTCCATTATTTATGAGGTATTAGAAGGAGACATTAAACCTTTATATCTTTTTTCTTTCTTTCTTTCTTTCTTTCTTTCTTTTATGTTAATAATAATTATTAAATAAATCATCAATGTTATTTTATTTATAGTAACTGGATTTTTTGGTGATTGCCTTATTCGCTTTTCGTCGTTCGAGACTGTATGTCTGAAAAATGGTGAACAATTATTCTCGGTTTTTTGACTAACAGGAAAGTGTAGTATCTGTTTTTATCATTCACATTATTTACATTGTTCGGATTGTCGTTCTCAACTATATTGTCATGTTCACGACGTTTCGGAGGTTTTACGCCCCGGCCTTCTTCAGGGGAGTGGAATTTCATCCTGTACCTTTTATTGTCCTTGGAGACACATGGCCCAGCGGATAAAAGCGTTGGTTGGATCCAGTAACTTGACCCAAAGAGTTGTGGTTTCAATACCTGGCTGCAGCAGTGGTGAACAAAAATTTGGAAAATTGAGTTAAAGGGAAATAACTGAATCATCCGGAAGATGCATGGCACGTGGAACTAGAACAATCTACCTCGGTGGACGAAATAAAGGGTTTAGTTCGAAATTCGAATCACCTGAAGACGGCCGGGGCGTACAACGGCCGAAACGTCGTGAACATGACAATAAAGATAAGGACAACAGTCCGAACAATGTAAATAATGTAAATAAATTACAATACCACATCTCGGAAATATAGACAGATACTGTTTTTATGAGTTGAATCTGATTCTCTTTTTCCACTTCTAACGCCCCTCTTTTCTTTCTTTCTTTTTTCTTTCTTTCTTTTCATTCATTTTCTCATTGAAACCAAGTAGTGTCTCATCCTATCTTTCCACGCGATCAAAATGGAATAGTCCATTATTTATGAGGTATTAGTAAGGTGTAACGATCTTATTAACTAACGAAAGGACGGACAAACTCAATAATAATAATAATAATAATAATAATAATAATAATAATAGGAAGCAGAGAAATAGGTATCGATTCAAACATTGGTATTAATGTTTTAATCAAAACAATCAGTTTCTACTTCTTCTTCGCTCCGTCTGTTTCATTACTGCAACTACATCGATAATAGTGTTTCGCACCTTATCATTGATGCAGGTTGCAACGTTCTGCAATGAATGTTGAGACAGGTTTCTTAGAATCGTTTCCTCTGGAGACTGAAACGGAATTTATAAAAATCGGTTCTTGGTTTCTCGTACGATTCAAGAGTGAATAGATGGCAAAGAAGAAAAGCGAAGGACCGTCTACGTTGCCGAAAGGAAATTGATTTTGAGACTGCTAAAGACTTTCGCAGTACATAATAGTTGATTGGTACGAAACGAAAAGAAGAGAGAAAAGAAAATCGAGGAGGATTAACCGAGGACGACGATCAAAGCAGGGATGCAAAAAATCTCTGTAGGATTGTCTCAAAGATACAGAATTTTAAAAACAAAAACAAAAAACTTACGGAATTTCCATTCGATAAATTTAAAGAAAAATTGCAAATATTTTTTTTTTAAATCTCAAGAATTTGGACGAAACAAAATGGCAAAGAAATGAGCAAACAGGAAATTTGGCGCAAAATCGTACATGTCAGTCATGAAAAGCTATTTATAATTTGATGAAAGATGTATTGATGACAGACGTATGGCGTTTTATTAATCTGTGTATAGAATTAAAATATTTTACATGATTGTATGTATGACAGTTAAACCTTAAAAACAGAACCGGCCTCGATCTGGTTTGGGGCCTAACCCACTTTTTCTTTGCTTTTTTTTTTTCACCCTTTTTTTATTTCTTTCCAAAACGAGGTCGATAGCTATTGCTCCCCCGACATAACGGAAGAATCAGACACCAGATTTTCTCAGTGATCGTATGTTTTAATATCCCATATATGACCTTTGTTCTTTCTTTCTTTCATTTTAACATCTTCCCAATTTTTATATCCAGTATTCTTATTTAATATCATTCAGTATCTGTTTGTTTCTTTCTATCTTTTTTGCTTTCTAACAACTTTTCACTGTCTTTCATAACACTTTTCGGTCTTTCTTTCTTTATTTATTTAAGATCACCCGCTTTTCGATTTCGTTCTTAACGTAGCCGCTTTCTTTCAATTTCTCTCTTTCTTACTTTCTTTCTTTATTTCCTTCTCATCAAGATTGTCCATTCTTTCTTTCTTTCTTTCTTTCTTATTTTCTTTCTTTCTTTCTTTCTTTCTTAAGATCGTCCACTTTTCTTTTTCGTTCTTAACATATCCACTTTCTTTTGTTAATTTCTATATTTCTTTCTTTGTTTCTTTCTTTCTTTCTTAAGATCGCCTACTTTTCTTTTTTGTTTTTAACCTATCCGCTTTCTTTCTTATAAATTCTTTCTTTCTTTCTTTCTTTCTTATCAAGATTGTCCTTTCTCTCTTTATTTCTTTCTTAATAACCTCCCTTTTCTTTCTCTGTCTCTTTCTCCCCCTCTCTTTCTTTCTTTCTTTCTTTCTAGACTAACTTATTTGTTTATTAATTTCATGCCTGTGAACAATGGTGATGTGTTAGTTTACTATACGCAGAGAATTTCCCTGAGTTCAGCTAATTTGCGTTAGCAAACATGTGAATACAATGGTGGAATATTCTTAAATTCCCGCCACTCCCATTTCGACTTGTGCTGAGCTCAGCTGGACTTAGTGGTTATCAAAAGTGAGTAATAGTAATTAGGGAAAACAAGAAGAAGTAAAAACAAGATTGGTAAAGAAAGTAAAAAAGAAACTTTTTAGTTGAAGACATTTAAAGAGAAAGAAAAGAGAACAAATTTGAGAAAGAATGAAGAGAAAATAAGTAAAAAGTGACAGGGAAAATAGTTAAGTTGAAGACAAGCAAATAGAAAAAGAGAACTAAATACAGAAACACCGAGAGAAAAAATATTAAGAAAAGTCGATAAGGGAATTTTGAAAAAAAGATATTTAGAAATCAGCGGACAAACATAAAAAGAAAACAAAAAACAAGTAGATATTCAATCTAAAAAAAATTATATTGTTAAAAAATAACTGTGAATTTGAAAATCATAAGGATTTACGCAAATATAAGCGGGAGATGCAAAGGAGGCAGCAAAAACAAAATGAATACATGAATCGCAGAAGCAAGTTTAACAAAAACATAAAGTTTGCGCTCAATAGACGGTCTATTGCGGCCGTTTGCCTTTTGGAGTCGGCTCTCGTCGGAAAACTCGTCGAGTTTGCTTTAGATTTAATAAGATTTGAAAAGCCGTAGAGTCTCCAGACAATACAGTCGGCAACTTGATACGCCACAAACTTGAAATATTGTTGCAGAAGTTTTCTTTAAGACAATGCCATTTTATATACATATAAATATTTATTCACTAGTCATGATGTTAAAAATTACGCTTTCTTGATTGGCGGAAAGAAAATCTCGATTTGACGTGAATAAGTTTCTCGTAAAATTAAGAGACGTAGGACATGATGGGCATAATAATACTATCGTTAATCATCGAAAATCCAACACGGTTAGTCTGAAAATATTATATCTATTTATCTAGATATCACTCATATATATATATATATATATATATATATATATATATATATATATATATATATATAAAGTGGACATGGAAGTTAGCACTTAGAGGCGACAGTCTGTTTCATGCTAGTGCAATCGTCAGGCGACTTGTGCTGTTATTTTTCTCGGCTCTAAGTGCTAACTTCCATGTCCACTTTCATATTTACACACGCTCTATCTCTGATATTGAGCACTTTATCCCATAAATATAGCACACTTTAAGACTATATTTCTTCATATATATATATATATATATATATATATATATATATATATATATATGAGAGAGAGATATTAAAAAATATCGCGCTCAACAAAATTATATTTCAAACTAGTCACAGTTGACATTGCATCTAGACATAGAGTTAATATTTCGGTCTCTCACGTGGTACGACGTCATAGAACCGCATCATGAATTTAGAACCAGCGTCTGGTATTCCGCCACCGTTATCGTCGCATAGCAAACTTCTATGTCAACAAAAAAGAATATCATTTTTTTTGTGAATATCTTTGCATAAATACCCGTATAACCACAGTGAAGATGGCTATTGTGTGCCGAAAGCATAGATCAACGAACAGCATAACAAAAATTATGTAAATGTTAGACAATTTTTGTCTTTATTTTCACCCCAAATTATAGCAACCATACGAAGTTTAGAGCAGCTCATGATCAAACATAATAGACATTCATTGCCTGTTATATTTAACAATATATGTTTGAATAATTATCCGCTGCTCCAATACACTATATATATGCATGTATATATACATACATATATATATATATATATGTATATATATATATACATACATTCATATATATATATATATATATATATATATATATATATATATATATATATATATATGCATGTATATATACATACATACATATATATATACATACATACATACATTTATATATATATATATATATATATATATATATATATATATATATATATATATATATATATATATATATTAGCAGCAGAGCCCGGCGTTGTCCGTGCTTAATTCAAAAATCGTACGACTCATACAGCAATCGCTATCACTTGACTTAAAATATTTTTGCCCTTCCTTGCCTTTAAAGGAGTGCCCTTTGCCGTGCTGATGTTACTACATGCCTTACTTCTTGCCTATCTCACACTGCGAATTTTTTCTAAGCTCTATACTAAACATTAAATCTGTTACGAAAAAAGAACAAAACAAAATGAACACAAAACGATCAGCTTTAAAAAAGGACTCGTAACTGGAAAAACCGAATGAAAAAAGAATGTTAACAACAAATACTTTTTCATACCCAACCCAGTTCAGCGGAATCAGAACCAACGTTGAGTTTAAGCAAGCGAATGAGCCAATTGGAGTAAAGTGCCATGCAGATTTAAATTTTTCCCACTTGTGACAAATACAGCTATCGATTTTTTTGCATGCTAGTTAATATTCAAGTCAGTCAGCTGTTAGCTCTCACGCTTGCCAATAGAATCTTTCTGCCTATTCGTGCCAGCCAGCTATAGGTATTCACTCTGGCCAGTAGAAAATGGCCGTAAACTACATGAAAATTGCCGTAGAACCATGAAAAAACAGATTATTTCCACTATCGAGGAGAGTTGGGAAATGCAATTTCGGTCTTGATCTTCTTGCTGACTTGGAGCATGTTCATGTAATTTTGGTGCAAATCCATCGAAAATTACGACCGTGCATTCGTTACACACACACACATACATACACAGAGAGAGAGAGAGAGAGAGAGAGAGAGAGAGAGACATTCTGTCTTTTATACATACATATATATATATATATATATATATATATATATATGTGTGTGTGTGTGTGTGTGTGTGTATATATATGTATGTATGTGTACTAACTGAATCAGCTGTGTAATTGGCCCGCATATATTGAAATATTTTCGCAAGGGTAGAACATATAATACCAATAAAAGAAGATATGCATAAAAAGAAACAATTCATAAGAAAAAAGCGGTTAATATATATATATACTTACATATATGTAAATATATATATATATAAATATAATACTATGAATTGATAAATTCTAAATATGACGAATGAAAACATCTAAACATGTTTATCTATTCTCTCTCATTGAAGTAAAAATTGAGAATAAATAAATGGCTATAATGACAAAAAATATACAAGAACAGTGTAATGTTATTTGCAAAGAAAAATATAACATTAAATGCTAAATTACCTTTAAGGCCACTGTTCATTCCTTCTGTTTACAGAGAACTAGCTGGCCGGGTTTAATGTACACCGATTCAAAAATTGTAAGTGATAATCGGTATTAATCTTACTCAGCATTGAGAATATGGCCAGGATATAAGACCGAACAACCGGCTGGGTTTTGAGTGAATGTACAGCTATCGCTGAACCTGTTATATTAATTCACGTTTGTCCACCTACACAGTTTGTCTGCACTTTTTCTTATTAAAGATCTATCCATCGATCTATCTATTTCTCTCTCTCTCTCTCTCTCTCTCTCTCTCTCTCTCTCTATATATATATATATATATATATATATATAGAGAGAGAGAGAGAGAGAGAGAGAGAGAGAGTGGAGTGTGTGATAGCTTGATATACAGGTTGATCGAAAAGTAACTCCCTATTTTATGTATTGTGGACTCTCCCTTTTTGTAAAAATTATAGCTAGACGGGAGAGTCCATCATAGATAAAATAGGGAGTGTAGAGTTTTGTCCCTTGCTTCCTCTATAGAGTTGGGTTTCCAGTTTCTTTTAAAATCTTATTATTCACTTTAAATCCCAGTAGCCTCTTGCGTCTTAGTGGCATTATCGCCTTGCTTGGCTTGAATTGATTAAAAAATCAATTGCTCAATTCTCTTGACAAAATAAAAGAAGGAAAGATTTTTGTTTTTTTGTTCTGATTGCATTATATTTCCGTTGATATTTACAAAGCTTAGCTCGCCAACAGTGTGTGGCATCCAGAGTGAGTGAAACTCATATGAGTTGTAACTGCCTGCAACACGAACTGGTAAGTTATCACCCTTTCAGTTTTCATAACTCATTACGCCATAGCAAATCTGATATAATATTTATTAGCCTAATATCAGCGCAAGAAAATATTTTCAGGTCATCAAGTAAAGATTGAATATTCTATAGTAAGAACGTTCTATGAGTCTAAACAGATTTTGTCGTATTTATTATATCCTTCATTTCCTAGGGCCTCTTAGACTGAACTCAAAGGCCAGGGCAGAGAGTTCAAACCGTGTCCTTCATCAAAGTGAGCCTTAAAGCTAGAGGACATCGGCTGGGGTTTGACCTTAAGAGGGACGGAGTCCGCCAGGTCTATTTGCCCTTACACCCTAGGCATAAATGAATAACTCTCTGTCTTTCAACCTAGATATGTGGAGGAAACTGGTTTTTGATCAGTTGCGCATCAACACTTCGACCACATCGGTCAGTGGACTGATAAAGATGGTTTTGATGATGAAGATTAGTACATCCAACCCAAGGCGATATATATATATATATATATATATATATATATATATATATATATATATATATATATATATATATAAGGGACTCGTCAAACGTCACACTCGCTGCTGTAATAACTGTCTGAAAGCTTGTTAAGAAATTTTTAAGGTGAAATGAACAATATGATGAAACACAACCTGTGTGGGACACTCAGTAAGGACCAAAGTCGGAAGAGACCACGGGTCGAAAAGAGGGAAAGAGAGACAAAGGAAAACAACGCGTGACATACCTTGCGGACGTAAGCAAATGGATGACAAAACGTGGTCTAGGGGAGGAAGCAGATGGAAGGAACTTGTTGAGAGTTGCAAAAGATGAAGGAGGTGGAGAGCCATGATCGCCTACGTCCTGAAAGGACATGGCACATAAAAATAAAGAAAAGAATAATTGTCTGCAAAATATTGGTATGGAACAATAGTTCGTGTCGTATTTATGACACATTCAATGATTATATCTAGATATTTGGATTTGGATTTATTCAACCATATATGCAACATTGTGTCCCAGTACTTTCCGCCATCATTGATACAGCTTCATATTTCCATCCTCACAAAACTTGGGACCTCTCTGGGTGAAGAGGTAGTGTAATTGATTTTTACATGTTTCCAGAAATTTTAAGTTTCACCCATTAAGATATTTCTTCTACGGCTTCTTTGGCTCTCCGATTAACAATTGCGAGCCTTTATTAATTACATCACCCACACATTCAAGCTTACATCAACGTGTATTTCAAAGCGGGCACCCATCTAAATACTGACCAGGCTCGACATGCTTAAGTTTGGTAATCTGTGGGAACCGGTGTTTCAACGTACTGCGACCATAAACCAATAGAATAAGCCATAATAAGAAACGGCAAGGTTAATTCCGACGTGTGTAGTAGGACATCCCCGCTAAGATATATGGATTTATGGTTTGTTTTGTTTTACGGTATATCAACATCAATGGGTAATTTAATGCCGACAAGGTTTTTATTGCTGGCATTTTTTAATGTATTGTTGGTCATAGTTTTTTCTAAAGATATGTTGATCCAATTAAAATCTGTTTTTACACTTCCATAATGTTCTGACCCCATTTTGGGTGTTAACTATTTGCCCATAACTGGGAATCTAATAGGTGCTAACACTCCGGGTCAGCGTGGACTTGAGAACACCAGCAATTAAGAGCCGGTTCCACGCTCTTCAAAACCCTCTGATCGGAGGACTAGCTGTCGGATATAGTTTATCGTCAAACCCAGGACGTATGGATTTATGTTGGGTATGAAAAGAGATATGAGGTTTGGTTTTGTCCTGATGAAAGATCAAACCCTAACGATTAGGCTCTTTTAGATGCTTTTTGTTAATTACTGCTTTTAACCAGTCCAATTGGAAACAATACTTGTCTGTATTTTCCTGATTTTTCCAAAAGGATCTCCTAATAACGAATGCCATTCCATCCCACCAGATCAGTGGTTCTCAACCTCTTCTGTCCAATGCACCCCTTTCACGATATTTCAAAATGTAATTCCTACAAATTCCTACTCCCAAAATTGTCCGACTCAAATAATATGTATATACAGAGTGTGGCATAAATAGATCCCTCATTTAAACGGTCGACAAATAAAGACAAGTTAAGTGCTATTAAAAATGTTATTCCCCTGTTGTTCAAACAAAGGACTACTCTTTTTATTCATTTCGCGTTTAAAATGACATCCTCCAAATGGTGGTCTCTTTTCGTATTACACTGTTGTTCTATCACCCGGAGGTTCGAGCGATTTGTGGTCGTCCAGTTGGCTTTCTTAAAAGTGCTAAACCATAGCCCTGAAATATTCAATCCATAGCAGTAACGATTTTCTACCGGAACAGCATCATTCCGACGTAACATGAAACGAGCGTGAAAAGCTCTCTCTGTTGCAATTACAGATTCACCGGTCTTTAAAAACCAGTCCAAGCCATGATGGTAAAGTATGGTAATTGAAAAAGTAAAATGGTAATAAATTATCTGGATGAAAACATCATTGCCACTTGACTCGTACGATACAGATATGGGGAATATTTTTCTGCCACACCCTGTATTATTTCAAATCTTGATTCTCTTCCATATATATATATATATATATATATATAGCGTAGTCCGTAAGTCCTATCGACCCTTTATAATATAATTTTCTATTTCAGAAAGAGAGGCTGCTTGCAAGTGTATCGACACATAATCGTGTGCATTCTGGCAAGGGCATGGTGGATATGGAACATGACTTTACTGCAAGATTCGGTAAACTAGCTCCTCCGAAGAGATCGATACTGCGACGGTAAGATAAACTGTTTCTCACGGGATCAATGAAGGACACGCCAACAACAGGATGACCCTCAACGCGAAGAGACACCTGTGTAGCTGTGGAGGCCTCTGTGCTACGATCCCCCAAGAAGTCACTACGAAAACGGTCTTCCGAGCTAGGAATTCCCAAAGCCACGCATGACAAAGGGTCTTGATTTGAAACCGTGTAAGCCCTCATTCATCATTGGTAGGAGTTTCTCGGACCACGCTGTATATTTACATGGATTATTTTTATTAGTGTTACAAAATTCTAACAATAGAAAATATTTAGTAATTTTTAATTACATTTACAGTAATTTATTTCAATTCATAACTATTTGTTAAATAAATAATTTGAATCATACTTCAATAAAACTGAAACCCTTACATTCCCCCTGGTGTGAATTCCTACCTTGTTTGAGAACCCTTGCACTAGATGAACATCATCATCTGCTTTGAATGCAGACTAGCTTTTAGAGTGGTTAATCGTGGCCCATTTAATTTTCAGCAGCACATTTTTTGCTCCACATTGTTGTAAACAATCCATTTTTCATCGCTTTCGATTGCTCTTTTGAAAAATATTTCTTTTTGTTGCATTTGAACGCAGAATTGCGGGTGAAAGTTCGGTACATTAATAGTGTATATGGTGAGTTTCTGCGATGTATAGTGTCGTGTGTACTCCATCAATAACCGCAGGCCTTGACGTCTAGATCAGAATTCCCACTTCTGAACGTAGAAAACGACTTAGTAATAGTAGACTAAGCTATGACACTATCCCTATAAACGGCACATGTTGTCTTACTGTTTACATAGTGCTTTTTTCCTTTTCGTAAAAAAAAACTATCAAATGACGAATAGGCATCTTATTTTCTCTAATTTCACAATCATACGGAATCATATAGAAAGACTCGTTTATATATCATCTTTCAGATTTTATCTGTCATATCAGTCACGTGTGAAATGAAATCACGTGTTCTAACGCAACCCATTGAAACAATTTTCAAACACAATGATGACAAGGATTCGATTGATATTTTTACATCTATCCAGGTGTTCCGCGTTAACAAGTTTTTATATAGGAATAAAGTGTCGTTTTAAACATAGATCGCCCGTGAGCAAACACGGGCGATCCCATTTTTGAATTAAGTAGACCACGTGACCATAGAGGAAACGCATATATAAGAAGTCGCGTCACGTCTAGATTGGTCTCTATTCTAGTCTATCCCCTATATTATACTAGTCGCTACTTCTATTCTCCTTTATTATTATTTGTACTGCTATTCTCTATACTATTTCACGATACGGATTACTATTCGAGCGAGTATTATAGCGCAAGTACTATTAGTGAAAGTGACCAGTATTCGTTGGCATCACAAAATGGACAACGAGCGTTCGTTGACATCACAAAACAAGTGATTTAAGGTTAACATCTGACAATATTCAAATCACAGTTTCATGTGATTAACAAGATACCAGAAAATTATTTCAGGGCATGCTGTAGAGCTCTTCTAGGCATCCTTGTCCGAAGATTAAATACGACATTTCTGATATTTAGCCTGATAAGTCACATAAAAACTACTGTGTGTGTGTAATATCTGAACGAAAACTGTCCATTTTCAACGGCATCGCCAGAAGACGCAGGTATGCTGGCTGACATGACTCTGTTAGCGTCATGAGTACTCATGCCTAGAAGGTTGATCCCGAGGAATCAGACATTCGCGCACCTCGCCCGAAGACGAGACAAAGGTATCGTCAAACGACAGGAAATGAGAACTGCCAATCAATACCTGATTATATGCAGACGCGTGGATAGCAAGGCAACTGTTCCTTCAATGAAATTATCTCTTAACATTATGCTTCATAGACATGACAAACGAACGAGACGTCTACCATAGCGTTGATTGTCAGCTTGCTAATCACGAGGACCAGGACTGAAGGTTCGATCCTCACCGAGCGCACACACCTTTTGGCTATATGCAAGGAAAGGCTAATGACAGCTAAAGATAAGTAAGAGGAAGTAAGTGATGAATTCACTTACATATGATTACATCGTTAGCAGATTTATAATTTTAACTTTAATAGATACACATCAAAGTCACTATTTATCATTGGAATGATTTGCTTTTTAAGATTTATCAACTTTATGTAGCTTATTTAAAGCCAAGGAATGCTTTTACTTTCTAAGAATATTTTCAAGGTAATAATAACTTACTGACACAAGATATACTAGTTAACCCATAGCTTGGGGGAGAAGAGGTAGATTCATACCTTTCCCAAGGTTATTTGTACGTAAGTGAATATAACGAAGATATAAGATTTTGGTTTATTTTTACAGTAATGTTCACCCTGTACAAGGCCCATGAAGGTTAGACCTGGCGGAACGAAAAAGTGTAATAAGTTCGATCCCTTTCTATGGTACTAGCGCTCGCCACATCCCGCCTGTGAGAGAGAGTTTGGAGGGTGGAAAATAATTCAAAGTCTCGGAAACACTTTTGAACCCTTATGACTAGAAAGTGAGGACTGGGCAACTCTTGTCCAAATATGGCAACACTACTCCATTTTTGACTTGATCTGCTTCTTATGAAGGTAGAGGATAACATGAGGTGTCAGGTACTTACTGGAGCCGTACAGGGAGCCGATCATTTTACATGCTTGTATATCAGGGTTCCACTTGAGGTCGGGTGAGAGTTTCAGGCCAAATATCTCTAAACGCACTGAGTCTCATCGAGGAGACATCCATTCATCGTAACTGGCGGTAGTTCTCGGTCTGATCGACGGTGATAGAATGTAACTAGTTTAGTTTTTGAGGCATCGAATGTAACTAGTCATTTTTTTCCTCACTGGGAAGTTAGGGTTAGATCGGAAAAGAGGTCAGCTGCCAATATCTGATCGTCAAGATTTTTAGAAGTGAGCCCGTATATCATCGTATCATCTTATTAGGTGTTTATAAATGATCAGAATATATTCTTAGCCATATCATTTATGTAAATCAGAAAGAGGGTTGGTCTAAGAAGTGACTTCTAGGGGACGTCTGAATTGACCGCCTGGGTTCCAGAGGGCTGGCCGTTAATAACTACATTCAAGGATCTAACTGATAGGAAGGCTTTTATAAATGAGAAAACCTTTCCAGTGAATCCATAGCTGGAGACCTTCTGCAGCAAAACTTTGTGCCACACCTTGTCGAAGGCCTCCGTGATATCTAATGCTATGGTGTGTGTGTGTCGTCAAGGGTCGCAATAAGTCTGTGTGTAATGACGTCAACAGTGGATCGGGCTGAGCAAAAGCCTTATTGGTCGTCGCATGAGAGGTTGTTTCTATCTAGGTATCTATCCAGTATCTGGTATTTCTAAGAGGACATCCATCTAGATATTGACTAGGCTCCAGGTTGCTTAACTACGGTGAATGTACGAGAACCGGCGTTTCAACATGATATGTCTGTAAGCTTGATGTCTACTGGAAAATCAAGTTAAACTGGACACGTTTGGGATTTTTTTTTATATGTTTTTGTGCGAGGCTAATGAAACCGGATCTTGTGTCGAATTTTCCGATAAAGGGAGATAAGAAACTAGCCGCTTTATTTCAGTACAGGAGAAGAACTCAGTTGGTAACGTTTGTAAACTCTATAGAGGAGTAAGGACCGAGTGTGCGTTGGTGAGTCAAGTTCAAATTCCAGACGAGTTTGTTAAATTAACTTACGCCCAAATACTATCTTGAACCGTATGAATCTATCTCCTTCTCCCAGCTAGGGTTAAATAGTAAATCTTGTATCTGCAAAAATCATTTTTATTCTCATAAATGCTATTGATGCAATATTCACTCGCAAAAAAAAAAGAATTATTCTCACAGTTCAAAAAAAAAGTCTCATAAATGTGTTCATAAGTCGTAAAGACAAGTCAATCAAGCAGCAACAGTTGGCATGATAACGGTTATCGTCGCTTAAAGTCCAGTCGGTGAGACAATTTATTTTCGCACTGATGTATTATGGAAAGGTATCTATCTCCCCTACTCCCAGATACGGTTTTAAATGGAAGTGTAGTCAAGTCTCTCAAGACTTTGGTCGTAGCCAGATTTCTAGAGAGAAAATATGCCTGCATCGGGCCGTCATTTTCTGTTATTCTTTTGGTACGTTTCTTACATCAGACAAGGAGCCGTGGTGAATATTCGCGTTCCAAAATCTCAATCAACATCAGACTTTATTCAATCCCTTCTCGGTGCTTTTGCAACCCCATTTCGTATAGAAAAATTATTCACAGCCACGCTTGTATATGTTACTATATGATAAATATTTCATTTTTGTCATGAACGAAGGGTTTCCAAAAAGTGCGTGAAAAAAGTATTAGAAAACATTTTTAAAATGTATTTATTTATTTTCATCATTTCATCCTAAGCAAGGCATTAAAGCCACTAGGATGCAAGGAGTTACAGAGTGTCACAAGTTTTGAGAAAAAAACTACTATTAAGGAGAGAGTACAATGAAAGAATAAGAATTAAGAAGACAGAAGATAACGATTGACATTGCGTTTAGATTTTTGAAGTTCAGTGGGACGCGAGAAGTCGGAAAAGATTTCTACAGGCGAGAAGTGCGATAGAAGAAACTGTTAGCATAGAAATTAGGGTTGCATCTTGCCATTTCAACTGTAAATTGATGAGACCTTCAAGTATTTATAGAAAAGACACAGGGAAAAATCGTTAAGGCGGTGGGGAAGAAACTGAATCCAAGATGATAGGTCAAGATTAATAACATTGCTAATTTTTCTTTGGAATGTATCAGTAATCTCTAAATATATAGCAGAAGCACCATCCAGATGTTGCAGAAATATTCTAAGTCAGGACGGATAGTAGACTTATAAATATGTAAGCTAGTTTTTGCATAGAAAAATTATCTAGCACGATATAGTGAACGAACTTTCTTAGCTGCAGATTTAGCAATTGATTCAATATACTCTTTCAAATTAATTTAAGTTGAAATCGTTAGTCCGAGAATGAGCAATGTGTTACTTTCTTGGAGGTTCGCATCAGCCATGCTGATGGAAGGTAAAAATTGTTTTCTCAGATTATTAAACGAGAACAGTTTTGCTTTTGAGGCGTTAAGATTGAGAAGATATTTCCTGCCTTAAGTTCCATCAAGGTTAAAGTTGGTCCGTAAGCGATAATACTAGTCATTTTCATAATTCCAGATCGTGAGAAATTTACCATGTTAAAGCCAGTATTTTTGCTTTATAATGGTTTCAAAATGGATACCTTTCAAAAATCTCTTTAATGTTAGAAAATGGAAGAAATAAATCAAACGATTATAAATCAGTACTCTACAAAGGAATGCTTAAATATTTCTCATCGAAATGGCCACCTTGCTTGACTAGAGGAACGAGAAAGTGAGATTGTTACGATTTTCCACAGTGATTCTTTGGTAAATTTTCATTATATTTTCTCGAAAAACTTTCGTAATAAAATTAAAATCTCAACATACAAAATCCACTCGGTATGCGAGAAAACTGACGCCATAATCTTGCCTTCTGATCGGCTTGCTTATACCTTAACTGGAACCTTTCCGACAATTGGATAACTATTACCTTTACTTCAAGATCATACTGATAAAGTTACGTTTCATTACCACCTACAATTCGCTTAATAAATCCTTCAGGGTTTTCATTCTATTTTTTATACTAGAACTTTTTGCAACACACTAAAGCGTGTTGAAATCCTCACAAGATTTAGTGTTGTTGAGGTTAACCGCTAGCATTTTTGTCGAGATTTACAAACTCTACGTTTCGTTCAATTTAGTAAATCAATAGATGAAATTTGAATAAGCTGATTTGTTTCGAAAAATACTTTGACAAAAACCCGACATTGCGGTTTAATAATTTCTTTAATGTAATTTAATTTGACAGGAATTGATGGTGAAAAATATGTCTGTGAAAATTTATATTTTTCCTTTTCAACATTGAAGAATAAATTCTTAGGATTTCTTACTCTGGATAATGCAACATACAACTGGTCATGCGTAAATATTTCTTGTGATTTATTTATAGTTTTCGCAAACGCAGGGCCACATGCAAACTGGATTCTTGTATATAAAAACTTATAAAATATAAAACATATAAAATATATAAAGACAATATTACATTTCTATTAAATATGTATTTATTATTTTAATCATTAAATTGTTTTTAAAATAGTGGAAATATTTTGTATGTTAAATGATAAAACATTTACCATTCCAAAAAAATTAGTGAAACTTTATTGTACTAATCTACACACTCTGATAAAACCAGCTGTACTTTGTACCCCCTTACCTGTTTGCACTTCTCCCAATATTTGGTTTCGATTGGTCAATATAAAGCAATTTTAGAGGTTGTAACGGACGGACGGACAAATGGACTAACGGAAGTCACATAATTTTATATATAGATTTAAAATGTCCATTGTAAAGACTGATTCTGACTGTTTTAATCTGGGCACAAAGGTTCTGTTACCAGCGATCACCACAATTTTAATTTTTCAGATCAAATTGTGTGCGCTGAATCAATTGGAGTGTACAGTGTTGGCTATAATAGCTGCTTTTAGTTGTCGGTAACCGTTTTAAGATTGGGTTTCTGCTACCTGCTTTTATCGGTCTCTATCACTAACTGTAGCCCCTTGCATCTTAGTGGCATTATCGCCTTGCTTGGGAGGAATTGATTAAAAAAACAAAAAATGCAATACAATCCTAGGTTGAAAGTTTTTTACACCAACCCTGCATCAATATACACTTCACCGTCATTTCCATCACACTAGTTTCTCAACAGTCAGTCTAGCAGGAAGAAATGGTTATCACATACAATATTAACACATAACAGCATTACATATTCTTTGGGTGGAGGGCAAAAACACAACGTAATTGCCCTAATTATCAGTGCACGAGCCCATAAATGAAGATCAAGACACATTGTTCACTTGGGAAAAAATGGTAATATTCCATTGAATAAAATGACGCGCCGAGATGATGGAACGATTCATTTCATATCAACGAGAAAACTTGCATATTATTATATATAAATTTTAGTATAGCTTATATACATGCAAAGTGATTACTACATCTCACGCAAATGAGAGCCGCTCCCTCAACCATCCCGACATTTGTGATGGCTTCCGTCTCATTTCGCCATCCATGGCTCCTAAGAAGAGGCCAGTATCTAATTTCATAGGTAAGGGTCATATATGACAGATAAACGCTGTATATTTGATTGAATTGACTGGATATAACTATCTTCTGCACCACCATGTGCCTCCGCAGTCGAGATGATAATCTGCAAACGTTCCAAACAACACAGGTATAGTTGGCAGGTCGATGAGGGAGGTCGGCATAGTTGGCAGGACGATGCGGGCGGTCGGCATAGGTGGTAGGGCGAAGAGGGCGATCGGTATAGTTGGTAGGACGATGACGATGGTCGGCATAGTTGGAAGGATGATCAAGGTGGTCGGCATAGTTGGTAGGACTATGAGAGTGGTCGACATAGTAGGCAAGTCGATGAGGGTGGCCAGCATATTTGGTAGGACGATGAAGTTGGTCGACATAGTTGGCAGAACAATCGAGTGGTCGGCATAGTTGGTAGGACGATGAGTGTGCTCGGCATAGTTGGTAGGACGATGAGGGTGGTTGGCATAGTTGGCTTGCTTCTGGTTGTTGTGATGACATTTCAAATTCTTTACACAACCTACCTACGGCAGCAATACGCGCTCACAAGCACGTTACATTTCCAAGTCTGCATATTAGTCGACAAATCGGTGTGAATGACTCTTTAAAGATCACGCTTTAGCTGAGCATGCCTGAGACCTTCATCCTCAAAAGTGTCGCACCCTTCCCGAATAAAGGGTCTCCATTCTGTAAGATTTGAATCAGTTCTTCCCAATGCTGCACATCCATGTGCTGAACATTCAGATTATCTTCCAATTTATCTTGCTCCTGAGGTTTTGTTTTGGAGGCTATCCTGTCTTCAGTTCCCCGTAGAAAAGTGTTTAGGGTATCATGTTATTCCTCATTCTCACAACGCTTCCCGACCATCGCATCTGGTTGAGAACTATTATTGTTCCAATGCTGCTACATTCAGATCTTGGTGGGGGGGGGGGCAACAGTGACCGGAAACAAATACTTCCATGTGATGTTAAGTGTGCGTCTCCGCTTAGCCATGATGAAATCTATTATCTTATCACACACACGCACACGCACACACACACACACACATATCTATCTATCTATCTATCTATCTATATCTATCTATCTATCTATATATATATATATATATATATATATATATATATATATATATAATTTATTCGAAAATTATGACAAAAATATGTTATAAAATCACAAAAAATAGCCATTTTGTTTCAACATTTCTAGTGTCTTATCAATTGATGATGTTTTGTGATGATTTTATAAGATATCTTGTTATCATTTTCGAATAAATTATATTTGTTCTACTCTGTATTGAGCACTTTTTAAGAATAGTATTTTTGGGTTATCGGAATTTATTTTTTGTTTATTGGACTTGTTGCTCAGATGGAATAAGAAAGAAAGAACACGGAACTGAACTGCAGACTATCCACACAAAAGATTTGTTTAGAGTGGTGAAGGCTTGTGTAGAACCAGCCACAATTATTGGAAGTGCTGCTAACAAGGATTTGGCGCAAATATTTGCCACGAACACAATGAACAACGCCGCTCAGTTTTTATTATCACGGTGTTAGACCTCTCCGGTACTAGCAGTGCACAGAAGTGCGAAGCAACTTTCGATAGTAATTTCACGAGATTTAGCCCGCTTTCTGAAGCGGTTTACAGGGTTCGGCGCGTAGAGATTTAGGGTATGGTTGAGGATCAGTGTTGCCCGTCCATCTTAATAATAAGAGAAGCAGACGAATAACAAAGGTACTACTTCTACCCACCTCCACTTACACGCATAGAGCATACACTGGATGTAGGAGTAAACACATCGTCATCAATGTGTAATGTATTGCTACAAAGTATAAATTATTATAAAGTATAAGAGAAACTTTTATTATTTTTATTATTGTTATTATCATTATTTTTGTTGTTGTTTAAAAAAATTGAAACAAATTGACTAGTAGTAAAATCGCGACAAAATAACGTTATGACTGGGAAACCGTTTTCAATTTTGAAATTAATAAATAAGAATATGTAAAGAATTAAAATTCATACTAAATGTTGTAAAAGAATCTTTGAATATAACTAATAATAGATTAAAAAGATCGGTGATAATGAGCCACTAGTCAAAGACAAACAAAATAAACATTACAAAAATGCTTTCCTCGAATTCAGAAAATTACAACGACTTTCATAAAAACAACAACAGATAAATGTTACACTTACATATAAATGGATTAAATTCATGCCACTATATAATTAGTCTAACAAATACAATACATTAAATGTCGTTAATATATATAACTCTTAGCGATAAATTTCACTTGCGAAACAACAATTTATTCGTGGTATACAACGATTTTTCTTCTTTTTTTCTTTCTTTTTTCTTTTTTCTTTTAAAACAACATATATACATATATATATATATATATATATATATATATATATATATATATATATATATATATATACATACACTCCTGGTATATACAACGGGCATTACTTAAAATGTTCATGAAAAAAATTAATTAACCTAACGCCTAGTTTCAACCGTCGCCTTCGAAATTGTAGCGAATTTTTCAGGAGAAACTGAGTAGTTTTGTAACGGACGACGGAAAATATGATATACAATTACGAAGACACATTCCAAAAATAAAAAGAAAGACAAGTGTTTGGACATTACGCCAGACTAAAGAGAATATCTAAAAGGAATAAAAAGATATAAATTATTTAAAAAATACGTGGAAAATTCTAACAAAGCGCAGAAATTGTGCCCCAGATGCATTGAAATGGAGCAAAATGCCTTACAAAAGCTAAATAAAGTATTAAGAATCAGGAAAATTTCGATAGCAACAAAGAAAAGCGTACTAACATACTATGTAATATTATAAATAGCAGTGAATGCTGGCAAATTTCCTTAACAATGAAGAAGAGATCTGGAGCAATGGAGATGGGGTTCTACAGAAGAATGCTGAGAACATCCTGGATAGGAGTTGTGAGCAAAGAGGGTATTTTATGGAAAATAGAAACGAAAAGAAAACTTCTGCTTAATATCAGAAAAAGTCATATCTAAGTTGTGGAATATTAATAAGTGTGCTGAGGGAGAACAAGTTCATGACTTTTGGCTACAGGGATACATAATGTAGAATAAAAACTAGGAAAGACTATGTTGAGCCGTGAATGACTTTCCCTACAAGTTTGGCAGTCGGACGAAAGACATAAAAATACTCCTACATCAAGAGGAGTAGGAGAAGGAACAGCAGCAGCAGTAGCCTTTGCTGAGAACAGTTAGTCATTCACGGCTGAATATACACTTCCCTAGTTTTTATTCTACATTATGTTTTCCTGTAGAAAAGGTAATAAACTTGTTAAACCAATTCCAGTTTTTTACTAGTTTTTCATAACTCAGTTACAACAATAAGGAAAGAGGAATTAGAGAATTTGACACACACAGGATATATAGAAGGCAAGAGAAACAGAGGAATGCAACGAGTAAACTAAGAATCTTGTGTAAATAGATGGCAGAAAGAGAATTGGGAGACAGTAAAAAAACAAACATTGCTAAGAGCCACAAAGGATAGGCAGTTGTAGAGGGAGAACGTCCTTTATGTCCTAAAGGAACACGGCAGATAGAAGAAGATTTTGATTGTTGCGAACATGCCCAGTTAAATATACAGAGTTACTAAAAAGTGACCCCCTATTTTATGTATGAGTGGCCAGCCAGTAGTCCTGACTAATACCCTGTGACTTTTTCTTTGGGGTTGGTTAAAGGAGCAAGTCTACTATACCAAACCAAGATTTTGCAAAAACTTAAAGGGTGAATACAAGAAGTTATGTCTTCTATACCACAAGGGTTCCTGGTGAAATCAGTTGACGCAATTCATGAGCAGCTCGAGAAGCTGGTAGCGAAATCTGGTGCCCATATCGAATTTTAAATACAACCTAATGCTAAACGCTTTCTCCTCATATCCGTTTCTTGTAAAAATTATACTTAATAAACAAATTATAAGTATTTTAAAATAGGGAATTACATTTCAATCAACCTGTTTGTAATGATATGCAGGTTTTCTTTTTTATATGACATGAAGTGTTCCAACATCTCTGTGCGTCATTTGCTTAAATGAAACATTACCATTTTTCCCGAAGTAACAATTGTGTCTTGCCGAGCTTCTTTTCTGTTGTGATTTTGGAGAATTTTACTGAAATGTGTTCAGCTGTATTTGGGGAGCCGTAAGCATAATTTTATGATTGATCATATTTCTTTCTTAATTTACATTCATCTTCTCTTCCTTTTTTTCTTTTTTTAATTCCCCTTTTTTTGTTTTACTTCAAGTATCTCACACGCAGTAAAATTGCTTTGATCTCTAGTTTGATCGTTGAAACGCTATGACGTTTCTGGTCACGGCACTATGTGATTCCCGCGAGGAAACGCCAGATGTCTAAATCAGTTTTAATGTCAATCTGAAACCTTTGTTCTAAGAGTAGATGATCTTTTGTGAACCCAATATATACTTGGCTCAACCTAAGATATACTAAAATAACTTTCTATTTTGATGTCAGATGAGAACATTAAAAATGTTAGGTGCATCAAAGAGTTGATCTAGAGCATGAATTGATGGCTACCAAGTGCAGAATAGATCCACAAAGGATGTTAGTGGTGACTCTCATATATAAACAGAAAGTCAAACAATCCAGACTTACGATATATACACACACAAGACACCAAGATGACATAAAGTTATATAAATGCTGTACTAGTGTGGGAAAAGTTTAGTCCCTCACATTCTCGCGAGAAAAATATTCGAGCGTTCGTTCACGAGATTATACACCGGCACAGTCGGCATTAATTTGTGGAAACCATTAATAAGTAAAAAAAATAATTTTATGTATCACAAAATATAGTCTCCTCATTGGACGTTGCTATAATAATTTTACACAATTTTTGCAGGAAGAATGCCTTGAACAATTCGCCCGCTATAAAAATCGTATGATTCCATTATCATCATTGATAAGTTGTCCATGGGACTGGCATCGTTTAGAACGCTTTTCCCTATCTAAAGCAAATCTGAAGGTATTAAACAGAAAAAAAAAACTATGCATATTCTGAAGTCAAAAAATAGGCCATTAGGGTTAAAATATGCCGGGTAAAAGATCAACTAGACTAAGTGGAAGTTAGACAGGGCGTCCTTGTAATCAATTTAGTGCATAATCTGAAGACCCCAAAATAGGCCTTTAGGTAATAAAGCCTATCTCCCCCATTCGCCTGAATAACGGGGCCTACGCGACCTGAATTGGAATCTACAATATGCTGGAGTGGCTGCGTGGGTATATACCTAACCGGCAACATGGCCGCACTTTTTAGAACGAAGACGTGATTGTCGGGTGTGACTGCCAAGAATTTAATAAAGTTTGCAACGTGTTCAATGGGGTTCAAATCTGGTGGACAAAAGAGACAGTAGACTACAGAAAATTATATAAATGCTATGCCAGCGAGCAAAAAGATTAGTCCCTCACATAAACACAAAAGAAAAAGACTAGGGCGTTCGTTCCCAAAATCATACACCTAGCCGGCCGGTATTAATTTGAGCTAAACCAGTATTGAGTAAAATAGCAAAATATAGTCTCCATATTGGACATTGCTATAATAATTTTGCAGCAAATATGGCTTAAACTATCCTGTCCCACAATGAGCATCGAATGATCCCATTAACATCATGAATATGTTGGTAAAGATTTTACTGATAAACTTTGAGGTACTAGAAACGTTAGCAAATAAAGAAAAATGTAACAGAACTGATTTTTATGTTGGTATAAATATTGATGAGACTACTGGAGATGAGGAGGCAATCTGTCACCGAATTCCAACTCAGCTAAGTTAAAAATAAAAAAAATATCTTAATAAGTAGGGGTAAGCACAAATCATCTGCACCACCCAAAATTTCAAATTAGCGGTAATTAGTCGATGTCCTCCAAATTTAAGACCCACCTCTCTCAAAAACACGTGGCCGTTGAATCCATTGGATTGAACTCTCTGTCCCGTTCCGTCTAGGAAGCTCTACGAAGCCATGGATATACTAGTAAATACGCATAAATCTATTCGGGTATGGTTTTCTTCGAGATTTGGTTATGGTGTCAGAATAAGAGGCCGTTCGATTCTTATTCGATAACATGAGGATAGTGCCGTGCATTGATCTCAGGTTAATAAATAATAGGTCAGCTTTGATATGGAATAATAAGATAAGAAGACTAAAAGGGCGATAGCTTGTCAGTTCTTGTTGCGGGCGATTACGACTGATTTAAGTTTCATACAACCTGGATGGCACACACAGTTGTTAAACGGCAGCTAACTAATTTCTATAAAGATGAACGGGAATATATGAATATAAGCAATGTAAAAGATACTCTTAGCTTATATCCTTTTATATTGTCAAGAACATTGAGCCATTGATTAATTTATAAATCAGTGAATGTATCCAGTAGGGAAAAGCTATCGTATCAAGCAAGATAAACAAATATATACAGAAGTTGGTATATATATATATATATATATATATATATATATATATATATATATATATATATATATATATATATATATATATATATATATCAAGCTATCCCTCTACCCCAACTCTCACTACCTAATAAAGTAATGTGCACAGCGGCTGTGCAGATGGAAATTTACATAAGTGCGTTAAAGTGTCAGGTTCAACGATAGCTGCATATTTGATCAAAACTGAGCATTTTGCTCGGTCTTATATCACGGTTATGTTCCAAGAGCTAAGTCGGGTTAATATCGATTATCACTTGAAATTTTGGAATCAGTGTATATTAAGTCCAGCTAGGCATCTCTCTGTAATTAGAAGGTGATGTCTGGTGACCTTAAAGGTAATTAGCCATTAATGCTATATTTTTGTTTGCATATGATTTTAGTCCGGTGTTGTATATCTTTAATCGGAAGGTGCGTTAATGTATCAGGTTCAGTACCATACATTAACCCATTACCTGCCATGAGCCCCATTTGGGGATCTGTTAAAATTAAACTCACTACAGGTTATTCCTTGTATTTACATTGAATTGCTTACATACATTGCATTTGAAAAGGTATATTTTACAACACTTAGCCTTTATTTTATTTAGTTTTTATTATTAGCCGTAAGAAGACACTTTCTGTCGTAGTTTTACATTTCACGAGTAGAAAAACAATGACTATTTTGAAAAGTATTTTTTTTTGTTTCTAATCAATATTATTTTTTGATGTTTCATACACATATATATTTGATGTTCTAGTTTCTATAAAATGACAATGGTAACTACTGAAATTAAACATAAGAAATAAATAAACTCCTAAAACACCTGTCTGGGCCAAAAATTCGCATTAAAAAAATTTGACAGTTAATGGGTTAAAACAGCTGTTTCTCTCACAGGAAGAAATACAGTTATACATTACAATAGCAATTATCTTCATATTGAGTATCGCAGTCGCATAATTACCGTTATTATACTAATTCTTCAGTTAACAAACAAGTATAGACACTAAACTCAGAATATAACTGTGAAAGTACTTTCTTCTAAAAGGAAATGTCGTAAACAAACTAATGAAGTTTTCGCGTGAATTGCAATATAGTGTAAGATTGTATCCCTAGATCACTTACTCTGGTATGACAATACACTACATCCAGCAATAAGGCCTCTGATTGGGAGAATGGAGGTTTTAAGGAGCGTAGAAACAAACCAATATTTGCTGTTGTTCCCAGGTCCACCCTAACTCGTCGTGCTAGCACCTTTTAGTCTCCCAGCTATGGGAAAATAGTAAAGGCCTAAACAAGAAAAACACTATGAAAGTATAAAAATATATTTTAATAGTGAAAATACCAGGAATACATTTTCATATAAAAATACTAACAATACCTATTTATCATAAAATTACCAACAATACATTATATAGCAAAATGACCAACGATATATTTTATCTGTTGTTGAAAGTATAGATTTGCATCAAAAATATTTTGATTTCATCATTAAATAACCCATAGATGTTGATATACCGCTAAAGAAATCATCCAAGCAACAACAACAGATGTCTTAGAGACAATGAAAAGAGTACTGAGCTGTGATGGAATAACAGTACTTCTGTGAATATTGGTCAGTTTCTTCCCAGATGAAGAAAGGCATGAAGCGACCGACATAAGGTTCCACAGAAGGATACTGAGAATAACATAAATCGAAAAATGTGAAAAGGCGAACTTTTAAAGAAAATAAAAAAGGACACTTATACTTAATATCAGGAAGAGAGAGTGCTGTAGCATACGTACGGACGATAATGTGTATGTTCCCGTTCACCTTAGTAGTAAATACTGTATGTTGGTCTGCAGTTGAAGATTCATAGTGGAATTCACTTGTCTCACTTCTAGCAGTTGACTAATTCTACGCGCCGCTGGCGAATCTTATATGTATTGTGCTTGTCTTGTATTATCGTTCATTACCAACCTTCGTTTGATTAGTCTATTCAGTAACATTCCCTAGGTTCCAACAGAGTTAACATTTCTAGGGACCATAATGAGGAAAGAGTGTCTTCGAAAATTTGACACGCACAAGACAGATCGATGGACGGAGTGACAAAGGAAAACAATGCATAACGTACCTAAATGGATAGCGGGACAAAGTTTTGGAGAAATAACAAAAATAAAACATTTATTAAGAGCTACAAAGGACAGGAAATTGTGGATAGACATGATCGTCACCGTCCTGAAGGCACACAGCCCGTAGAAGAAGTAGGATCGAGTGCAATCCTCGGATCGCGATAATTATTTACGGCCTTGTACCACATCTAGAACTCTTAGTAAATCACTAAATATGACTTCTAATGTGGATTTTCATGGCATAACTGTTTTCTCATTTTGTTAATCTGGCGCTACATAATCACTTCGCTGATTATCCATACAAAACGCTAGACTAAGGCAAGCTGGATAACCAACCGCACATTATAAGTCTTAAAGTATTTTTATCTAAGCTAAACTGAATTGGCGTAAGTAAACTATTCACACGAATAAGTAACTTGGATAATCAGAAGATTTCCCCCACAATCGTTGCCTTTTATTATTGTTTCTGTTGGTCTTTTATCTATTATCATGATTGTCGTCATCATTAGAGGAACATCATCAGCAGTGCAACCATCTTGAAAGGCGCAATCACTAACAGACTTACTTCGCTCGACCTCACCCTCGCATCATCAATCCATTTGCTTGCTACACCGTCGATTCGCCATCATTCAATTTCGTTTCCTCTCTGCTGGTTTCGAGCTTCTGCGTTCAGCTCAAAATAAAGGCAGGAAATAAAATAATTGAACGGACCAAAATAAAAAGAAAGACCAGAACGGAATACAATAAATGGAAAACGAACAAATATATGATAAAAAGATGGAAAAAGTACAAAGGGAGGTAAATCTACGAGGATAGAAAATCGAAGAAGAGTGCGTTGAAATAGACGGAATTAAGTAAAAGGGGTGAAGGAAGTAGAAAGAAAGAAAGAAAGAAAGAAAGAAAGAATGAATGAATGAAGTTAAAATCGGATGAACGATAGTAAGAAAGAACGAAAGAAAGAAACTGATAAAACTCATACACGTAAAAATGTGGGTAGCGCAAAATAGAACATAAATTTCAAAGGAAGGAAGCTGCGGAAAAGTCCTTTCAGAAGAGAGGAAGCAATTCAAGCAAGTTAAAAAAAATCATATAAAAAGCTGAATTGAAGCCTAAAAGAAAGAAAGAAAGAAAGAAGGAAAGAAAGAAAGAGGAAATAGTAATTCAGGAAAAAAAGGAAATTGAAATAAAGAAATGAGTAAAAACCCAGAAAGAAGAAAAAAAAAGAAAAAGACAAAGAAAGTAAGAAAGAAAGAAAATGAAAGACAATAAATTCAAGTAAGAAAAACGAGAATAAAGATGAACTTAAAGAAGACGGTAAATTTCAAAGAATGGAAGATGTCAAGGACGACTTTAAAATCGAGGAGGCAAATTAATCGAGTTAAATAAATACACAAAAAATGAGAATTTAAAAGAAAGGAAGAAAGAGAAATTGAAAAAGGTCATAGAAGTAAACATGAGAATAAAGAAGTGTAGAATAGAATGCGTAGAATAGGAAAGAAACTTCAGAAAAGTCCTTTGAAAAGGGAGGAGGAAATTCAAGCAAGTTATGAAAATAAATAAAAAGGACAAATGAGGACTTAAAAAAAGAAAGAAAGAAAGAGAAAGAAAGAAAAAAGAAAAGTAATATATGAAAAAGAAAGAAAGCAGCAATTTAAGCAAGTTAAAAACGTACAAAATGGGAAGCGAAGACTAAAAGAAAGAAAGAAAGAAAGAAAGAAAGAAAGAAAGAAAGAAAGAAAGAAAGGCAAAAAAAGAAACGTGAAAAATGAGAAAGAAAAAGGAACTAGAAACTCGGGAAGAAAGGCAGAAAAGAGGAAAGTGAAGGTAAGAAATAAGTATAAAGCCAGAAAGACATATAAAAGCTGAAATAGAAAAATACAAAGACAAAGAAAGAAAGAAAGAAAGAAAGAAAGAAAGAAAGAAACAAACAAACAAATAAACAAGCAATCAAACAAACAAACAAAGAAACAAACAAACAAAAATTAAAGAAGGAAAGAAAGAAAATGAATATAAAAATGAAATTATCCAAGAAAATCGATTTCAAAGGAGTGAAGAAGCAAAAAGTATTCGAAAGAGAAAAAAACAATTTAAAAGTGTTAAAAAAATACACAAAAAAAGAAAGAAGAAAGAAAGTATGATTTAATTAAAACTCAAAAGTACATAAAGAACATCATTGCAAATAAGAAGAAAAAAAAGAAAAGACGGTTAATAAAAGTTAATTTGAAAAGGAAAGAAAGAAAAGGAGTGACAAATCTGGAAAGAGAAAGAGAAAAACAGTAAAAAAAGAGTAAGAATACAGGAGAAAGAAACAAAAAAAAGAAAGAGAATGAGAAAAAAACAGAATAGTGAAAAGAAAGAAAAAATAAAAAGATGTTACTAAGAGAGGAAAAAAGAATAAAATTAAACTATAAGATTAATGGAATTTCTTTCTTTCTCCACCTCAAATAGTTCGGTTGAAAAAATGTGTGAATACACGCAGAAAAACAAAAAACAAAACAACAACATATTAATGAAGTATTAAAAAACAACAACAACAAACAAACAGAAAGAGAAAAAAGCAAAACAAGAATCATGAATCCGTTGAGAGAAAATAGCAATGTACGGAGATTGTATTCAATCTTGCGTAAAACAAAATCTTCCCCAGAGATTGATGCTTCGTATTTTGGCGCGAGTTTGAATGGAGTTATCTTCAGGCTGTCGACTGTGCTGCCTTTCTGGCTGGGTATTCTGTGAGCAAAAAAACTAAAATAAAATAAAATAAAATAAATAAATAAAAATAAAAGATATCTGTATTTTTTTTTTATCGTAACTACACCTATGTTTGGCGCTGCTGTTTGGAGTTATACGACTATTTGCCTGTTTTCTTCCCAAAGTAACGATGACAATAAATGCAAGAACATTGCTAAGTAAATGTTATCAAAATCTACTACCTCGGGAACAGAGCGATCCCGTTTTCTCAACAAGGACAAGCCGAAATTCTCTCGTTTTACACTTACGACTATAATCGTAGCATATTCATTATCGTTAATTTTTAAGAATTTCAAGAAACACACTATTGAGGTTGCAATCAGTCTAAGAGAAATATGACTCTGAAATTGAAACCCTGGAATGGGAAATGGAAAAACACCCCTGTTATCTTTCCCAAGAAGCCATGGTAATTCTACAGATTCTTGATAAAATCCAAAGAAGAATCTGCAATATTATTGGTCCTGATCTGACCTGGCATCTCGAATTCCTACCACCGTAACGTAGCTTCCTTGTGCCTTTTCTACAAATACTTTCTTGGTAATTGTTCTGGTGAACTTTCCTCTATGATAAACTGTACATATGAGAACTAGTTAGTACTACAAAGAGACTTGAGGTATTGTGGTGACTGTAGTAATAATGGTAAGTAAAAGTGTATTGCTTTGATATAAGGAATACTGTGGCATTTTTGGGTCAGTAATTGTGGCTATCTAAGATGAAGACCAGCCTTCTACTCCCCTCCTTTTGGCCTTGTGCCACATTGTTGTATTATTCAAAATAAACATTAATTTCCTCTATGATAATTTCGTTATTTTATCCATCCCCTGACAGACAAATTTTACATATAGAGACTCTGAGGTATTGTGGTGGCTGTAGTAAGAATAGTAACAATGTATTGTTTTGGTGTAAGTAATAATGGTGCAAGGTCAGTAACTGTGGCTAGCTAAGGTTAATGATGACAAATGAAAACCGGCCAACTCCATCCTCTTGTTTGTTATTGCGCCATATTTTTTTGTATTTTACAAAGTAGATATTACTTTCCTTTATGGTACCTAGGCTGTAGAAATTTAAGCGCAGTGCTAGATTGGAGACAAGATCTCATCAATTTATTGGTGAAATGGCTAGATGTCACCATAAGTTCTATGCTAACAGTTTCGCATTTCTCGCTTGTGGAACGCTCTACCGTCTTCTAGCTTCCCAGTTAACTTTGATCTTCAAAAATATAGATGCAATGCTAATCATTATTTTTTGTCTTAATTCTTTTTTTAATTCTTTTAGCTTAATATTATTATTATTGTTATTATTATTATAATTTTTTTCACATACTCTCTAGCCCCCGTGCGTCTTATTGTCTTTATTGCTTTGCTTGGGCTGAAATGAATAAAAAATATTCACAGATGCTAAAGAAAATGAAAATGTGGAAAATATGATCGATTAGGCCTTGAAAGGACATATTAAAAAAAGATAGAGAAAATTTGAAGGAAATGATGCTAATGGCTGCTATATGATATTGGCATCACCGATTTCCCTTTCTTTGCCTCTAACACTTGCACCAACTGCACAGATATATGAGTATGTGCTGTAAGTATATGTCCGATGTACTATGTTGGAGGAGAATAAAGATGTTGCTCGTGGCTAAATACTAGTACAATAATAATATTCAACACTTGGGTAATTTGAAAAATTTATCGTAGGCTTTTCATTCGCATAAATAATTCAGTTGATATGTACCGGAGAAGGTTGCGTGCTAGAATGAAATACGTCGGACTGCACACATGTAAAAGCCTGTAAACATGTTAGACTGAAAGGATGTCGGGACAAATTAAGCAGAAACAAAATTCATTCAAATATCTCTACAAATTAGGGAAGTTTAATGACTATTCTTTAAATTATAGACAATACATACATACATACATACATACATATATATATATATATATATATATATATATATATATATATATATATATATATATATATATATATATATAAAGAAATATGAAGAAATATAGTTTTAGGGTGTGCTATATTTATGCAATAAAGTGCTCAATATCAGAGATAGAGCGTATGTAAATATAAATATATAAGTGAACATTGAAGTCAACACGCAGAGGTGACAGGCTGTTTCATATTGGATGCAATCGTCAGATTTTTCTTTCCCAGTTCGGGATCTTACTTCTCTTAAGGTGTTAGGTCTTCTGGCAAGTTGTCTCTTAGTTCGATTCATACTTTGCCCTTTAGCGCGTCAATGAATATATATATATATATATATATATATATGTGTGTGTGTGTGTGTGTGTGTGTGTGTGTGTGTGTGTGTGTGTGTGTGTGTGTGTGTGTGTGTGTGTGTGTGTGTGTGTGTGTGTGTGTGTGTAGACAAAGGATGTACGCATATCCACCTAAATCTATTTGTATTAGAATCGTTTAATAAAAATTAAAGTCAAATCTAAATCTTTCACTTTAGCAGAATTAAAAATAAAATAATAAATTACTCGTAGTGTTAAGTTTTATTTTTTTTATTTTTGACGAAATCAAAGTGTTTGATGAATTGGAATTAAATAAAAGAAAGTTCTGTAAACGTTCGTTTAAATGCGCAACAAGCAGAGAAGAGGACAAAAAAAAATCCAGATTAAAGACTCAGACGTGAAAGAGAAAGTAGAAATCCAAAACCGAAAGTGAAACTAGAAATAAATTACGTGATTTGATCAAGAGGTTGGGTAGATAAATGTGATGTGTTGCAAACGACAAAGCGATGGCTTTCTAATTGGCTAATTTTAAATTTTTCACAAGTATAAACCCAAGAGTACAACCATATTCACAAATACACACCTTTGTCTCTCTAGCAAATGGCGCTAGCTAAGTGTTTTAAAATTAATTGCTTTATCGTAAAAGTAAGTAAAAAAGTTCTTAAATGAAGACTGGGGTCAGTCTGTATCGTTTGGCATCATGAAATTTCAGTTCAGTTTCTCAATCTCAGTGAATATAATTGAGTATATATATGAGATTTGACAATTTAATTCCTGGAATAGAACTATGGAAGAAAAGTTTCTTTATCTGATCACTATTACTTGTGACTTGCAAATAAACTCTTTCTGAAGCTTGGAGATGATAGAAGATGTTTTCTGGAATAACATTCAATAACAATTTAGTTACATATTTCTGGATGTAAAAAATGTCGGCAAAACGTTGTCCTTTTATTCGCAGTGGATTAAGTGTGATTAGTAAGGTAAAGCCCGTTTTTAAATGTATTTCTTACCCAGGACTCACAGTCTCCCAATGTTGAAAGACCGTAGTCATAACGGAGCATCCAATTTTCAGGCTGAGGTTCGAATATTTTCTTTTGAACAGATTCACGTAACCGTTTCAGTATTTCCAAATAAACAAGTGATATGTAAACAGAGTGAAACTGCAGTCATTGAAGAGGGTCTAGACAGCACCTAAATAACAATATGACAGATTCTTTGAATGAGCCGAATATGAAGGAGAAATATATGGATAGGGTGAAAAGCAGATACAATGACAACATGAGAATGGAACCTCGAAGTAGGGCGCATTAAGAGAAGCTTTAGAAACATCAGCATTTAACATCATCTCAAGGAAAACCAGAGAAAGAAAAACAATGAATGGATGACAGATTAAATTCTCGACATGATGAATAGGAGACAAAAACAATAGCATGGCACGAGACAGAATATAGAAAACTGCACGAGGAAATTAAGACCAGATGCATGCGAGGTAAATAAGAATGACTCAACGGAAATTTTACAAAAACAGTAAGAGTCAGTATCACAGATGAAGCAGATATGCATAAAAAATAAGTGAACTAACAAGACAAAATTCATGCCAAACAACAGGATTAATAGAATCTAAGGACGGGACACTGAAATAAAAATACCTCAAAGATGGAACGGATACCTTGAAGAACATTTCCACGAAGAAAGGCAACATTTGGCACAGAAATGTCGAAGGACCAGAAATATTAAAATCTGAAGTGAAATCAGCAATGGCCAAATTTACAGAAATAAAGCGGAAGAATGAGACGGAATTTCGATAGAGATGCTCTCAGCCATAGACGACATCGTCATTGACAAGATTATAGACATAACAAATGAAAAATACAACAGTGATGATATACCAGCAGAACGAAGGAGATCCATTTTTATTACACTTTACACTGTTGACTTTCAGTTGCCGATAAAACTAAATGATAGGTTTAGAAAATAAAGAACATATCGGAAATCTGTAAATGATTTGTGTTCAAAAATGAAAAGTGCACGATAAAAAGCTGACAATGAAAATAGAAAACAATATAAAAGAATTTGTGCAATTGGAATTCAACCGATGTCGTCCATAGTTATTCTAAAATAAAAGATTGCATGTAAACATTTCAGGGGATTAGTGGTAGTTGCTAACTGAATATTCAGCTTAACTCGGCTAATGCAACGGCAAAAAAGAATCACGTTTTATCAATCGTGTTCTTTCACTGAGTTTGCACAAAGATGGGTGTTGAGTCGACATTCCTTCCTCTCACCTAATTAGTATTCAATACGCTTGAACGGCAATGTAATATTTAACTGCCAGCCAGTATAAAGCCAACTGGACAGGGAGAGTATAAGGCATACACCATGAAAAGAAGATGTTTTCTTGCCATGTGAGAAAGGCACAGTATTTTAGGATAACGCACTCCATTTGTCAGTAAGGGCAGACTTATATATTCGCTAATTTTTGGAATCCGGGAGAAGGTATGTAATATATTTCTAAACTTTGCTGACAAGCGTTCTTTGCATGAAATAAAACATTTAACATCTCTAAACTTCTTCTTTCAGTATATATAATTGTGTATTTGGGTAGCAATCCCTATTTTATACAATTTCGTTAAAAAAGACTGATAAAGTTCTGGGTTTATATTTTTATTTATTTTTTCTTGTGTTCTGGGTAAAGGGCCAAAAGTAGACCCGAAAGCGCTTGGATATACAGAACATTCAGATAATTTCTACATAATTTATATTCAGAAAAAAGGAATACTATAAGAACACAAGAAAAATTAAATAAAAACCTTAACCGCAGTACATTTTCAGTCATTTCTTAACGAAACTTACACGCACACACACACACACACTCAAACACACACACACACACACACACACACACACACACATATATATATATATATATATATATATATATGATATGATATGATATATTTTGTCAAATATCTGTTTTTACTAAAGGTAAGTATTGAGGCCACCTACATATATTAGAGGAATCCAACATGCATTGAATTAAATGTTAAAAGTCATTTCGAAATTCTCAATCCATTCCTGTGTAGAATACATATGTTACCCTTTTGCTTTTTTTCTCACCACGTTTACGTCACTTTTTAATTCGTCGTTGTTTAATAAATACTATAGATAAGAAATAAAGATTCGGTTTCCGACATTCTCTTTACTTCATTTCCTATATTTAGCGATCATGCGTTGTAAAAAGGATGTGTTGTGTGATAAAAAGAAAGTTAAAAATAATTTCAAAAAACAATTAAAATTAATAATTAGAATTTTTAATAACAGTTCAAGTCGAAAATTATTTCAGGCGCATCAGTGATCTTTTGTCGAGTCTTTTAAAATTGTTAGGCAAAATTCCAACTGGAACATTTGGAAATCACAGACAAGTGAATTTTGACAAGAAAAGGAACAGCTTGTCTAAATTTCTTTTTCGACGGAATATTTTTTCATCTAATTTCCATTGCTTTGTATCTCTTTGTATTTCTTTGCTTTCTTTTTTCACATGAACAAAGATCGCCTTAGTCACCAAACTTTCGCTAATGTCTGTCGAAAGCAAGCGTTTTCTATCAGTTCTAATCTTCATCTTGAGCTGATACTCAAAGAATCGGTTCAGATCCTAATGAGAAAGACGGTTGCCTCGCAAGACTTCCCCCTGTCGGGTCGTTTAAATCACCATTCGGGCAGTGGCCATCAGTGTGAGAAACACCATTCATTTCACCCCAGAATACGGGGTGGGGGTGACACATTGTCACACGCGTATGTGCGATCAATGAGCGCAAGCTGTTCGGGAGCGATACGAGCCGTCATGATCCCCTAGGGGACGGACCCCAGGACAATGTTAGAAGGCGTGCGAAGCCGTTTCTTCTATTCCAAGATCACATCGTCCATCGAAGGCCTTGTCATTGAGAGGCAGCCTATTCCGAACCAGTCGACAGGTAGACGAAAACTCAGGGTTACTGAGGTAATCCGCTGCTAGCGCCCAAGACCAGAAAGAGCGGAACTCTCCATCCGACAAGTCGAGCCGTACAGGATCCTTCGCGACCCCCTCCACTAGTTCATGATAGAAGACCTTGCTAGGCCGAGAACTGTCACTGGACAGAGGAATGATCATCAAGGCACATCGACACACGCGAAGGAAATCCGATTGATCTCGGGGTTTACGACGGCACTCAACCCGCGAGATGGTGGGGGTGATAGTAAGGAAAAGGAAAGCGTCCTTTACAATTCCCGCTATAATCGAATCTCCTGTCAATGCGCGGCTAGCCTCGAAGCGAGCTTTTGACTCGCCAAGTGTGGCATTCCCAGACACCCATGACACGAACGTTGTGCACAGACCTCTCTGTCGACCTGATGCTTGCGTCCCTTCCATAAAATGGAGGATAACAAACGCTCGAGCGCCTTATGATCTTTACAGATAGAAAGTACAGACAAGAGATAAAGGACAAGATGAAAGACGTAAGTGGCACACGCATCCGCCCTCCCCTTCACGGACAACCGCCTTCGGCGCCAAGTCTGACCGGCCGTGTCGACCTTTGCCTCTACTTTTGACCATTTTTTTCTCCAGCTGGAGGTCGGGTTCAAACCACACTACAGGAATGTGGACAGGACCGTCCTTCTAACCAAAGGACCCCAGAGAATCGACCCTCTTCCAGGCACCTAACCGCAGCCGGAAGATTTGTTGCGCATTCAGTATCATCTCAATGTTGCTGTGGGACAACATGAAAGTAGATACGTCACCGGCGTAACCGACTCCTCGTAGGGCCAGACTGCACGCTCTGTCCCTTAGCCGGCGAAGGAAAGGCTCCAATTGTTAAACACGACAGTCAACATCGGGACAAAGATGTGTGACAGCCTCAAGAACAATTCATAGGGCAAATCATCCAGACTGGGCGATATGCCTGTACCAACATACAATGCCGTGTGAACTTCGCCCTCCGTGATCTCTCCTTCGCAGCTAGCCGCTTCAGTCGGCGAAAGCCGATGAAAGTCAGCCAAATAGCTACGAGACACCTCGTCCCGGAGACCAAGCTCCTTGGTAAACCGGTTTTTGACATTCCGCCGAAACACCTCGCACATGCCGACAGTGGCCCGAAGAGTATGCCCCACCGGGGTTTTGACCTCACGAACGTACCGACCAGACTCTTGACGGACCTCTTCCTTGCGCAATTCTGCGCCCATATTCACAGCTTCGGAAGACATCTTTCTTAACCTATGTCTGAATACCTGGCCCATGTAGCGCTGGCTAGTCAAACGCTCCAAGGCCTCCCTAGCTAAGGCTAGCTCTACCCCCCCAGCCACCGCCCGGGAAAACTATCCTTAAGAGCTTGTTAGCTGTATCTAGTGCGAGGCGTTTGCTAAACTCGGTGGTGATGGACCTAATCCTATTCTTAAGCGTTCCCACCACCTATTCCCGGTAACCGCCCCCACTAGTTCCTGATGCACTAAGCTAGTTAGCTGTTCCTGGAAGTCCCGCCTGTCCAGTAGCCAGCCAGTCTAGGCCTACAATCTAACGCCACCCTGGCAAAAACGAGTTTGTGGTCGGAATAGCCTAACCAGTGGAAGGTAGAACAATCCAGACAATCTACATCGGCTCCTCTGACTAAAATTCTTTCCAGGTAGCTAACCACCTTATGAGCCTGCATACATATATCCTCCTGGGGTGATAGACCCGGTATCTATCGACGAGACCAAACTCTTCGATCAGATCAACCAAGCTACGATCGCCCCACCTCCCTCTAGCACCCCGCCCACTATTTAACTTGGGGTTCAGGATGGCATTCCACTACCCCATTAAGACTAAGCATGTTGAATCCACCAGGAACGGTCCCAACCGCCGAATAAACTAGACTTTTTACTCACGTTATTTGGGCACATAAAGCGCAACGACTCTTAACGAACAATTTTTCACGGCAATATCGGCCACGATCAACCGGCCCTCGGCACACACACACACCCACACACACACACACACACACACACACACACACACACACACACACCCACACACACACACACACACACACACACACACACATATATATATATATATACATATTAAATGAATATTGTTTAAATTGTAAAATGGATTTAACCGGTTTTTTTTATTAAATTTTGACCATATTTGTGGTTGTGGATCTTGGCTTTCGGGAAATGTGAGATTGAAAAGTAACTGAAGCGTAGAGTTCTATTTGGATAAGAATCGACATATATATATATATATATATATATATATATATATATATATATATATATATATATATACTTACGTATATGCATTTTTCACAGTTCCTCTACATACATATATAATTATATATGCGCAAGCATGAGACTACGAAGATCACCATAATGAAATCTATCGCAATATAAGTGCACACACACACACACACACACACACACACACACACACACACACACACACACACACACACACACTTATATTTGTATGTGTAGGTGTGTGTGCACGCAGGATATGTGGATGATTTTCTCTCCTTATACAGCATCCTAATATTATCAAACCAAGTATCTTTCTCCGAGCGAAACTGTCACTTACTAAGTGATGCAAACTGAACGAATCAAAGCCAAGATCAGAAGCGAAGCAGGATCAAGCGACGTTGAAAGGAGCGACTCTCCTTTTTGTAAAGACCTCTTGCTCTTCTCACTTTGCTCCAAATCCACTTAACCCTTCAATTAGATTCTTGAGCCGCCTTCATGTCGAGATCAGCCGCCTCGGACACAATAACTTGGGGAATGGCTGCCAACTTTTGCTCTCGGTTCCATGTCGAGCATTGTACACCCGCACCCAGCCTTCACATCGCAAAACTTTTCATTATCGCTCTTTTTTCTCTACAATTACAAACGTCAGTCCGAGACGAGAGATGAAATAAAAACAAGACAGTCACTCTTTTCGAGTGTTATTCACTTTTGAGTAGATTCCCTGCCAGGCACCATTGCTAACGGACTGCATCTTCCGAGGACGGACACACGTTTTTGCTGGGTAAAATACTGAATGATTTTATATAGCTTTAACTTATCCCTCACATCAGCTTATGCATACAAAAGACAGTAGATAAAGCATTTGTAAAATCTGGTCTTCGGAGGATCAGGATAGCATTTCTAGGTCATCTGATAAGCGTTTCCTGCTTTCAAAGAGCATTATAAATTGTATTTTCCTGCCCCAAACGGCAGTTTAAAATTACTAGGGGGAAAGAATTATGATTATTAATCAAAAATAACACGTACTGATATATTTTAAATGTTATGCAATTTCAAGATACAGAGTGCGATGGATAAATTGTCATCAAAATTAAACATAAATAAAAATGACACTGACATCTCATTTTAACAAATATATTTACCAAAATTACACAAAAATACCATGAAATACTAAAGAGTAAATTTATTCTTTAAAGTCGTCATTCGCTTCAACCACAGCAGCCAAACGACTTCGAATCTCCTGCAACTCTTCTGGACGGTCTCAGTGTTTAAGTTGGTGAATGATGCATAATGCTTGCCTTCAGTTCATCTTTTGTGTTACAAGTAGTTTTGTTGCTCTCTCTCTCTCTCTCTCTCTCTCTCTCTCAACTGCGCACCACAAACAATAATCAAGTGGGTTGCAAATTTAGGTGGCTAGATGTAAGGTGTGATATGGTCGCAGAAATTGTCTGACTGTCATGACTGGTTCACCTTCTTGTGTGTCATGGTGCAGAGTCCTGTTGCCAGACATAATTTCTTCCAACAGACATCTTCTTGACCAAGGGCAGCCCTACATCCTCAAGACACTTGATGTAGGGGACCCTGTTGAGTCTCGGGCCCTCTGGGAAGATCAATGGAGGCATAAAGTCGCCATCATTAGTGATCACTCCAAACACATTCCTTGTAATCTGATTAACAACCAAAAGCTCTGAAATGTCCGTATTGAAGGATGAAATAGCCGACTTCTTCGTTAGCTGATTAGTTAATGTTGACTATTATATTAGATTAGATTTTTATCTATCCTCTCTCTCTCTCTCTCTCTCTCTATATATATATATATATATATATATATATATATATATATACATATATACATATATGATATGATAGGAGAATTTGATAATTATAATTAAGTAATTCATTGAGTCTTAAAGAAAACTTAACAAAATGCAGAAAGTACTGGACGTCCGTTTGGTCCTATATTTTGGACTCATCAGCAGTGCGCATCCACTACCGAGAATTGAAACCCTGACAGTAGGTCGCCAAGCAAAGACCATACAATCTGTTCCAACGGGCTTCGGTGACGAAGTGATAGAAAATCAGACTCAATATATCGCCACTCGCTCACATATTCCGTGGTGGAACTCAACTGAAGTTCTCTGTAACCATAGGACTGTGACCCCGGAGCTACGACTACTATCACCAAGCCGCTCAAACTGAAGCATTAGAAGTCGGATCAAGCAATGATATACATATGATAGAAATTGCCTTTCTGATTTGCTATCTCTTGGATGCGCACTGCTGATAGGACGAAACGGCCGTCCAGTGCTTTCTGCATTCTGTTGAGACTTATACATTATTTTAATAGAAAATATATTAAATGATTTCTAGTAGCACTCCCGCCTTGCTTTTGGTGAAGTTCTTAATATAAAAAAATATTGGAAATATTGATTTAGGAACCCACGAATAATGAAGTTCGCAATGTGTTGGTGCACCCTCTTGCTCGAAACTTATGGTTAGTTAAAACTCATCTAGTTGTGGTGCCGTATAAATTGCATTTATAACATCTATTTTTAAATTGTTTATAATCTTTTAAATTTTATGGACACCCTGTATATTAATCAACTAGCGAGTGTGGCAGAATCCATCACTATCTCGAATGCCAATGCTACTTTTGGCGTTATTATTTATCTATGACAAAATTAAAAGCAACTCTGGCCTGCGTGATTGTACCAAATTGAGACAAGGATATAGCTGGGATTTGAAATAATTCAGCACGAAAAGTATATAAACTGGTTGCCTGTGAATATGACAGCTCGATTAGAATTGATTACAGGTAATTAATTAAGTTAAAAGTACCAGGTGAATACACTTCACCAGAAAAAAAAATCTAATGGTACACACATATACGCATGCACATACACACACATACGTATGCGCGTACACACACATAAACACACACACACACACACACATATATATATATATATATATATATATAGATAGATAGATAGATAGATAGATAGATACTAAGAATAAAAGTTACAGCTTAAAATATGAAAAAAATCAACTTTTATATAAGATAAACTGAGAGCTCAATGCCAAAGTCAACCGAGCCTAAATATATATTATAATAATATTATTAATACAATAATAAGAAAATTTGTAACTTGGATTGTCGTGCAGTAACAACCATCAGGATGATATAATATCCGCCTCATAAATTGTTATTATTCTAAGTTACGCACTTTGATCTATCTATCTATCTATCTATCTATCTATCTATCTATCTGTCTGTCTCTGTCTCTCTCTCTCTCTCTATATATATATATATATGTTATACACACACACACGCACGCACGCACACACACACACACACACACACACACACACACATATATATATATATATATATATATATATATATATATATAATTTTTAATATTGAGGCCGTCACACGAAAATAAATATACTGTTTAGTAAGTAAAGGAAATATTTACGCAAGTATGGATAGCCACCTAATGACAATAACGTTTAAGTAGCTAACTTTATGAAATCACTAAAAAAAAAGAGCATAGCATGATAAAAACGGCTTAAACTTGTTGAAAACGAAATTTTATCGTCTGGATGTTTATGTTATAATACTAACATAGGAAAGACGAAAGTAATTTTTGATTATTTTTTAAATTTTTGCATCCATTTTTTAGAACATTCTAACTTTTGATTAAAAAGTCTTGCTTCTCTTTGCGAAAGCGTTATTACTAAATAACATTGCAAATTTAAGTGCCATCTTTATGCAGTGACAGACGTTAATTTTGAAAATCTTGCCAAAAGGAAAACAAAAACTGTCGAAATTAAAACTTTCAGGATCTATTCACAAATGATTGAAATACTTTTTTTGAAAGTCATGGCAAAAATATTTTTTTGCATCTGTTATCACCCCATAACTAATTTTATGAAAGCTCTAGAAACCCAATGCTGTTTGTTAGTGAATATATTAGAAGTATATATTAGAAGTCTGAAGAATGTAAATCATCAATTTTTTTTTGTAAAATCGAACGAACAGTTACCGAAATTCAGCACTGAAAAATCCAATAAAACAAAGATATTATTTAATTTCAAAAGCTTTTAGTTGCTTTTATGAATGAGGACAATATTGTCTGAAGTCAATTTTTTTTCGATGAAAAATAAATTTTTACAACAATTAATTGTTATTTCTTATATTTTTTTCACAATTTTACAGTTTTTACATTAAAGTTGTTCAATATTTTAAAATTACGAATAACCTGTTTATTTTAGGCAATACTGTTATTAAGCAGATATATCTTTACAGATTACAAATTATACAGCTTTATTACATCCTGCAAACGAGCAGTATGTACAAATAGAATTTAAATCTTGTATCTATAAAAACTGTTTGTTTCAAAGGCACGGATGATACCAGGAAGTTTGAAACATCACGTGACTCAAGAGTTGTTCCTCTGACGAAATAACCGAGTGAAGAAGTTCATCTGATCTGATCTGATTGGATTTTGTATTTGAAACTATATCGGTAAGCAAAATACTTTCCTGTATTTCAGACAGACATTATTTTGATTGGAATAGTTTCATTTTTTTCAGTAAAATCGATCACATCAGCAATTTTTAGAGATTTGTAAACAAACTTTTTTCCGTTTAAAATAATCATGCAAAAATAAAAAATACACTTCTGAAACGTTATTTGTGTAAAAGTAGAAATATTTAAAGTTTAGTTAATCTGATTTGGAACAAATATTACTTATAGCATAAAATGTTGTATACAATCATTAATCAAGTTCGGGGTCTTGTTTTTTCTCATGTGTTAATCGATTTATTGACAGCGGATTGACTGCTGAACCTGATCATAAATATCTATCAGACGACAATTTTTCATTAGGGTTTTGTTTTTTTTCCTTAAGGGGCGACAACCCTTAAAACACTTGACCTTTTAATGATAACATTATAGATTTGAATAACCATAGTTTGAAATTATGCGCGTATATACATACAAAAACAAATCAAAATTCTTTTTAAACTAGTCAGGGTATTCTGATTATAAAAAGCTTTAACGTATATGTTTAGTACATATAGTCTTATTTAATAACAATATTTCCCTTTTACATTTTTTTCTTCTTCAGACAATATTGTCCTTAATACCTATTATTCATAAAATCAATTAAAAGCTTTTCTAATTAAATAATCTATTAGTTTTATTGCGTTTTTTTTTTATTCAGAAAAGATTTCGGTAAGACCAAGTCCGATTTTACAAAATAAAATCGCTGACTTAAATTCTTCAAAAAACTTTGCTTTTAACTAATATAGTCACTACAAATTATCTCGATGAATTTCCGAAGCTTCCATAAATTAAATAAGAAGGAGAAACACATATATAAAAAATAATTACCAAGATTTTCTAATAAAAAATTCCAAAAGTAATTTCATTCATTTGTGAATAAGTTCTGCAAATTTAATTATGCTCCAGAATTATCTGATATTTACAAGAATTTCCAAATTAATGTGTCTGTCACCACAAAAAAAAAGAGTTGAAAATTTGCTATATTAAAGTTAGTACAACCGCCGATGCAAGAAAAACAAGTTTTTAATCAAGATTTTGAATGTTCTAAAAAGGAGCGAAAATTTTAAAAAATAATAAAAAATACTTTGATCCTTCCTCTTAATAATACTATAACGATTTTAAAATAACTGAGATAAAATAAAAATAATACCCCAAAATTTTATAAAAATGTGCATAAAATTATACTATAATTTTATGGAGTTTTCTTATGAAATTTTATCTCACTCAGTATTTATATTTCAATATTTTATTTTATTTTTATTTTCTCCAGAAAGTATTAACAAACGTCAGGTGAAAGCAAAATTACTTAAAAAATAACAAAAAAAATACTAGATTGATAAATGTTTTCTTACTTTAAAAATTACGAGATAAATAAGCAAGTTAACTTAAGACTAGAAAAGATTATGTCACTTCTGTCCTTCCGTAAGATAAGTTGCCCTTCGCGTTAGGTGTCAATATGTGATGAAACCACCACTCGTCAATTGTCTATCATCTCCGTCGTTAAGACATGTTTACTCTTATTTTAAACTATATTGTTTGCAATGAAAGTAAGTAATGTTTGTTTCAAAATTTATTAAATAAACTTTAAATTTTCTAATTTTCTTCAAATATATTTGGAAATTGATATAATTGATTTGTGCAAGATTTTTAAGCAGAGAATTTGACTTCTGTTTACCAAATCCTAAAAATGGCTGAAATATAAATTTTAGTAAATTCGCTGACTCAATAAACAACATTTTTAACTAAAATTTCGGACGTGCTAAGAAGGATAAAAATTTTCAAAAATAATCAAAACATAATTTGATCTTTCCTCTTAAAAATTACATCAACAATTAGACAATAAAAATTGTTTTCATCAAGTTTAAAGCCGTTCTTAGTAGGCTGCGCTCTTTCTTATCGATTTCTTGAAGTTACCTATGTTTAAGTAATAAGATTTGTCGGATTAATAAATAAAACTCCATCACTTCTGTAGATAAATTCACACACACACACACACACAAACATATATATATATATATATATATATATATATATATATATATATATATATATATATATATATATATATATATATGTTGTGTTGAATGTTTAAAAGAAAAGTTGCTGCCAAATTACACATATATATATATAGGGAGAGAGAGAGAGACAGACAGATAAACAGAGAGAGAAACAAATATATATATAGAGAGAGAGAGAAAGAGAAAGAGGAGAAGAAGAATATCTATAAGCACCTATAATTTTGTTTCATGTCGATAGGCGCCAAGTTTATCCGTTTTTTTTTTACATAAAAAGTGGAATCACGAATCGAGTTCAAATTGTCGCATAGGCCACCCATGACCATATTTTGGCGCAAATTCCCCTGAGGAAGGGATTAATCTATTTCTTCTGACGCCTCTCCCAGCTATAGATCATATTGCAGAGTAGATGCTACCCAGCAGCAGTCAGTGTTGGAGAAATACCCGAAATTCATAAACTTGGATTGATTGATTCGTTTTTTCACGACTTATCAACCTGTTGCAGGTTATTTAAAGTTAGAAAATATTTTCATATTGTAAGAACTTTGTTGTTGGAGATAACAATAGTTTAATGATACAAATGTTCCTAATTAACCCATAGCTGCGGGGAAAAGTGAGGGATTCATACATTCTCTAAGTATGTCTGCACGTATGTGCAATCCATCTAGAATTAGAACTCGACTCTCCGATTAAAAATTCCGAGCCATTCGCCATTACACCTGTTATTCACAAGCGGCCACCCATCTAGTTACTGACAAAGCACGACGTTGTTTAACTTCGGTGATCAAATCGATCAATCAATCGTAAACTTTAGGTAGGTTTTAGGCGTTCTTTGCATGAAGTAGCCAAAGACATTCGACAGTAAGATGAATTTATGATTTACCAAGGATAAATTTTGCGCCTAACATTTGCTTAAGCTAGTTTCACTACTCAGAATCTATATTTAGATTAAATTTAATTCAAGTTAAAGGAATTGTCTGTGGTCAGTAATCTATGAGAACGTTGCTGTCCAAATAAGAATAGGGGATTCGGATAAGGTAACGCTTGGAAGTGCAAAAATGGAATCAATAAGTTCAAATTTAGCTTATATAGTTTAGAGCAGCAATACCCCCATATCCCAAGAGCCACTCAACGTAGAGTGTTACTAAATGTTGTTGCATGGAAGTAGGAGGGGAGAATTGAAATAAGTGCGGATTATGAGGATATGCACAATAGATAAGGTTTGACCAAAAGACGAAGAGGTACAGATTGTAGTGTTCGAGAAAGCATCCGCTTGGGAGTCTATAAAATAGGGGCTCTTGGAAAGAAACTGTTCGAACTGAACTTCTTTCTTAACAATGATAGATGAAGGGTATGCGGATGGTTCGCCTCTATGTATATGGTGAGACGGGTTTTAGTTGCAATGGTCTGAACTTGTGAATCTTGAAAATGTACCTCGTCAGACTTTTTCCATCGAAATAGCGATGGACGTCAGACTCTAAGAAAGGGATTATGTGAATGCTTTGAAATCTGTCGAGGAATGAGAGGATTGGGCAGCTCCAGTCCAGTTATGACAAAATCCTCCATTTTCTTTTTGTCTGATCTGACACGCTTCCATGAATAAAGTGTTGCCGGCATCACCTCTTTGCTTGAAAGGTATATGGACGATTTATACTGAATATTCATAGGTTCCTGAAGCATCTGTCCCGAAAACAGTATTGGCGGACTCATATGAGTCCGGGTAGAAATAAATATACGAAACAATGACTTTTAAACAAACGACAATTAATGCATGTATTAACAAACGTATTTGCATATGTACACAATTGTAATGAAAATATATTAAAACTAGCTATAAGAATATGCTCGCTTGTGTGTGTGTGTGTGTGTTTATGTGTGAAATAAACGTGTGTGATAGACACATGTGTATGTGTGTGAGAGAGAGAGAGAGAGACCATTCAAAATTCAACAGAAGACCAAGGAAGCGAACGCGTCCCATCGGCAGCTTTCTGTGTCTACGTCTGACTATATCTGGAAGCAAGAATCAAAAAGAGAAAACGAGAGAATATGAGCGTCTTCTTATAGACTTAAATAGCGCCATTTAACGGGCGCTTCTGGCAAAGCCAAGAGAGGTAACCCAGAAAAGAAAGAAAAATATTTGACAGGAATAGGAAAGAGACGATTTAACACGAAACATTGCCATTTAAAACCTAAGATTTGATTAAGCAGTTTTCGCCACTCAATCTCTATATTAAGGCTTGTAATTAAGACATAAATGCATTCTATATGGTCAATAATGTATGAGAGAGTTGATAACCAAATCAAAATTGAAAGTACGAGAAGGAGATGCTCGGTAACGCCAAGATTAGAATCAGCGTGCAAAGTTCAAGTTCCAGTTGAGTCAGTTTGTGTTCACTTGACCATCATGCCCTCGGCAGAAAAGGTGAATCCATCCCTTCTCTTCGGTAGACGACTTTACGTCAGAAGAAAGACAAATGTTTGTTCTTTATATATATATATATATATATATATATATATATATATATATATATATATATATATATATATATATATGAAAACTGCCTGAAAACCATACCAAGTCTTGTGAGTGAAATTACGTAGAGAGAACACTTGGAGGCCGTTGAAGTCACAAGTCCTCGTGACCGAGGGTTTGAGTGTGCTGGCTTTGTTCAGATTGTTGATCACCCTAGAAAACACGCTGTCTCCCAGAAACTGTACCTAAGGTCTGCTTAGTTTGGCTGTGTGGGTGTTGAACAAGCAGATATGTGCCTGAGCGAGCATCTGCAATAGCGATTGGCTAGCCGCCCTAATAGACGGCTATCCTCGAATATATATATTAAGACCGCTAATATAGTTTGGTAGCGTGTTTTCTGGTTGGAATGGAACAAAAATCTACGTGTTTCATTTTGTTTGTTTCTGTTTTATGTATTAAAGCCATTAATATCTGTTTGCTAGGTAGGCGTCTTCCTGACGGAATGAAAGAAGAGAACTGCGGATGTTTTTATTATTTATTTTTAAAGAATCCAACAGATATATATTGTTTTTTTACTTCAACCGGAAAACGCCAAAATACAAACATACATTAATGGTTTTAATGTAAAAAAAACATATTTGTTTTTCATTCTGACCTTAAGACGTCTACTTAACTAATTAACGAAGGCGAAAAGCGTTGTCGGTAAAAAGCTTTTCACGTTATCTCATTATATAATTATGTGAGTGTGTTTGTGTGCATCTGATTTTAATAATCTTTTACTCATCTGGTACAATGTTACTGTCCTTTATACCAGTGTTAAATCATATCTATCTATCTATCTATCTATCTATCTATCTATCTATCTATCTATCTATCTATCTATCTATCTATCTCCTAATCTGTATTCCTTTAAAAAAGAGAGAATGTTAGGTAGATAATGAGTGAAGGATAAGTAAATCCCTTTATGTTTTTCTTTGAGTCTTTTCATATATATATATATATATATATATATATATATATATATATATATATATATATATATATATATATATATATATATATATATCCCCACTAACACTAAAGTGATAAAATTCCTTCAATTATATTTATTACAAGCCATATATTATATATATATATATATATATATATATATTTATATATATATATATATATATATAAATATATTTATATATATATATATAACCATAGATACGTCACGCAAGGATCTAACAACCATCATAATATTCTAAATAAATTACATAAATCAGACCAAGTTAGATTATCTACCAACGCCAGTAATTATAAAATATTTGATAAGAATAAAATTAAGTATATAAAAGATTTAGAACTAAGGAATCATAAAGTAAAGTTACATTATTTAGTGAGGGATAATAAGTATATCTATATAATAAATGCGAAAATGTCTGTGCGTAACGCGTTTTCAAATAAAGGGACACAACTCTCTAACTTTTATATATCTCATCTTATTCCTTATGATAAATTTGAAAATTTCTTGTGTGTCACACATTTTCAATTAAAGGGCCGAAACTCTAACTTTTAAGTATCTATTTGTTCTATATAAGAAATGCGAAAAGGTCTGTGTATGTCACACTTTTCAGTTAAAGGGACACAACTCTCTAGCTTTCAAATATATCATCTTCTCTATAAATAAAATTAAATGTCAGCGTGTCACTTTTTTCTATTTTACTCCAAGAGGCCGTAGCCCAATATATCATGCCGTTTTGGAATCAGGTTGTCTCCGTGAGCAAATTAAAAACATTCGGATCTGCAATCTTGATATGTTCGATTCCCAAGATTTTCTTACTGCAATTGTTTTCCGCAATTTTTCACGTGATTTTTGACGACGAATTTTTTTTTTTTACGATAACAATTATTTTAACTTAGTAATAAATTTAGGAATAACTGAAATTAATTGCGAAATCCAGCTAGTCACCCATGAAATAAAAAGTAATAATTATTGGGGAACTTTTAAAAGGTAAGCTTAAATATTAATTCAATACATAAATGCAGCGATGAATGTTGAGTTCTTCTGAAGTATGTTGCCTATTGAAAACGGTATGCTTCGCAAATAAATTGCAATCAAAAGAGCTAAGGCTGCAACAAAGAAAAAAAAACGTATATATGAAAACGTAGATCAAACGGCAGTCAGGAGAGCTTCCAATTCTGAGAATATCCAAAGACTTTTGGAACTCTCAAAGGCCTCACCAAAAGCCCTCAGCAGGAGCTAGATTAAATGCCACCTGATTGGCCCGCTTCTAAACTAGTTTGTTAATATATCGGTGAGGGACAATGTCTATATTTATTAACACACACACACACACACAGACACACATATACATATATATGTATATATATATATATATATATATATATATATATATATATATATAGAGAGAGAGAGAGAGAGAGAGAGAGAGAGAGAGAGAGAGAGACATGATAAAAATATGATGACTGCGTATAAGCACGAGACATAATGTCGCCGATGGGTGTTAACCTCAATGTCTACTTTATATATATATATATATATATATATATATATATATATATATATATATATATATATATATATATATATATATCTGTGTGTGTGTGTGTGTGTTTGTGTGTGTGTGTGAGATAGTTGTGAAAGTATTTCCACCGACATCTTAAGTGATGACAGAAACCCAGATTAAATTAGAGAAAAACTGGGACATAAGTACTATATATATATATATATATATATATATATATATATATATATATATATATATATATATATATATATATATATATATATAAATTCCCGTTGTACAGTGGCGGATCACAACTAAAAGTTTCATGCAATCATCAGGCAATCGTCATGAAACATTTACTTGTGGTCAGCCACTGTTCACCTGGAATTTATTTTTGAAATTTTAAAGTTCTGCCTGGTAATATGACATTGAGCTCTCTATCTCCGGTGTGCTTCTGTAAGAGATCACCTTAGAATTTCTTGTTTTTATTTAATATATAAACATATTAGAGACTGAACACAGTATGGACTGTTATTTAACACTGTCGTGCTAGACTATTATTCTCGCCCGAATCTATCTTACATATTTATTCGTCCATCCTTTGAATATTGCTGCCAAATATGGTCTGGTACTTCTGCTATGTATTTAAAGATTCTTGATAAAATACAAAGAAGCTTCCACAATGTTATCGGTCTTGACCTGTCATTTCGGCTTCAGTCACATTACCCGTCGCCGTATATAGCTTCTCTGTGTCTTTTCTATAAATACTTTCATGGTAATTTTTCTGGTGAACTTTGCTCTATGGCACCGAGAATCTATGAATTTAAGTGCATTACTACATAGGCTCCAAGATCCAATCATTTTACAAAGAAAATGTCTCGATGTAACCGCAAATTGTATGTAAACAGTTCCTTTTCTTGCCCTTACCACTTCTGGAAGCTTCTTCCAGCTTTTTGCTTTCCCGTCAACTTTGATCTCCAGAAATTTAATTGAAATCCCAATCTTTCTCTTATGTCTTCTTAATTTCTGTTCTTTTATTGTTATCCTTCCTTTATATGTTTGTTTTTTCCTTTTTCTCATATTCTTTTACAGTCATGAAAAGTCTCTTAGTGGCTTTGTTGTCTTGCTCGAGGTGAAATGATTAAAATAAAGGAATTAGGCTAGTGCAAACAAAACGGCTGGAATTTGAACACGATACCGCCATGTTCCATTCAGACAACCGCTACTTTTGAACTTACCATGAATTTTGACATTCGAATCGTTATATTAGTCTAATTGAGAACACCAACACCTGACACTTGATATAATCCTACGATTATGTTTCCTACGCTGACAATTCCTTTGCTGAGTCACCCTGGTAATTAGAAGCGTACACAAATTACTTCTCGGATACAATTGGCCGTGTCGCACGTACAAATATAAAGACTTGGCTCTGCTAAAATTTCCAACACCGAATCCTGGCGTTATGTATGTTGGAACATTTTTTAGAATCTTCTAAAATATCCATCTTGATCTTAATTTACTTCCTTTGCTATATAGTCTACATTTTCAGGTAGAAATAATCAAATAGATTTTTCCCCTAACGCTGGCCAGATTGGTTCAATCCAACAGATAATATTGTGTGAATACTCTTTATTCTCTATTCGAACACCTGCTACGATGCAATCAAATGTATTTTTGTCATTAGTTTTTTTCCGCTTATTATCCGTAAGAAGACTACTGTAACCTCTCTTCAAATACGTTTCTCTCAGAGGTTCTTATAACCAACTTATAAAGGCCAATACACACCATTGATTGAAAACGTCTGATGTATGAGGGAGGATGTCTGACAGGAAGAGAAACCAATTTGATTTGATTTCCCATCTTTTTTCTTGTATCGAAATTTTCAATCGAACCACAAATTTACTTGTTATTTCAATTGTCTCTTCATTTTATTATTTTTTTATCAAACGTTTGAGTAACTTTAAAGTTTGTGCATATTACTATTTTTTTTCTGATTGATAAGAAAGTAATGAAATTCATAGTCTTGCTTTAATGTTGTTGTATAACTTCTTCCAATGGTGATTTTCCCCTAGTTACTTTTTTTCTTAAATAAACGTAATGTCTGAATAGATTGCTTCGTCTGATACTATCCATTTCAAAGCACTAAATGACATCACCAATTATCTTGAATTCATTACCTTGTATTTTAACCGACCGTTTTTCTAAAGTTTCCTCAAACTTCAAGAAGTGCCAGTAGCTTTTCCAATACACAAAATAGCCTTTCTCGAGTGTATAAAATCAGAATGGACCGAAAGTTATTTTACCGTAATTACATTTTCTTAACATATACTTAAACTAGGTGCATGGGTACTGTAAGGTGTATTTTCACAGAAAAAGGATTAGGTAATCCGAGTTCAAATTCCGAATTGATCGTTTGCGTTCATTTTCACATTAATGGTCTTGGGAAAGGCATGGTTCTATCTCTTCTCTCACCAAATATGGGCTAAATTGTAGGGTAGACTGAACTTTCTAGCTTTGGTTGGTAATCAGTCTAGAACAGGGGTGGGCAAATATATATATATATACTATTTTTAATCATTTCACCCCAAGCAAAGCGATAATGCCACTAGCACACAAGGAGTTACTCTGAGTGGAAGGGAATAAGAAAAATTGGGGGGGGGCAAAATAAGGAGAAAGGGTAATTAAACTAGACGATTCAGGAAGACATTTTGGCGAATGGCGTTGCATTTAAATGTTTGAAGATTTTAGGTCACAGTGAAGCAAGAAACCGGTAGAGAATGTTTTTGCTATAAAAGATTATAATAAAAACATTTTGAAATCGATACAGAAAAGCTTTCATATTTCAATACTATGAATGTATTCCCTAGTTACCATCGCCTGAAGAAATACAATCATAGTATTGAAACATGAAAGCTTTTGTGTAGCGATTTCAAAAGGACGGTGCATATTCAAGTGTGTAGACAAAAACAAATATACTGTAAAAATGGATTGTCTACTTAAATATTGGTATCCACTAAAAAATAATGTTTAAATAACATATATATATCCAAGTGTAAGGTAGTTTAATTCCAATGTCCAAACATTATATTTTTAAGTAGTGATCAATACAGAATAGAGCTTAATAATATTTATTAAAAATATAACAAAATCGTGTTATAAAGCGCTACATAAATGCAATCATGTTTCAGCATTATAGGTGCTTCTTCTCTTATTATAAAAATATAATAATAATAATATATTGCTCTACTTTGTATTGAGCAATTTTTTAAAGTAATTTCTACGAA
>OZ038487.1:58603341-58648341 GCA_964036315.1 Acanthosepion esculentum | reverse complement strand
ACGTAATTTAAAAAAAATGAAAATTCCATCATTGTTTCTTAAATGGCATATTTTAAGGTTTCAATTACTATGAATTAAATATTTTTCTTCCATCACTCTTGGTTTTATTGGATTGTTAAAAAGTTCCCGTTTTTTTGGGTCACCCTGTATTATGTATGGCATCCATATTAGAGTCAGATCTGGAGATGCTGTTTAAAAAACGTAACTCGCTTTCTCAATTTGATATTTTGTTTTTGTAGAATTTTCTATTGTTGGATAAAAAAAACAACCTCAAGCACAACTTATATTTTGTTCCATTTGCATAACCTCTATACTAAATTTGAAAATGAAGTACCGCGGCCATATGTGATCAGGAGTTGTCCAGTCTTTACTTTCCGCTTTCGATTGAGTACAAAAACATCATTTGCGGTTGATAAATTACTTTCCACCCTGCAACACCTTTTCCACAGTGAGTTTCCAAGCCTAGCTTAGATGTGGCACAAGGCCGAAAGTATGAGGTATTCAGTGAGGATCGAACTCACTATTCAGTCGGAATTGTTCTAGCGAGACAAGCTCGCTAACCATTATACCACCTCAAGATACCCAACCCCTTTCCCACAGACAAAACATGGCAGGTCTCTCGCTGCCCTTATGGCTATTTCCACGGAAGGTGTTCAGACAAACTAAAATACCTTAGTTCCACCTGTTCTAATCTTTGTGGCTAAGACCCAACATGCCACGCAGATTGTAGCGAACCCACTCTTCTTACCTTCGTATTTCATTTGGCTGCTGTAAGGTTCCACTCGAACATCTTCCCACGGACTGCAACTTTGCGAATGGACTCCCAAAAGAATTTTACCCCAATCAATACAATCTTAACCCGTTCAAGTCTAGGATTAACTTGTATATTCCCCACATATCTTCATAATCTGTTCATCTTACCTTATCACCTTCTACCTCGAGTGACTCTTTGGCTTGTACACGGTGGACATTATTGTAAAATAACTGATCCATACATCGGGGTTCATGAAGTGTTTACAATTTATTAATTACATATTCTGAATTTTAGTAATGGTTTCAGAGTTTGCGGCATCACTCCTCAGATTCCACTTCCAATTGAAACATATTTATCAGAGAAATGCGACCTGCCTTTAGGCTTTTAGACAACGCTTGGTCTTCTATAAATCTTGAAAGAAAGAATTAAACAAATAAACGGCGCTTGAACAATGTAAACGATAATTTACTTTCGGATTCTCACAATGGAAGAAGTTCCTGTGTTGAAACGAATGTAGACAAACTGAACCGATGTACGATTGATTTAATTGAAACTAAACTTGTTTCTTTCAACCACGCCTGTTTGTATATCTAAGCGTATAAACAAATGCATTTACTAGTCTGCAAATGTCATCAATGAGCGTGTGAAGCACTCTAGATAATTGTAGATTTTATACATTAATTTAGAGGTTGAGTGTAGACGACGAGCGTGCGAATGCATTGAAATGCCTACATCATTATTATTATTATTATTGATATTGATGTCGCACATTAACGTAGTCAATGCAAATTCTGTTCTTGAGGAAATGGTGTCAACAAGATTCCTTACAAATCTTAGAAGATCCTCGCAGTCAAAATTTGGTTTCAATTCCAATTCCCCTAATCGCTCCTTCCTTTTTCTAGGTGATGTTCTAAGAATTAGTTATAGATACACGTTCTATAGTTTTTTCAACTACGTAGCAAGATCCTGATATTTTTTCAATATTTTCAATTTCGATGGAATTCATTCCTGTGCTATATGGAACAGTAAAGTGAATAATTTGACACTTATATTTTTTTATCTCTAACAATAAGGTTAGGTCATTGTGCTTCAATGGTATGATCTCGTTGGAATGAGAAATCCCGTGATTTTATTCTGCTACTGATATTCATATCACTTCTCTTTTACACTGAAGCTAAACTTACTGTATACTTCCCAAAGGCCACCCTTACCAATACAATCATACAGTTGTTTATACTCCTTCTGGGCCAACATTCAGCGAGTATTTTGTTTAACCGTCTCCTTCGCTTGGCCACACATTTTGCATTTGCTTTCATCTTGTGATATTTATATCCTGGTCTCGATTTCATTCCTGGTCATGTCCTGATCCTGTTCTGAAAATATGAGTGATTTTGTGTATCTTATTAGGAAACCATATTTTATCCAGAGCCACCTTTCCGGTCCAGGAATTTATTTAACCTTATCCTTCCCCTCCTCTTAGCGCAAGTTCTTTGCTGCAATCACTTCCACAATATTTGGCGCTTACAAATCTCCATCCATTCTATGTTGATATTACATTATTAGTAGTAGTAGCAGCAGCAGTAGTAGTAGTATAAATCTTATATTTAGTGGATGCACATATTTGAGTAGACACCCTTTTCTTTCAAAACAGTGTAACCGATGTCTACTGGTGTGGTCAATCAAAAGAAAATCTGCCTCGCCGTAGATATCGCACCAGCGTTTCTCCAATGTAAAGAACATTGGGGAAACCAGTTTTACTTTAGGCGTGCTTCTTTACACTGATCAGCCACGAGAGACCTTACAGCAAAACAAGTCTCAGTTGCCCTTTTTAAGAAATTCAAATGTTTCGTTTGGACATCTCGAAGCCTATATATCTGCTAATTTTATTTACTTATAGAAAATGTAAGCTAAGTGATTTCTGACTTTTTAACACGACATTTAGCCAGTCAGTTATGTGCCATGCGTGACACACGCTTAGGCGATCATGTATCTTTCGATACATGATTGACAACGCAGTAGTAGGCCATTTCTTTCTGCAGTAAACAAGTTGCCATCCAATGCTATAGAAACTGGTATGTCCTGCCATTTACCCATGAGGGGAAAAGAAGAGGATTCATACCTTTCCCAAGAGTATTAGCACGTAATTGAATATAATGGATTCGACTGGAATTGGAACTCGGTATATATACAAGGAAACAGTCAGCTTTGTGCCATGCATGATACACGCTTATGCGATCATGTAACTTTCGATACATGACGGATTTTTTTCCCGCAGTATTTTTTCCCATTTCTTTCTGCGGTAGACCAGTTGCCATCGAACCCGGTCTTTCCTGACGAGGCAGAAGTAGGCCATTTCTTTCTGCGGTAGACCAGTTGCCATCCAATGCTATAGAACCTGGTCTGTCCTGCTATTTACCCATGAGGGGGAAAGAAGAGGATTCACACCTTTCCCAAGAGTATTAGCACGTAAGTGAATGTAATGGATTCGACTCTAGAAATCCTTAATCCGAACCGCCATCCATTACTCCACCGTGCATCCGATATTAATAAATTTGAATAATAGTTTCATAATAATAGAAAATGCTGACGGATTAAAATATCCTTTAATCCTTAATACATATTGAGAAAGAGGGGTAGAAAAGAGAGAGAGAACCGTAAAGAGGTAAAATGTTTTATCATCAGAACTTCAGTAATTAAAAATTTGTCATTATTTAGGAAACGTGGGAATAACGTTGGATATGTGATAGAATCCATATCTTCTCCCCCACCTCCATCTATGAATGATATAGCAAGAGAGGCTTAGTCATATAGCTTTGGTTGGCCACCAATCTACTGAAGGAAAGAAGGAAGGAAGGAAGGAAGCTTAATTTTAGCACAAATCTACATATATCGAAGACTTCAGTATTAATATTGGTTTGGTGCATAATTATCAGGCGTTTTTTAACAATATTTATTATGAGAAAAGAAACATTTTTTTCGTGATGTCAGCAAATACTCGTAGTCACTTTCGTAATACTCGTTGTAGTAGAGACTTTGTAATCGCAGATACAACTATACTAACGCCGTTGAACAATACTGGTGTCAGATGCCTTCGAATATCACTCGCACTAATAATACTCGCTCGAATAGTAATCCGTATAGTGATCCGAATAGAGAAATAGTATAGTGAATAGAGTAGAGAATAGCGGTCCGTATAGTAATAGAGGATAGAGCAGAAGTGTAGATCCGAATATTAATAGAGGATAGAATAGAAATAGCGATCCGAATAGTAATAGAAAATAGACTAGGAATAACTTATGCGTTTCCTCTATAGTCACCTAGCCTACTTAATTCAATAATGAGTCCGCCTGTGTTTGCTCCCTGGTGATCTATGTTCAAACTCATGCGTCGGCAGCGAGACTTTCTTTCTATATAACACCATTCAACAAGAACATTTTAAATGATTATGATTATTGACGCGCATTTTTATAACCTGAAAATAAAATAACATTTTTATTAAAAAAACGTAAACAAAACACCAATGTTTATTAACAAATGATTCGCCTACAGAAACGTATATTTTTATCCTTCTTTGAGCAGCGAAGAGTGAGGAGAGTTAACCGGTTAAGTGTTTTGGTTAATAAATATTCGATTTACTATTTTTTCCGTAAATATATTTGCATTGTTATGGCTTCTCTTGATTTCGTTTATTTGTATGAATTATATATACTCTTTTTAATATGACCGTTTATCAAACTATAATAACATTTTGTACTCCCTATAAATTAAACAAAATCGTTAAAAATTCCACCCAACTTGGTCGAAGAAATTGTACAATAAATAAAATGACATGACAGTATCGTCAGATGTGTGGTATGGATCACATAACGTGTCCCGTAAATTGTTATACGCGTAGAGACACCACATGTACTACCCTTCATGGGTATGACGAGAAACTACATCCGCGACTTGTGTAAGACGATAAACTACGTTCGCGTCCTGGGTATGACGAGAAACTACATCCGCGTCCTGGGCTAGACGATAAACTACGTCCGCGTTCTGGGTACGACGAGAAACTACATCCGCGTTCTGGGTAAGACGATAAACTATGTCCGCATCCTGGGTATGACGAGGAACTACATCCGTGTCCTGGGTAAGACGATAAACTACATCCGCGTTCTGGGTAAGACGATAAACTATGTCCGCATCCTGGGTATGACGAGGAACTACATCCGTGTCCTGGGTAAGACGATAAACTACGTCCGCGTCCTGGGTATGACGAGAAACTACGCCCAACAGCAAGGCCTCCGATGAAGAGGTTTTGAGGAACGTGGGACCACCTCTTAATTGCTGGTATTCCCAGGTCCACGCTGACCCGGAGTGGTAGCCCCCTGTTAGGGTCCCAGCTAGGTGGGGAAATAGTTGATCACTAAACTGGGGTCAAAACAATATGAAAGTATAAAAATAGGTTTTAATACCAGAAAAACTTTATTGGCAGCTATAAATTTTGAAGAAAAAATATTACCAGAAATAAAAATTTTGTCGGCATTAAATAACCCATAGGAGGTTGATAACCCGTAAACCAAACCAAACCACATGTACTGCGGTTATAGTGTCAGTAGAGTGCCTTGGGTAAAAGAAACCTGACGGAGATTATATCTCTCGGGGTGGATTTGGAGTTTTCCTTCTCCTAGAGTGGTTGCCACCTCAAAGCAAGAGTGTCCATTTTATAACTCGATAGAGATGGATTTATAACTTTTCTTTTTATGTGATAGAATGAATGTAACGTAAAGTATTCGGCTGGAATTCGACACGCCTATTTCTCATTCCTCTTATCTAATCGTTACGCACCCTTGGCATGACCGAGACAGTTGCATTCAATTTCGGAAAATTACCCTTGGGACAGGTACGAATTCACATCTCCCACTCCCAGATATAGGCAACAGAGCAGGCAGGGTTTTCTAGATTTGGTTTGGAAATCGTGTAGGAGTAACACAACGCTGAACACAAAACCATTGACGTTGTTTAAACACGTGCGATGGTCTGCCCACCCAGTTTTAGGGGTGCCAGCATTTAAATGACCGGCAGCGTGAAATCGGCACTCCAGAGCATTTGGGGAGGAGGGATATGAACTTACACCCATTTGTCCCCAATGGTATTTTTGCGAAGTGAACCTAACACACTGGGTCGGAATTCGAACCCGTATAGCCAATTTTTATTTCCAAGTTTTTAGCCGTTACAGCACCCGTACACCCTGGGCATGGGCATCTTCTATCTATATATAAAGATTTGTGACTTCCATTAGTCCGTCCGTCACACCCTCTACAATAGCCGTACATTGACCGAACGAAATTAAATTTTGGAGACAAAGTCGCTGTGCCGAGCCACGAAATTTTTCTCCCCGGAATCGATCCTCCAAATCTATAAATCAACCATTCGCTCTTGCATGGAGTATAGCTGCCACATATGATCTGGAGCAGGCTGTTTGCCTCAGGGTTACTGATAAGATCCAGAGACGGATATGCAACGTAATTAGCCCTGATCTGTCATCTCGTCTGCAGTCGCTCTCTCACAGACGTGCCGTTGTCTCGCTCTGTCTTTTTGTACAAATACTTTCACGGTAATTGCTCCGATGAGCTGCTTTTGCTGGTTCCCAGGCCTCATGAATTTAAGCGTCCTACGACGCTGGCATCCCGTTCCCACCCATTCACTGTTGAAACTGTTAGATGTAGACGTCTCTTCTACTCCAATAGCTTCATGTCTCGCACCTCTCGCCTGTGGAACTCCCTTCCTTATTCCTGTTTCCCTGACAAATATAATCTCCAACTATTTAAGTGTAACATCATTCGACATCTCCAGTTGCCGTGATCTATCCACTTCCCTTCTCCACGTCCTTTCCCCTTTCATTCCTATCTGCTCTCGCTCCAAATCTTCTGTAACCCCCTTGTCTTGATCGATCCACTATCTTTCTCCACATCCTTTCCTCTACCACTCCTATCTGCTCTTCCTCCAAACCTTCTGTAACCCCTTGCGTGCTAGTGACCTCCAGCCTTGCTTGGGGTGAAAAGCTTAAAAAAACCCCAGATAAATGAGTACATATTTGGTTTAACTAGGGTGCATACCGTAGTGCATTAAATTTTGATTAATTTTGCGGAAAAATCCAGTTTTATTATTTAACATACAAAATATTCACACTATTTTAAAAACAATTTAATAATTGACATAACCAATACTTGTTTAATGAAAATGCAATAGTATTTTTGCATCATCATCATCCCCTTGACATTTGAAATCGTAGATGGGGTCCGAATTCAGAAGCATACCTGACAATTGCTTCAAATTGACCAACCAGTTTTTGCACCGGCGTCCTCTCCTATGTCCACCTTCACCGGGGCCTTGCATAATGCTCTTGCACAGGCTATCGTGCCTTGTAACGTGTAAAAACCACGCCATTTTTCCCCGTTTGATAGTGGCAAGAAAAGGTTCCCACAAAACATTCAAACCTTTTTGCATATCTTTTCTTTAAGTTTTTATAAATAAAAGAATCCAAGTTACAGATCGCCATGCGTTTTCCAAAACTATGAACAAATCACAAGGCCAGACGCTTCAAAAAGTTGGAATTTGGACCCAGAAAGAAATATGTACGTATGTTGCATGCTCAAGAGTAAGAAATCCTAATTCTTTGCTGTTTAAAAGGAAAAAAATATTTTTAAAATATTGTTTATCCTGAAGTCCTATAAAATTAAATTAAACTGAAGAAATTATTAAACCGCGAAGTAGGGTTCTTGTTAAAGTATTCTTCCAAACAAATAAGGTTATTCAAATTTCATCGATTTGTTTTCGAAATTGAACATAACGTAGTGTTTTTTTAAAATCCCGACAAAAAATATTAGCGACAATTACAACAATACTAAATACTGTTAGGATTTCTAGACGCGTCAGCCTGTTACAAGAAATTATCGTATTCAGATCAAACCAATAGTAATTTTCAATTATAATTTGACACCGATAATCATAAAATTATCACAACCAAGATTTCGATACATGGTCAGCATAATAATTTACACATTCAGATATCAAACCTCTGAAAAGATTAATTATGTTGTAATAATGAGACAAACAGTACTGTCTCAATAGGATTTAACAACCTCTGGATCTATTGAAACTGCCAGGTAACGTTGACATATTCGAAAAGTATATTAGAATAATTCAGAACCTATACTGGTAACAAAAGCGCCTACATGGATAGAAAATGAATTCAGTAAATATTTTTTATTACCGGACTTGTTCAACCGATACAATGAGGGGATTCTGAGAAAAGGAAGAATCCTATCAGGACTGATTATTGGCGCCCACAATCTGAACAACATAAGATATGCAGATGACACAATATTGATAGCAGATACAGAAATAAAACTATAAAAAAAAACCTCCTACATAAGAGAGTTAAGGAAAGCAAGAAGAAAGTCAGAGGACAGTTTGAAAGGCAATAGGAACAGAGGAAAACAACGAATAACCTAACTGGCGAACTTGTCTAAATGGATGGAAGCACAATTTTGAGGATAGAATAACAAAAAGACAATTTTTTTTAAAAGCTTCAAGGAACAGGAAATTGAGAAGTTCTATGACCGCGACCATCCTGAAAGGACGCGGCCTCTAGGTGTTTGTTGAAGGCGGTCAGAAATGAAAGTAAAAATTTACACCAGTTTTCACAGTTCATTATTTAACAAACTGCAATGCTACAGATACAATGAACGGAAACTGTTCTGTTCAATTTCAAGAAGACAGAATGCATAGTTGTCAGCGAAGGGAACAAACAGCCCAATATGCAAGTTAGAAATATGCAAGTATATACCAAAATCAAACAGTTTAAATATATCGGTAGTGTTTCGACAGATGTCGAAAAGTGTTACAGTGAAATCCGAATACGCATTGGGATATAGAAAATACCTTTCTAAAATCTAAGCAAAGTATAAAGAAACAGGAAAATTCCATTACAAACAAAGAATAGAGTACTTAACAGTTACTTACTATCAGTACTCTTATATAGCAGTGAATTCTGGACACAGATGAAGAAGAAACAGAAAAGTGGTTCTTCAGAAGGATGATGAGATTGTCATGGACTGAATAGATGAGAAAAGACCCAATTTTAAGGGAAATGGGATGGAACAAAAATGATACTTATATTTAATATCAGAAAAAACACAATTGAGACTTCTGGGCTAGATAGTGAGGAAAAGTGCTTGGAAAATGTGCTACTCAAAGGGCATTTTGAAGGCAAAAGGGACAGAGGAAAACAACGCATAACCTAACTGGCGAACTTGTCTAAATATATGGCTACACAATTTCGAGGATAGATAACAAAAAGACAAAATTCATTAAAAGCTTCAAGGAACAGGAAATTGAGAAGTACTATGATCGCCAAAATCCTTCAGGAGGCGGCCTCTAGGTGTTTGTTGAAGGCGATCAGAAATGAAAGTAAAAAATTTACACCAGTGTTCACAGTTCATTATTGAACAAACTGCTACGCTACGGATATAATGAACGAAAACTGTTCTGTTTTGTTTTGTTTTTTTTTGTTTGTTTTTTTCCTGAAAAAAAAAAAGAATTAATAATAGTTTTTGACAAGTACCGTATCAGGAAAACAACCCCCCACGCCGACGCATTGTCCTGAAAATAAGGAATGCCGTACAAACAATATTTGATATAAGTGATTTTCTTGATTAACTCAGCATTTTTCCCCTTTTCGTCAGATGTTGGTAGGTGCATTGCAGTGCTGGAGTAGATGTCTTGTAAAAGTTATTGCTTTACGAGAACAAACAACGCCAACATAAACGCGTTGGCGCGTGTCTCCAATAAGACGAGTATGGCGAAACTTAAAACATAATATATAACTGTGAAGAAAGAAACAGACGATGCAATATATTATTTCAGAAAAGAAAATGGTGTTCATTATTATTATTATTATTATTATTGTTGTTGTTGTTGTTGTTGTTGTTGTTGTTGTTATTATTATTATTATTATTATTATTATTATTATTATTATTATTATTATTATTATTATTATTCCATTTTCCGGGTTCAGACCGAAAGTAATAAACGCGAATTGAAAACATTGGATATCCAAATGCTTTTATCTGATAAAGCGTGCCTTCAATAATTTATTAAAGACCGCATAAGATCAGAAGTGTATATAAGCACTGATTGGCGCCTGTCTAGGATGGCAAAGCGTGCAACAGATTTATGCTTTTATACTGCTCAAGCTAAACTAGATTTATTTTGTAATGTAAATGTAATGGTAATAATAGCTTTTCCGTACAGGAAACATTCAGCATTCATTGACCATGCAGACAGTAATAACTGTCTATTAAAACAATTTATCAGGAAAATAGGTTTCTCGAATTCTCGAGTCCGAGTTTTATTTTATACTATTGATGTCGTCTTCCTTCCTAACAGTTCGTTTGAAGCAGCAGTCACGTGATAGAATGTATTTTCTTAGAATCTCTCGAATCTCGTTCTTTCCAAAACAGTTTACCTAGACAAGGAACATACTTCCGATATCTGGCATCTCGTTTCCACCCCTTCACCGTTGAAACTGTTAGATGTAGACGTCTCTTCTACTCCAATAGCTTCATGTCTCGTACATCTCGCCTGTGGAACTCCCTTCCTTATTCCTGTTTCCCTGACAAATACAATCTCCAACTATTTAAGTGTAACATCAATCGACATCTCCAGCTGCCTTGATCTATCCTCTTCCGTTCTCCACATCTTTTCACCTTTCATTCCCATCTGCACTCGCTCCAAATCTTCTGCAACCCCCTAGCCTTGATCGATCCACTATCTTTCTTCACATCCTCTCCTTTACCACTCCTATCTGCTCTTCCTCCAAATCTTCTGTAACCCCCTACGTACTAGTGGCTTCCAGCCTTGCTTGGGGTTATATGCTTAAAAAAATAATATAATGATGATGCTCTATTAAGATATCCCCCTGATAATGATTCACCTGATCTTGTAGGTAAACTTTTTTTTCCGTTTTTTTTTAAGCTTTTCACCCCAAACAAAGCGGGAGTGCCACTAGCAAGCAAGGGGTTACAGAGAGTGGGAGCAAGAGTAAAGAGGCGTGATAGAGGAAAGAATGAAGTGAAGGACAGGGAATTAGATTAAGTCATCTGAAAATGTTGATTGACATTACATTTGAATAATTGAAGATTATAGCTATCAAGAAAGCAAGAGGAAGAGAGTTCCACAGACGCGAAGCTATTGGAGTAGAAGATACGGCTACATTTAACCGTTTCGACATTGAAAAGGGTGGGACTGAGATGCCAACCTAGTAGCACGTTTAAATTCATGCAGTTTTGGAACCAGCGAAAGTAGCTCGTCGGTACAGTTACGGTGAAAGTATTTGTAGAAAAGACAGAGGGAAGCGACGGCACATCTGTGAGTTGGGCGACTGTAAACGAGATGCTGGATAAGGGACAATCGTATTGTAGATCCGTCTCTGGATTTTGTCGAGGATCTTGGGACGAACAGCGGCGGGTCCAGACCATATTTGGCAGCAGTATTCCATGCATGGACAGATGGTTGATTTATAGATTTGAAGGATGAACTCGGGCGAGAAAAAACTTTCTTGCACGACACAGAGAATCAACTTTCCTTGCGGTAGATGAAGCTATTGATTCAATGGAAACTAAAAAAAAATAAGTCAAACGCACGATAGAATTTACACACGAAATGGAAGAATACAATACTTTACCTTTTCTAGATATAATGTCACACCGCTTAACAGCAGCCTAAAACTTAGTTTCCACCGAAAATCAACTGATAAAAATGATCTAATAAATTTCTAGTCCCATTATAAAAAACAAATTAAAATCAGGAATAATCATCGGATTCTACTTAAGAGCATACAGAATATGCAGCCCTCAATATTTATACGAAGAGGAGAAAAACATTGAAAACACTTTCAAGCTTCCCCAATACCCTAACTATTTCATGTTCAATGCAAAACAAAAAGGCCTATGAAATATTCCAAAATAGAAAAACGGACCCTCCTGGCAAATGCATCAAATCAAAAAAATATATTATTTTCATTATTCGAACTATTGTCCCCATCTTTTTCCCCATATTTATTACAACGTGTCGGCCGTTGTACGCTCCGGCCTTCTTCAGGTGGTTGGAATGTCGAACTCATCGGACACATAGCACAGTGGATAAAGGCGTTAGTTAGATCCAGTGACAAGACCCAGAGAGTCTGAGTTCAATAACCGGTTAAGACAGTGGAGAACTTGGAGAGAGGAATTAATCGGAGATAACTGACAACTGACATCCATTAAACATGGAACGTGGAACTAGAACATTCTACCCCAGTGAGTGAAATAAAGGGTTCAGTTCGACATTCCAACCACCTGAAGAAGGCCGGAGCGTACAACAGCCAAAACGTTGTGATAAATATGGCGACAAAGATGAGGACAATAGTCCGAATAATGTAAATAGTGTACATAATACCTCATCTCAGAAATATAGACAGATACTAAAAAAAAAAAATTTTCGACCCATTAACTTTATTAAAACTAATTTATCTAAACTCAACATAAATATTTTCATTAATGCGTCTAAAACAATAAAAGATTAATCATTATGAAACAAAACATCATGTAAAAACTACAAGGAGGAATTTATTCTATCAACTGCAAAGATTGCCAGAAAGAATATATTGGAGAAACCTCAAGACGTTTAAGTAAAATATTATAGAAACACAAAAGAAACACATTAAATGCATTAGTTGCTCACTGAACGAAACTGATCAAAATTGATCAAAATTCTGACATATAAATGCTACTCTAATTAAAAGAGAAAACAATTATCTAAGATGAAAATATTTACAGAATGTTTTACTTGTTAGTTAATCCACAGTAATGTTTTATCCAGGTTCACCATTATTGGCAGATCTTATATTATCACAATCTGGGATATTTAAGATGGATATTTAAGATGGTGGAAACAAAAAGAAAAATAATAATTTTTAAATATTTTTTTACGTTTTAAATTCCCAGAGACGCTCTTTCCTATATATATATATATATATATATATATATATATATATATATATATATATATATATATATATATAAAAATTCAAACATGTTTGATTGAATAATCTAGACATTATATGTCTATTTATTTTATTCTAATTCTCTGAAATTTTCGGATCAATTTCTTAGTTCTGTTACAAAACTGAGTATGAATTACGCCATAGTTTTGGTTGTTTCGTTTATTTTCGAAAATACTCTCAATTTCCTCCAGTTACGTTAAGAATATTAAAGTATTGTAACGTAGTTCATTTTTTTTTATTGTTAATGTTTTAAAAAATCTCAACCAGCAATTCTTTTACAATATAAAATTTAATAAACAAATTAACTCTTCCACGAAAAACCTTCTACGGCGAGTTTCTTACTCAGTTTTTAAAGAGCGTTAAGGAATCCGTGAATTCAAAATTCAACCAAACATGTTTCAATGAAAATATGCTACCTAAATACACAGACACACCTACACACACACACATATATATATATATATATTTATAAAGGTAAAAGACAATAGGAAAACTGTAATATTAGCCGATGTGTTTCGTCCAATGTGAACATTTTCAAGGGAAACAAAATGGATTTATTAAAACAAAGTAACTATTTACAACAAAACAAAATGTCCTTAGCAACTGGAAGAATTTAGAAAACGCTATTATATTATTATTATTTTTATTTGTTTCTATTTCTAATACCCCCAACTTATCTTCATAGGTTCCATATTGTCTGACATCATTTAATACACCTCCTCCTCCTTAAGATAGATATTGGTCACCTTCCCTGACCGCTGTCCAGTGACTTATACATGAAAAAGAGTTAACTCTGTATTAGCTATATTTGCCAGGTTCATTTTTAGGTTGACCGCTTCCCATATGGCAGTTACAATTAACATTTACTTCCTGCTTCCTCTAGCTCGAGGGATGTGAATTCCATTTCATATCGGGGTTGAAAAGACAGACGATCACTCTTATCATTAGCCGAAATAGCCTATTTTCCACATTAGGTAAAAATATTTTTTATTGTTCTTTAGTACTAACATATATATATATATATATGTGTGTGTGTGTGTGTGTGTGTGTGTGTAGACGTCACTTACGCATTAGGCGTATATTTCAATTATATATACTATGTGCGTGTCTGTGTGTTGTAGTGGGTATGTTCCTGCTCTTTTACTATCAGTACTATTGGGCTCAAGATTTGTGTTGTCTTTTGCATCAGAATACAAAGTAAAATGATCAAGCGACAATCAACAACTTACGTTGGAAACACCTTTCCGATAAAAAAAATAAATAAAAAGGAGCAGTTGCGAATTCATTCAGTTTATTCTATTTTATTCTATACATTATTGGAGGTTATAAAGTACATTCCTGCTTCAGTTTTTTATTAATTCAGTATATATATATATATATATATATATATATATATATATATATATATATATATATATATATATATATGTATATATATATATATATATATGTATATATATATGTATATATATATATGTATATATATATATATGTATATATATATATATATGTATATATATATATATATATGTATATATATATATATATGTATATATATATATGTATATATATATGTATATATATATATATGTATATATATATATATGTGTATATATATATATATATATATGTATATATATATATATATACACGAGGGTCATTCAATAAATAAGGTGCATTTTTCGGTATAAGGACTTCTAATACAGATAGAAGCTTACTTTATTTAAAAAATTTTCAACGTAGTCTCCCAGCACTGTCACACACTTTTCACATCTGTTCACAAGCTTCCGTATTCCCTCAGCGTAAAAATCTTTGGACTGATGTCTCAGCCAGTTGCTCACATCACTTTTGACTTCATCGTCACTTTTATATTTCGTGCCTCTCGTGAACGCTTTCAGGGGACCAAACAGATGAAAGTCTGAACGGGCAGGGTCTGGGCTGTAAGGGGGATGAGGGAGCAGTTCCCAGCCTAACTCGTTTGAGTTGCTGTGAAAGGCCTTGCGTTGTCATGATGCAATATGACTCCTTCTGACTGATGACACCTGTGTTTGTCCCAACAGATAAGCTCAAAGTCCTTTCAATGTCATCCACTGTCACTCTTCTGTCAGACTGAATGGGGTCATTGACTGATTCGATCACCTCAGGAGACCTCACTTCTGTAGGCCTCCCAGGCCTGTCTTCATCCTCAACACTGCTCCGTCCTTCTTTAAACAATTTAGCCCAATTGTAGACATTTCTTTGGCTGAAACATGTGGCACCATACACAGTAGACATTCTTCTATGAATTTCAACTGGTTTTCTCCCTTCAGCAACCAAAAACTTGATAACTGACCGCTGTTCAATCCTGGAGCATGCTTCTTGGTCGGCCATCTTTGTTAATATGCCAAAACTCTCAAAGTTTATTTTAATCTGCAAAAGAAATTAAATCCACGTGAAAAAGAAGTAAAACAAAAAAAAATAAAAAAGAGTAAGCTTCTATCTGTATTAGAAGTCCTTATACTGAAAACTTTAACTTATTTATTGAATGACCCTCGTATATATATATACACTAGCTTAAAAGCCGCTTAAACGGGCGGCAATTAAACTATCTCCTGCGGATGGCTCTTGATTAGGTCTTCATCACAATAGGTAGGGAGGAAAGATGCGATAAGCAACAATAAACTACAGAAGAACTTAACATTAATCATTACATTTAGATATTACATTAATAGTTAAGCTTTCCTTTTAAATGTTCAGCGATAATTCTTCTGTTGCGACTTAATTTAAAGACAATTTGATGTACGTATATCCTTAATTTCCGTATAAAAAATGATTTTTATTTCATGGGTGATTTTCGCTGGATTTCTTTATTAATTTTGATTGTTCCCACATTTATTTTCAATATCTGTCTATATTTCTGAGGTGAGGTAATATGTACATTATTTACATTATTCGGACTATTGTCCTCATCTTTGACAAAGATGAGGCCAATAGTCCGAATAATGTAAATAATTTATTTTCAAGTTATAAAAAATTGTTATCTCACAAAAAATAAATTGCAAAATATCACAGGTCCGTATCCGGATGCAGCCGGGAATGTTTTATAATTCGCTCATGGAGTCGGCCTGATTCCATAAGGATATGATATGTTGGGGTACGGCCTCTCGAAGTAAAGTGGAAATAGTGTGACACACTGGCATTGGCCTTTATTATATAGGAGATGAGTGAGTGAGAGTTGCGTCCCGTTAATTGAAAAAGTGTGGCACACTGACATTAGCATTTATTACATAAAAGAAGGAGCTGAGCTATTGAAAGTTGTGTCCTGTTAATTGAAAAGTGTGACACATTGACTAACTGACGTTGGCATTTATTATATAGAAGAACGAAATGAGCTATTGAGTGTTGTAACCCTTTAATTGAAAAAATGTGACATACTGACACACTGAAATTTATTATGTAGATTGTACTTGTTTCTTAATTTAAATATTTGCGAACAAAAACGTTGGTATAAAGGCTTTAACATCTAAACTAGGAATAACTATATCTGACATTTTTATTTCCCTTAGCTTTTCGAGAACATTGCCTAACTTTTGAATATGTGAAGGACTGATTGTTCGTAGGAGTTGTTAAAATTTTTCCAGTTTTTGCAGAGCGCTACTGGTTTCAGATATGAGGAGAATGCCTGCTTTGTGTACTTTAGGGAGGCCATGATATCTGGTTATTTTCGTGTGGTATTCTATTAATTTGTACCATGATGTATTTGCATTATTAACTATATTTCTAATTGCTTTCGTAGAGTTTTGTGTTTTAAGAGTGATAACAATTTACTAAAGCGAAAAATATCAAAAACGTTTAAGGATTGCCATATAATTCAGAATAAATTTGAGTCTAGCGTTTTACATTTCCCATTTCTTTTCAGATCCTCTCTGATTAAAATGTAGGGTACTTAAAATGCAAACACAAAACCGGTATATAATTATAAGAGACGCGTTTATATCTCCCCCTCGCACACGTATATATAATTATATCATAAATCATAAAAGTCCTCATAGAAGACAAAACGCGTTATACAGTAGTTTTCTAATTTGTGATTCAATTGCCTAATATATATATATATATATATATATATATATATATATATATATATATATATATATATATATATGTATATATATATATATATATATATATATATATATATATATATATATGTATATATACACACATATATATATATATATATATATATATATATATATATATATATATATATATATATATATATATATATATTAAATCAAGAAAAAAACTTATAGATCCGACTCGGTTATAATATATTTCGTGAATATTCTTATATTCATGTTTTCAGACAGAAAATTCTTAATAAATAGAGACAATTCATCCAGACAGATATACTAGATTAACAGGGGGAAGGGAAAGCAAGATACAAGAGACGGAGAGGAGAAAGGAAGAAAGAAAAATAACAGATTTTTTTAATATAAATTTCTTTTTAAAACATAAAAGAGAGAGAGGGGAACTGAGAGAGAGAGAGAGAGAGAGGTAGAGGAAGAGGGTGAAGGAAGGGAAAGGAAAGAAGGAAGAAATAAATGATGGGACAGTATTAAAACTAAAATAGAATAACCTGGCCAAGAATTTTTTTTTTTAAAAGTTTGAACAAGTTAGTACATCAGGTGATGTGGTGTGTGATCAGACATGTAAAGAGTTACTTCAAATTGTCCGATAGAGGCTATTATTTTAGGCAGCAATCATCACAAATTCAAGTTAGTCTAATGAAGATAATACTAATAAAATATTACTGATAATAATAATAGCCAACATAAATTAATTAAAATAAAATAAAATAAAATAAAAAGATTATATGATAAAAAATAGATAAAAGATAAATAAGTAAATAAATATATAGATCATTAAAGTGAACAAATTTAGAATATAAAAGGATAAACATAATACAAATACACCTATTAATAAGAGTAGCAAAAATATTAATTTCAAATTATATATAATGTATGCATTATCATGACAATCATACATATAACAAGTACATATAAAAATCACAAAAATGCATGATAAGCAATATAATAACATATATATATATATATATACATATATGTATATGCATACACACACATACACATATATATATATATATGTATATATATATATATATATACATGAATACATGTACATATATGCTAATACCTATATAAAAGAATCAACATTTCAAGTGTTTATATATATATTTCTAACGAAGTAATAGATGTTTTATATATCAATGCGACAGAATTTCTCACTTTAATCTTTATTTTAATGTATATCCATATTTGAGTCGAGCTCATTTAAATACACATATATGAGTAAAGTGCGTATTTTTTATTTCTTTTATCATATTTCTAGAATATTCAGGCCGATAGATGAAAATAAATAAACATACTTTTAATAAATAAACATAGGTATCATTTAAAGTTACAATATATATATATATATATATATATATATATATATATATATATATATATATATATATATATATTGTGTATTTAGGCAGCAATCCCTCATTTATGCATGTTTCATTAAAGACACAAGAAAAATTATATAAAAAACTTAACCGGAGTACCTTGTCTGTCGTTTTTAATGAAACATGCATATATATACATATATATATATATATATATATATATATATATATATATATATATATATGTGTGTGTGTGTGTGTGTGTGTGTGTGCATGTGTTTATGCATGTGTGCGGGTGTATGTGCGTATTATTTCAGATATAAGTAAAATATATATCTTTAAAAGAAAAATATGGATGAAGCAAAAAGGAAAACTTATCTTAGCCAACGCATTTCCTCTATCAAGTCAGATGTAAAGATTTCCGGGGTGTGGGGTGCAAGTAAGATAAATTATGGCTGATGCTAGTTGAGATCATTTAATGCCATCTAAACAAGTGACTATTTTTTACCATAATTGTTTCTACCATAAATTAGCTTAGATTTATCAGTTAGCCTAATTAATATTCATGAGCGCCCTTAAACTAAAAAAAAAAATTAAAAATAACATTTTTTACTTTGTTTTTAAATACCGTTGCAAAATAAAACACATACATTTACTTTGAAATAGTCAATGAGGAGACAAAACGAATAGGCTAACATAAGTTTTACATCTGTGTTTATCCACACACACACACACAGACATATATATATATATATATATATATATATATATATATATATATATATAGGTAAAATGTTTTAGTAGCATTGTGATTTCCCACCTGATGAAATGTTAAAAAGCTTTTTAACGTTGAAACAAGATGTACAGTTTTGTAGTGGGTATGTGCATGTTCTAATGTAACACTGCATAACAAAGAAATATTTATTGGTTTACTTTTTTATTGAGCCCTGTTTTAAATTAATGCTAAGACCTTACTCTTCGTTCTTTTTTACATTTGGATATACACACACATATATATATATATATATATATATATATATATATATATATATATATATATATATATATGTGTAGAGAGAGAGAGAGAGAGAGAGATAGATAGATAGATAGATAGATAGATAGATAGATAATGGCGTGTTTTTTAACGTATTTATTTTTTTTCTTTTCACTTTCTCTGCTTATGGGAGCAGAGAGGAAGCAACATATTTTGATATACATGAATTTAATTCCTTATTTATACATAAAATAATCTGGTTTTTATCTGTTTGTTGCACTGAATCGCGTACGAAAAACAGAAAAAAAAACGAAATTCAAGTGACTGGAGATATGCAGATTTTTCTTGAAAATCACTCATTGTTATTTTTTGTATCCTAGATAGCTGGAGGCGAAATTTATTATTTGAAATTATCAGATTTCAATAATTTCTCCAGAGATTTCGTTTGCTTTTTTATATATATTTCGTCAAGGGTTATATTTTGTTTACAGAATCCAGTTCACTTTGCACAGAAGATGACTGTTACAGTGTGTGCATTTCGCCATATTACTCTATAATTCATATATATATATATATATATATATATATATATATATATATATATATATATGTGTGTGTGTGTGTGTGTGTGTGTGAGTGTGTGTCTGAAACAACGTAAATACAAAAGCAGACCAGACTCCTTGTTTTGAACGTCTGTTTGGATTCAGGTTCACTCTCGCACCTTACGTGGAACGTATATATACGATCCAATGCTAAAGATGCTTAGAAATAATTGCTCTATATTAGAGCAATACCTCATTCCTTTTGTGATGCTTTCTCTTAGCAAATGTCAGATTAGACCAGTGGTTCACAAACGGTTTTTGAAGCGATGCAGAATGATTGAAATCCAATCTAAGATTTAGAAACAGTTTAAATAATTTTACATGCCAAAAAAGAAATGTGATTATGGAGTATTTGTAATTGCATGCATGAGTCCATTATAAAGTTATAAATAATTATTATCCGATTTTACCATTGTGACATTTTTGCATTATATCAAGTCTTATGAATATATTAACTAAGGTTCGCAAATTGGAGGAGAGAGTTATCAATGATAATGTTCTGACTTCGATTTTGCGGTTTCCTCTCTTTAACACTCGCTTTGATTTTGATTTTTAAATGTACTTTTTATCATATAAAATTAGGTAAGGCGCGAAGAAATGTTCATTCCGAAAATGTGGCCCAAAGAAAAAAAACATATCACAGGAGTAAAAACCACCCCCATTCCCTATGTATGGGGCGGGAGTTCCATTTAGAGACATTCAAGGTTGATACTCTCCTGAATGCGACAATATCGATGTTTTCAATCACGTGTCAATCGTTATCTGTCTGACTTATCTTCATAAATGTTTTAGTTTAGTTTTTCCTTCCGCTTGTGCTGTTAGGCGTTGCGGGGAGACACAGTCGCCTGCAAGGCGAGTGGCCTGGAGGAGAGATATTTCGTTGACTCTGAGAATGTCTGCCACTGAGTCGCCCCAACGTCTTCTTAGTCTGCCTCTCGCTCTCCAGACAGAGTACCTGATGGTGTATGCTCGTAGGGCTGGTTGGTTGATAGACAATCCCAACCCCTCGTCCTCGCCATGGGATGAGGGCACTGGTGAAGCTGTGACTGGCTTAGCAGGCCGACAGTATAAAAAATTGCTCAATAAACAAAAGGAGATACAATCGGCGTGATCAAAGCGGAAAACAACCCGGTGAGGAAAACGGACAATGAGCTATGAATAACGAAAAGGTTAGAATCTGGAATATCTCTGGTTTGACAAACAAAGAACCTGAGGTAGTTGAATTCATGATCCAAGGCGGATATCTCGGTCCTGGGTATCATTGATCTTCATAAATATCATTTCGAAATCCCTCCTCTTATATTCATATCACACTTTAGTAACCCCTTTACTGTGAGTGGTTCTTGAGCTTTGAATGTAGTAATTTTAAGCCTATTTTTGTGCAACAGAAAGACAAAATAAAAAAAATGTACATATGAACTCAGCTTCAGAAGACCTGTTCCATTTATCTGTCATGTGCTTTAAGGATATGCAAAATCGTGGCGCTTCGGAATCTTCTCATCATTTAACATCTGTCCTTGTCCCCTTTCCTGCTGTGATTCTCTCAATCTCACCCAGAATGTTTCTTTCTATTTGACCTCAGTATGGCCATTGCAGTGCCCCTAAAATACGTCAAGCATTCTCCTTTTATTATTTGGCTCAAAAGTTTCAGGTGCAATCTTGGGAGCTTTGCGAAGATTTTGAAATATCGAAAGATAAGAATTGTACGGCATTCTAATGTTCGAATGTTTGCTTCAATTTTAGTTGAAAATAAAGAAAAAATTGTCCAATACTTGAATATTTTTTTTATTTAGTTGGTCCTACGTTTTCAGCTCACATGAGCCATCCTTAGTGTGGTTATACAGATACGTAACAAAGATATTCACCGACAAAGATGGTATTTTGTTATTTCGACACAGAAAATTGCTCTGCCACGATAACGGTCACGGAATAACAGGCGCAGATCTTAAAGTTCAAGATGCGGTTCTATGACGTCATACTACGCGATAGACGAAGTATTACAACAGAACCAATGTCTAGATGCAATGTAATGTGTTGTGACCAGATTGAAATGTAATTTTGTTGAGTGTGGCTTGCTTCGTTTTAATGTAGATAGCCTCCAATAACTGAAGGTTCTTTTAACTGTGTGTATGAGTGAGTATTATTGTGTTATCAACTAATAAAAAAATAACATAAAATTTATATATATATATATATATATATATATACATAGACATATATATATATTGAAATTATATATATATATATATATATATATATATATATATATATATATATATATATATATATATATATATATATTAGAAATAACCGTGGTCATTATGGTTTTCTTATTTGAATTTTCTGTTGAATCTTAATTCCTCAGTTAATTGACTATGTCCATGGCCAGTTCTACGACAATAAAACATCCGTCGAAATTATCCTATCGCAGCCTTAAATATTTGATCTTAATCACTTTAATAAAATATTGCAATAATTTATATGAATTCTGTTCGTTATTTAAGGATGGAAGAGTGTACAAAGAAAAAGATTTGAAACTACAAATTTTCTCCATTTCACTGAAACAGACAGTAACACTTCTACCTTCCCTTCTATTCTCCTTTCTTTTTTCTTTCTTTATTTCTTTCTTTTTCCTTACTGATATCAAGAAGCGTCTCTGATACATCCTTTCCGCCTTTCCACATGATCAAAACGGAATAGTCCATTATTTATGAAATATTGGAAAGAGACGTTAAACACATCCATTTACACATCTCTCCTTCTTTCATTCATTCATTCATTCTTTCTTTCATTTTCTCAGTGAAACCAAGTAGTGTCTCTGTAATGTCTTTTCCGCCTTTCCAGGCGATCAAAATAGAATAGTCCATCTTATTGCGGTATTGGTACGTGCTACCTAAGGGAGTATTAAGCAGAATTATAATATATCTCGAGAAAGAGACCGAGAAATAGATAGACATATACATAGATATGTACGGCCTGAAATAGATATGGACTGTGGTATACGATCAGCTTAAATTGTTAGATAGATTGAACTGAACCATGTATATATATATATATATAAATATATATATATTACGATAAATGATAAGAGATGAATACATATACATACAAACAAACGGTAAGGATGATAAATAGAATGTAAACATGAGATAACATAATTGAAAACACATCGCGTACAAACATGAAACTACACACATATATACTCGCACACGGGCGGTCTCTCTTTCTTTTTTCTCTCACATAGCCTAAACACACACACACACACACACACACACACACACACACATACGCAAACACACAAACACACATATATATACGCAAACACACCTGCAAAATTTTAATGAGAAATCCTAAATTATAATATCTCTATTTTTTATTTCTCATTTTTTTTTTAAATAAAAAAAAAACGTTCTTCTTCCTTTCCGCTAATAACACAACACGCAAAACTATTGACTTTGTCCTTGTTATATCATTTACTCTCAATTTAATTATCACCATTACCAATGTTTACGTTTCGCCGATCTTTAATATCTTCAGATTGCCTATCACGTATTTCTCCGGGGAGCAATTTCAAGCAAACGCCTCCAATTTTACACTGTCGCCAATAAAGTCGTTCTTTTCTCTTCCTTCAGTCTGGCACGAATTATAACTCGCTAGTTCAATCAAGCGTTTAATTTATTTATGGAGTCAGTCACTGACGCTGAAAGACACTGAAACCGAAAATATTAAACGGCTGCTGATTAGTTTAGAAAATTACTTTCGGTGTGCGAAAATGACTCGAGATTTCATTTAATCTCTTAGAGCTTTTCTAATTGGTCAACCCTAACGTCCGCTTTGGTTGGCTAATATTTTGGGATTATTCTATTTATGATTTAATTTAGCTGAAGCCTGTACTGATTGGTCAATAATTTTACTGTCATATCTAATTCAATGATGACTGTAAGTAAACAGATAACTGCAAGGAAGTTTATTTTTATTTTTAATTATTTTTAATCTTGATGAAATTATAGTCTGTGTTTGTAAATCATTTGCATCAAAAATTCATCTGTATTTTACCTATGAGTTTTTTTTTTGAGTTGTTTTTTTTGTTTTATTTTTTGATAAAACAAAATTACTTCGAAAGGTATTTTCCACTGAATACATTTTCGGTTAATCGTGACCATCATCACTATACGGATTACTTCCAAGTGTGCTGGTCAAACTCTATGGCTCCGGACAGAGAGGATCTCTAGACGAGGCTATGGGAGACAGCTACCCGACCCCGTATATTTCGGGGAATCTTTTACCGAGCTTACCGGCTCGGGGACCCCATTATACACTTGGCATTGTGCCTCATCCGACCGCGTGGTGCGTATAATGAATATCTCACTATACGGATTACTATTCGGATCACTTTTCGGTGATTACTTTACGAGCGAGTATTATCGAACAAGTACTATTAGTGCGAGTGTTATTCGGGGGTGTCTCACGCAAGTAATGTTCAACGGTATTACTATAGTTGCGATTACAAAATCTCTACTACAACGAGCATTACGAAAGTGACAACGCATATTCGTTGACATTACAAAAGTGGCAACGAGTGTTCGTTGAAATCACAAAAGATCGTTTTGATAAATTCATAATTAATTATTTCTTTAGAAACCTGTAATTCTGTACTTTTATTTTCGCGTTATTTTTGCGTTATGAATGTGTTATAAAGGAATAAAGTGTCGCTGCCTACACTGGAGTTTGAACACAGATCAGAGAGCAAACAAAGGCGATCCCATTTTGACTACGTAGATCACGCGATGGGAAAGAAAATGTATATATGGGAATTAGCGTGGCGTCTAAGGGATCACTATCCGGATTGCTTCGGAAGTGTGTTTGTCAAACTCTCTACCTCCGGACAGAGAGGAACCCAGACGAGGCTATGTCGAAAGGCAGTGTCTCGTCTCGGGTGACAGCTACCCGACTCCCGTTTTGTTTACGGGATCTACGGGGAATTTTTGGCCGAGCCTACGGGCTCGTATATCCCACATTAAACTCGGCTTTGTGCCACATCCGACGCGAATATCATCATCATAGTCATGATTAATTCTATGACCAGCTGTGTCCGGAGAGTCATGCGCAATTGAGGTACTGACCACCTTCGCCATATGTCTCGATTATGAGCTAATGCCTAAGTTTCTATGAATTATCGTCTAGTACACGCAATGATGTTATCAGTCTATTGGTGCCTTTGTTTCGCTCTTTTGCCGAAGATGCTACCTTATAGACCGAGGAATGATTCTTGGTAATTGTGGCCTCTCCGTACAATTACAACATTCTCTTCTTGTTAGTTGTCATGTGGTCTTCAATCCGGCCTTTTTTCTTGTCTGATAGTTTCTCGCACGGCATCATTTTTGATGTCGTCTACCTAAGATATATCTAGGATGGTTTCGTAGCTTCAACTATCTAATGCTTAGCTTCTTACCTATAATTCCGATGTTAATATTCAAGATTCGCAGATGTGCAGACGTATTTAGAATGCCAATGACAGCAAGATCTCATGCAGATGTCCTTAGATTTCTAGATGTTTCTTACGCATGTGATATGTGCCATTATTTGTAGTGCGCTTGAAATTATTTTTTTATTCTAGAACCCTCTTCGCCAGCCAAGATGTTTTAATTACATCACTGCTCTAGTTTTTCCATGCCACACGTGGAAGATCCTTCATTCACGTTTTAATTCATTATTATTATTATTATTATTATTATTATTATTATTATTATTATTATTTGAGTATGTTTCCTGCTTTGTTCCTTGGTTCTATAGGAGAATTGTCATTTAATTGGTAGTATTTTTCTTATGTGCACGTGGACGAGTGTCTAGAACGTTCGCATTCTGGCCATGAGACCCGGGTTCGAATACCACCATGGTCGATTTGTCAGAAAAGGGACTTATCGGTCTGGAGGGGTCGATCCCAGTGTGCGGCACTTTTGGTAAGTGCCTGAAAACCATACCACGCGTTGACCGAAGCCTTGTGAGTGAAATTGGGTAGACGGAACCCTTGGAGGCCGTTGATAGCTAAGCTGGCACGAAGTCATCGTGGCCGAGGTTTTGAGCTTACTGGGTTTGTTCAAATTGTTGATCACGCTAGATAACACGCTCTTTCCCAGAAACTGTAACTATGGTCTGATCAGCATAGTTGCAGTATAAACCACAGGTTGGCTCTGTGGGTGTTGAATAAACACAAATGCGCCTGAGCAAGCGTCTGCAATAGGGATTGGCTAGCTGCCATGGTAGATGGTTATCCTCGAATATGAGTGGCAAGCAATAATTTTCTTCGAATACGGCATGTTTCTAGTAGAGGGATCTTCTGGCCAATTTGTATGTTGATGTTACCCTGGACACTTTTAGTAAAATTCTCCATTCGTTTTCTCACGAGGACCAGAGCTTCGATTACTATTGGTACAGACTAAGTCGTCATTACACTCATCGTGTTAATCTCGATTTCCAGGTCTTTATATCTGGACAATTTCTCGATAATTTTCATGGAAGTGTTTCTCTTAGATAGTACTGCTGTGTCAATAAGCATACACTTTAAGAATTTCTTGCCTTTTATGATATCAGGTCTGTTGGTTTTTATTTCCCTGTCACTTTGTGATTGGGATGTCCCAGAGGATAGTTACATCCTTATTTTGGGCAACTGTTTCTGTTTGGTGCTCATACCATCTCTCAGTGGTCTCGATTTTGTGCTTCTTGCATATCTTCCAGAACACATATGTCGCTACCTTGTAATGTCTGTGGGTATATTCAATTTTTACTAGTTCCTGACATCCTGAGGTAATATGGTCGAAGATTTCATCATATTTTCCTATTATGATTATTATGTTCATTTTCTGATAGTGTCTCGCAACACGCTAAGTAATATTTATTTATTTGCATATCAATTTCTACTTACATTTTACCGAAAGTTTTACTCCGGACATCAACCTACGGCAGTGATCATTAATCACAAGACCGGAAAGCAATCGATCATGAATATAATTGATAAGAAAACTTGACTTATTTGGGAAATATATTAGAATTGTCGTAAAGTTATAGTAGAAGCAAATCGCCTCCATACGGATAGAAAATGAATTCAATAAATGTGCCAAAATAGAAACAGGGCGTAAGATAATGACGTGCCCTCTCACTGGGGTTATTCGACCTTTACTGTCAGACAATTCTGAGAGAATTAAAAACCACATCATGATTTATTAATAGCTGCCCCAAACTTAACAACATACGGATAACACAGTGTTGATAGCAGATATAGAAAGGAACTGCAGGAACCATTGCGCTATTCACTCCACCAGAAATTTGGAAACGACATGCTGTACTCATTGGCATTCACGCCAGAAGCGCCAATACGAACATTTAAGTGTTCGAGTTTCACTGCAAAGGATTCCGTAAGAGTTGGGTGAGTATAACGGTGATTTCGAAGGTACGGCAGCTCGGAAAACTCCATCTGATCGTTCTGTAATAAGAAAAGAGCTCCCAAATTTGTTGGTGAGGGCTTCGGACTCAACACGGGGGCAAAGATCAAGTGCCTTGAGAAGGTAACGCTGCCCTGGGTTAAGTGGATGGCAGCTGGAAGACCCTATGTGTTACAACGGAACTCTGCAGTATGCCACACAAGCAGGAGAACCCAGTCATGGCTGTCAGACAATTTCTGCAACCATATCACCCCTTACATCTGGCCATCTAAATTCCCAGACTGTAATCCCTTTCATTATTATGTGTGGGGTACAGTTGGGCCTGGGACCAAAAAAACTTCTTGTAACATCAAGGATGAACTGAATGCAACGAATATGGCAGTATTCACCAACTTAATCAAGTAAACTGTCCAGAAGATATGCAAGAGATTCTGAAGTCGTCTGGAGATCGTGGTTGAAGCCACTGGCGATTTTATTGAATACATTTACTCTTTAGTATTTCAAGAATTTTTTGTGAAATTTTGGTAAATATATTTCTTAAAATGAGATGTCAGTGTCATTTTCATTTTTGCTTAATTTAGACGACAATTCATCCATCGCAGCCTGTATCTTGAATTTGCATAACATTTCAAATATGTCAGTGCGTGCTTCTGTAATATACAAGACCCGTTCGATATTTGATCTTGTAAAAGTCATTCATATTTTATTTTTGATAAATGATCATAATTCTTTCCCCTAGCAATTTTAAACAGCCGTTTGGGACAGAAAAAAGACAATTTATAATGCTCTTTGAAAGCAGGAAACGCTGATCGGAAGACCTAGAAATGCTATCCTGATCCTCCGAAGGCTAGGTTTTACAAATGCTTTATCTACCGTCTCTGGGTTATTCAATGTTGAAATCTAAATATTTTGTACGTAACTTTATACTTTCAGCTACTGATATGTTGTACATAATTTAATACTTTCAGGGTAAAGGTATTTTTTAGATATATACTTTGTAGAAAAGCCATTGTTGGCAATTTTACTAAAAAACGTAATTTTATATATTTTAGTATTACATTGATTGTCATTTTAAAATAAAAATGTATTGGTTATTTTATTATAAAAAAATACTATTGATTTTTGTCTGCGGAGTTTCATTATTTGCCTAATGCTAGGACCCAAACAGGTTCTACTACCCTGGGTCAGAGTGGACCTGCGAACAACAGCAATTAATAGGTGCTTCCACGCTCCTCAAAATCTCCAATTTCCTGAAAGAGGCCTTACTGCTGGATCTATTGTCATACACAGACCGCCCAAGAAAGCGCACTCAAGGGAAACCTTTGGAAAAAAGAAAATACGATCTGGAATTGGAATGAAATCAGTGATTATACCTACCCTGAATCCATCATAAAAATACAGGATGTGGTTTTAGTAAATGCTAAACACTTTAAATACATCGGTGTGTGATCATTTATAACACATTTAGTACAGGTGATAAGGAAATTGAACATACAAGTGTTTATGCTCGGGTAGCTTTACCCAAAACTACGAGCTGCTGCAAAACCAAAGCAGTAACCTAGAATGTAGTAATGTTCTTATATATAGTCTCATTAGATTGAGACATTCATAGGACGCCATCTTCTCTATGTGTGGTTTTCACTCGGAATGTAGGCGATCATGGTTTTCTACAACTTCCTGCTGCTTCTAGCTTTTAATAAACATTGTATTTCTATTTTCTCATAAGCCCTGTTTACTGAAGCTCATTAAGTATGCTATGCATAGATTTCCTCTGTCACTCTTGTCCGCTATCTGTCCTGTGAGAATCAAATTTTCTAAGCCCTCCTTCCTCCTTATATGCCCCAGAAACCTCAACTGTCAACTTCCTGATGTTTCGTTTTTGTTTCCATTTTCTCCACAATTTCGTCGTTGCTCACATGTTCGGTCCACGGTATCCTCAGTGTCCTTCTCTAGAACAACCATTTTTGTTGCTTCAAATCTCTTCTTCATCTTTGAGGAAATTTTCCAGCACTCACTGCCATACAGGAGGACTGATATTACATAAGAGTTTAGTACTCTTTTCCTCGTTTCTAACGAAGTTTTTCTGTTTCTTAGTACTCTGCTTAGCTTTTGGAGTGCTTCTTTGGCTATTCCAGTTCGCCTTCGGATTTCAGCGTTGTTCTTTCCGTCCTCTGTTAAAACGCTTCCCAAATATTTAAATTTCCACACTTGTTTAGTTTTTCTATCTCTGATTTGCAATTTGCACTTTGGGCTCATCCTTTTGCTAATAACCATGCATTCTGTCTTCTTACAGTTGATGTTTAATCCTTTCTCTTCGCTTTCCTTCACTACCTTCTGTAGGAGGTTTTGCACGTTGCTTTCTGTGTCTTGCGCTAAATTCGTTTATAAATATCTACCCTGTAGGCTGTATACAACCGCTTACTTAGATCGATGGTTGTAAATGGCTTTGAGCGAGTGAAGCCTGTATGTCTCAACGAAACCATGCTTCTTCAAACGTCGTGAACTGCCGTTAGATAATCACACAGAACCGTTCCAGATAAAAGAACCCACATTCATTGAGGACATTCAATAGGAACAACAATTAAAATGCACAGCACATATAAATCAAGATACTGAAATTCCACACGACCTCGAACGAAAGGCAAGAAAGGAAAGTCCTATCAATACTGAAAAAAAAAACGAAAACAATTACTGATGAGAGAATCTATTTCTCAGGTAAATTGTTTTAAGAAAGAAAGATTTTATAAGTTTCAACCAATAGCAGCACTTGTTGCTCGGTTAATGAATGCCCAGTGTTTCCTTATATGGAAACGCATAATACTGTCATAATCATTACCGTTGCCAGACATTATTTTTTCATATTAATTACAGTAGCTTTTAATTAAAGAAACTAAAACAAAAGAAATACAATTGAAAAATTAATTAATTTTGGCGATAATTCTAAAAGCAATTAAAGATAATATTACTACTAATTGTTAATCTGAGTAGATACAATACAAATAATTGAAATTAATGTTAAAGAAAGACTATTAAAAACAAATGGCGGTTGTCAATGCTTCCACTGTAAATAACCCAAGATAATATCGCAGCTAATAATTGTTAGGTTTAATTTGTTTTTACGATATATCAAACTCGATGTGTTATTTAATATCTACAAGATTTTTAAGATAGGTTCGTATGAAAAGGCTATATATTCTTTGTAAGAAAGTAGTTTGTAGATCAGATTTCATTGACGTAATTTTGTAAGGGTTTTTTTTTGTCAAGTGTCAAATCTACTGCTGGTAATATTTTTTCAAAAATGTATTGCTGTTATTTTTACTATACAAATCTATTTTTAAACTTTCATAGTGTTTTGACCCCAGTTTGGGGGTTCATTATTTTCCCATAGCGTGGACGCTAACAGATGCTACCATCCAGGGTCAGGGTAGACCTGGGAACAAAGAAATTAACAGGTGGTCCCAGCTCCACAAAACCAACTAATCAGAGATATTTCTGTCGGATATAGTGTATCGTCATACCAACAAAGACTAATAATAAGAAAAGTGTAATAAAAAGTGACTAAATTTAAGATAAAAGAAATACGAGACAAAGACGAATAATAATCAACACTGCTTTCATTAACAATTCAACATAATATTACTACTAAAAATAATAATAATAATAATAATAATAATAATAATAAAAGTCTAAAAATCATCTAAAATTAACATGTAAATATCAAGACTAAGAATGGTCGAAAATAATGACATTTTTTATTCATTTCACTCCAAGCAAGGCGGTAATGGCACTAGTATGCAGAGAGAGGACAGAGAGTGAAAGTGAAAGACAAAATGAATATAGGGAGGAGTGAGGAAAGGACGAAAGATGAACGGGATTCAATTAGATGGCGATTGACATTTGAAGATTGTAGTTATCAAGGAAACAAGTAAACGGAAGGGAGTTCCACAGGCGCGAAGTGCGAGAGAAAAAAACTGTTGGAGTAGAAATGGCGGTTGCATTTACGTATTTCAACAGTAAACAAGTGGAGATGTCAAATTAGTAGCACGCTCAAATACATGAAGTCGGGTATCTGGGGGAAAAAGCTCGTCAGAGCAGTTGCCATGAAAATATTTGTAGAAAAGACAGAGGGACGTCACGGCACGTCAATGAAAACGTGAATGAGGTCGAAATGACAAATTCTTTGGATTTTGTCGAGAACTTTGAGATGAATAACAGAAGCACCAGACCAGATATAGCAGCAGTATTCTATGCACGGACGAATCGTAGATATGTAAATAAACAATATTAACTGTGACGTGAAACACTGTCTGGCACGACACACTGATGCAACTTTCCTTGCAGTAGATGGAGCTATGTTAAGAGAATATTATTAGTGCTAATAATAAGAGACTGTAAATAAAAATCAACTAAAATTGAAATGTCTGAAATATTAGTAAAAAACGGAAAATGGTTTACAATAAATGTTTTAAAAAGTGTTACTCGTCTCCAGTTTCTTTCCCACTGCACTAACATAACTTCACATAGCCTCTTTTCAAAATATTTCCAAAGTAGTTCTTCTCACGAGCTTTCTTCATTAGCAAATCGACTTCATGAATTTAAACGCAGAATAAGATTGGCAGTTAGGTCTCATAATTTCACCGTTTAATATGCGACTTGCAGCTATAAATTCCATGCTAATATTTTCTTCTCTTGCACTTCTCTCTTGTGGAACTATCTTCTGACTTTCTACTTTCTCATTAACTTCTCCTTTATCTTACCGAGTCCCCTCAGGACGTAGGGGATCATGGCTTTCGACGAATTCCTATCTCTTAATAAACTTTATTTTTCTACTATTTCTCCTAAACCCTGCTCTGTCAGCCATGTACGTTAGCTCACTAAGTAGATTATCAGTTGTTTTTCCCTGTTCCTCTTGCCCTCTATTTGTCCTGTGAGTATCAGATTTTCCAAGCCTCTTTCTTCATTGTATGCCCTTTTTCAGTTGCTACAAAATTTACTTATCGAGGAAATGTTTTGAGATGAAAAAGACACTTGAAACAACAGGGATGTGTCTCTAGAAAAGAATCCGGAGAATAACATGGACAGAACATGTGTACAACAAGGAGGTTTTAAGAATAATGGAAACAAAAAGGATGCTGATATTTAAAATCAGAAAAGGACAATTTAAATTTCTGGGACACAATAATGAGAACAACGGATTTGGAAAATTTGACGCTCATAAGATATATTATTGGGTTGGTGCATAATTATCAGGCGTTTTTAAACAATATTTATATTGAAAAAAAGAAATATAACAATTCAGCAATAACATTTTTAAATAATTATGATTATCGACACACATTTCTATAACCTGAAAATAAAATAACATTTTTATTTTTTTTTAAAGTAAACAAAACAGCAATTTTTATTCACAAATAACTCGCTGAGAAAAACGCCTGATAATTATGCACCAACCCAATAGAAGCAAGACTGACAGGGTAAAACTGCAGGTACACAGATTTTATTTTGTATAAATGGGTGAAAGAACAGGGATGGATGGTAATGAGACAAAAAAGAATACGAGCTAAATTATTGATAGCCATGATTACCCATGTCCCGAAGAGGAAGACGTTTTATCAATTCCGGTTTGGGATGGGGGTCGTCTTCGTAAGACTGATTCCACGGGGTAAAAGCCGTGTATTTTCCACTCATCTGGGGTTTAGACTTTCTTTATAGCTTATATTATCACAAATTATCCTGTCTTGTGAGTGTTAAAATATTCAATACTTTTTTCGCATTATATGTCCTACAAATTTAATCTATCTCTTACCGACTGCAACTATAAGTTTCTTTGCTATTCTTATTGTCTTTTATACATCCTCTTTGTTGAAATGTTTGTCCCTAGTGATCTTAGCATCCCTCACTAGAACCACATCTTTAACCTTTCAAGTTTCTATTTCATTTGGGAGGAAACTCTCCAGTGAATGCAGGATAGATAGATAGATAGATAGATAGATAGATAGATAGATAGATAGATAGATAGATAGATAAAGGATTGATATTACTTAGTAGTTCAACACTTTTACTGTTCCCGTTGAAAAAATATCTTATTGCTTAATATTTTGTTGAAACTTTTGGAAGGTAGCATTCGCTATTTGACTACGCCCTCAGATTTTCTAATAGCCTTTGAAACGTTGTCTGACTACTTTCAATGAAAATAAAGTAAACTGTACGCCCAGGAAATACCAATAAAATTACTAATAACTGTCACTTTTTATTTTTATTACATCTTCATCTAACTGATTTATTTTAGCAAACATAGAGAAAAACAAATTTCATTTTTCTATAAATGTTTTCACGTCAATTGGTATGATGAGCTTTCTTTGGCGCCTCAATTTCATGAATTTTAGCATAATACGAAATCAGCCTCCAGGTCCACATCAATTTGCCTTTCAAATTGCTAGATCCAACCGTAAGTTCTGTTCTAAAAGTTTTTTTTTTACTCCTGTACTTCTCTTCTATAGAAATCACTTCCAGTTTCTTGCTTACCTGTCATCTACGACCTTCAAAAATTTAAACCATTATCGTCTGTCTTTCTCAAACTTGTACTTTTATTGTCCTTCCTACTCAATAACGGTTTCTTATTTTCTTCGACTCGTAGTAACTCATTGTGTTTTAGCGGCTTTATCGCCTTGCTTGGAGTGAAACTATAAAAAAAACATATCTAAATATGTATACGAAAACGTCTATATCTAGTTTAATAAGATTGACACTCATTTAGTGCACTACCACCATCGCCATATACAAGTCTTCACCAAGCTTAGAAATAAGTACCGGCTTGTTACGTAAAGTTGCCTCTTTGCCACCGTCGCCAGTGATCTGGGATCAAACCAAAATAAAAGACAAGTTTTTCAGATGCTGATTTTCAAGAAAATTCTAAGACATAGACTGGCGTAAAATATTACTCCCATATGTAGTATTAAGGATCATATACTATTTTTTTTATTTAAGAATGACTAATAGCGTTGACAAATACAGGATTTCCGATTCAGCGATTAGCAAATATCTCATTGTTAATTCTGTTATTGCCAACTAGTTTTTCATACGACTGTGTCAATATACTAAAATCCATTTAAAGATTCTGTTCGGACTGTTGTCTCCATTTTTATGGACGATTCGGCCGTTGAAATGACCAACTGAACCCTTTATTCCGTCCATCAGAGTATATTGCTCTAGTTCCACGTACGTACGGTCGGGAATATGACAATAAAGATGAGGAAAACCGTTCGAACAACGTAAATAGTGTAAGTAGTTACAATTCTTCATCTCAGAAAGGGAGACAGATGTTGAACATTCTAGTATCTTTTTCTTTTATTACTAAACTCCGTTAGTAGAGATAGATAGATAGATAGATAGATAGATAGATAGATAGATAGATAGATAGATAGATAGATAATGTATATGTGTGCTTATTTATGTTGGGCGATTGAACCAAACACTATAAGCCAATATATTATAATGATGAAAAGCGACGTTTCTGAATGAAGTTCACTTGATTTGAAACTCTACACCTCTAATGCCAGTTAATCCAAAAACAGAATAAAAACGAATTATACAGCATTTTTCCTCAATATTTTCTCTGGTCCCTGCGATTTGCGTTCATGACCCCCAGTTAAAAAATAACGAAAAATCTTCATTGTAAATGTTGATGAAATAAAGTGTTTTGATCTCAATTCCACGATTTTGAAATGCGTTTTACCATGTTTGGGTAAGTAAATATCATTAATAGATTGATAGATAGATAGATAGATAGATAGATAGATAGATAGATAGATAGATAGATAGATAATTAGACAAATTGGTGAAGCTATTCACTGATAAAATATCATTAGGGAAGATAGATAGATAGATAGATAGATTGTGTGTGTTTGATTTTGATTTTGCTTATCTTTCTCTCTTTGATTTTCTAAGACGTTTATTCGAAAATGTGTACCATTCCCACTTTTACTTTTTTTAAAAATTCCTTTCACTCCAAACAAGGCAAGGGAGCCACTAAGATCGAAGGTGTTACTGAGTGTGAAAGAATAGATAAAAAAAACAGAGAAAATAACAGAACAGAAATTATGAAGATAACGATTCACATTGCTTTTAAATTTTTAAATGTAAAACTTGACTGGAAAGCAAGAAGCAAAAAGAGAGTTGCTCAAGAGAGAAGTGCGAGAAAAGAAACTGTTAGCATAGAACTTACGATTACAAGGGAAAATGTTATGACTCCAACAGATAGTTAGTTAATGGAAAGCATTTGTTCATTTATTTTTTTTAAAGATCGAGTTAGAAACAATAGCAGAATGACAGGTGATCTCTCTGATCGTACCGGTAGCAATTATGGTTCGACTACTTTTATTCTAGAGAATATGAAACAGATTGGAATTTTTTAAAATAGGAAGAAAAGTGAGACATATAAAAGAAAATTTATCATTGTATTATTCAGCAATTTTTCTTACAAACTGTATCAAAACAACTACGATATGACAATCATGACTCTCCACATCTTCCTATCTCTTGCGGCTCTCAACAGTGTTTCTTCTTTTACCAAGCCTCCAGCCGCCGCGCCACTCCGCCATCCATTCGGACAAGCTTCTCGGATATTTGGCTTGCTGTCTTTCCATGATTCTCTTGCCCCGCTTTCCTTGTTGGAAATTTCAGAATTTGCAAAAAAGGTCACGCTTTGTTTCTGATTCTGGGTAACAATGTTCGTTTTGTATGCCCCTTTTCAAAGATTTCTTCGTTGATTACTTGATCCGTCTCTGAAATTCTCAGTATCCTTCTCTAGATCCACCTTTCTGTTGCCTCCATTTTCGTCTTTATCTGTGGGGAGATTGTCCAGAATTCATTGCGATATGAGGGGATGCATATCACAGAGCAATCCAGCATTCATTTCTTTATTTCTAACGACATTTTCCCGTGACTTAGTACATTGTTTCGCCTTTGTGGTGCATCTTTCGTTAATCCAATGCACGTTTTTCTTAATTAAATGGCGATCTGAGGAAAGCGCTAGGTCTTAATTTTTAATTGGATTTAATCTGCTGCTCTTCCTGTAAGTACGTTTTTCGTGTAAATTTATCTTTGTATTTTCAGAGAACGTTAAAATTGTGTGCATATTTTTGTGATTTGCATTTTATCGAATCCAATTAAGAAATAAATAGATAAAATCTTCCGGGATGAAGTGCCACTCGGCCAGAAGTTAGGAAATTACCAGTCATGAGCAGGTCACCTTCTACTTAGTAGTAGTCGGAACCACCGTTATAGTCACGACTGTGTAAGTATAGGTGGAGAGACATGGATGGATTAAGATAAGGTGTAGAGTCAAGCAGTGACAGATATCTCGCTGGCCAAGAAAGGAAGATTAGGTACGTTAGTCTGTCGTGAGATAAGAGAGAAGTAGTTAGCGAAGATGTCTTACTTACAACTATACAGAGAGGTGTAAAACTGATCCTTGAATAAAGTAGTCTGCTAATCAAAACCAACAGACTTCAGCTTTCTCGGAAATGCGATATCTTGAGATGTTCAAATTCGAAACTTCTACCTATGCGATATTTCGCATACAATTTGTGCACCTCTGCGTGGTGTAATGGTTAGCAAGTTTCTCTTGTTGAAACAGTTACGACAGAATAGTGAGTTCGATCCTCGCTGTGTACACCATTACTTTTGGCTTTGTATCACATCTAAACTACGCTTAGAAAACCAATATCTCGCCTTCGATATCTTTGTTGAAGGTTTCAGAGTTTAATTCATACAGATAGAAACGGGAAACGAACCACGGAGCCAGAGAGACGTTGACACGTCAATGAAAGAATTGAGTGACTCCCGTGAGTTCACATGTTTCTTATCTGCCATGCGTTTGTATGAAAGATAATACAGTGGCTTTCCAGATTTTTTTAATTTTCATAGACCGGTTTCCACTCTCCTATTTAACCCATCTTGGGAGAGTAAAGGTGTGGTTTCATCCCTTACCCCAGTGTAATTTTTGAGAGACTGGAAGCAGCAGGCCACGGGAGACTGTGAACATAACTCCCCAAGCCATTATTATCTGTGATACCAGTCGATCCGTTATAAGTGACACTTAATAAAATTATGAAAACTTAAGAATATTACATGCGTGCAAATATTCATCTGTGAAAATTAAAAACCAAAGACAAGATTTAAAAGCTGGAGATTTTTCACACATCCACATAATAATTCTTTTTTGTTCACCTTTGAAGTCTTTCTTGTCATTTTTAGAGTTTTGTCTTGAAAAAACAAAATACTTGGGACTAGTACCGTGTATATTCACGTATCATGCGGCTTTTGAAAACCTAATTTTAAAGCTAATTTTAAGGGGGTCGCGTCATACACTAGATGTAAAATTAGCGTATGTACTGCTGGCCCTGTCTACGCCTTGACTAAACTATATATCCATTAGCTGTAGTCAAAACTGCAGCTGTATTTAAAATAATCATTTTGATAGAACTGATGGTTTAGTTAGCTGTATCCAATGATATATGTATGGGCACGTGGCCGAATGGTTAGAATATGGGCACGAGGAACGTGGTTTGAACGTTCGGATTCCGACCATGAGACCCGGGTTCGAATCTCACCAGATGTTATCTGACTGGATGCCTCGATTCCAGTGTGTGGAACTTTTGGAAAGTGCTTGAAAAACATACCACGGGACCGTCGATAGCTGTGCTAGCACGAAGTCATAAGTCATCGTGGCTGAGAGCTTGAGCGTGCTGGCTTTGTTCAAATTGTTGATCACGCTAGATAACACGCTCTTTCTCAGCTCAGCATAGTTGCAGTATAGCCACTGGTGGGTGTTGAATAAGCACAAATGCGCCTGAGCAAGCGTCTGCAGTAGGGATTGGCCAGACGTCCTAGTAGATGGGTATCCTCGAATACGAGTGGCCAGCTATACATACATCCAATAATAATGCATGTAATATTCACATATTAGTATCGTATTATAAAATACAAACATAGCGATGTTTTTTCATTGTTTATAAGATATTTAGCTGTTTCTCGTTCGTTTTTTTCGCGTGACAATACTTTTCATCATTGTCTTTTACTTTTTTAACTTATTTAACTAGAAGACGATTTAAAGAGATAAAGGAAAGAAGTTATTCTCGCATTATTATTTGGTCACTCAAAAAGAGAACTCACATGATACACGAGATACATTATAAAATCACTTGATATAAGTGAAAATTATACACGAGATCGCAAGTTACACGATTATATACGGTAACAGATTTATGAACTCTACCCAGCAAAAGAGAATACTCATAATCTCGTATACTAAGTTGAATTCAGGAAATAACTGGGCAGCTGAACGTAAGACATTTTCGGAACTTGATAAAATTGATAATATCGTAATGGCAATATTAGCCGTTTCCTTATTAGGACATATTCGGCAAAGTTGGTTCCCTATGTCGTGTTAGAGAGTTTTTTCTCGCTTGAATATAGCTGACATATTCATAAGTCTACCATTCATCCTTGCGTTGAATATTACTGCCACATATCATCCGGTGCTCCTGCTATATATTTAGAGATTCTTGATAAAATCCAAAGAAGAATATGCAATGGTATTGGCTATGACCTGGCATGTCGGCAGCACTCATTTTTCCATTGCCGTTAATATAGCCTACCTGTGTCTTTTCTATAAATATTTTCATGGTAACTGATCTGATGACTTTCGTATTTGCTACCTAAACATTATGAATTTAAGCGCAGTACTAGATTGGCGGCAAGGTCGCACTATTTTACTAGATCTTACCGTAAGTTCTATGCTAACAGTTTCTTCTATCTTATTTCTCGCTTGTTGAACTCTCTTGAGGCATCTTGTTTTGAGCTTCAAAATTTTAAATGCAATGTCAATCGTTATCTTCTGTCTTCTTAATTCTTGTTCTTTTATTGTTTTCTTTACTTAAGAGTGTGTTTCTAACACACATTAACACCTTGCATTTTAGTGGCTTTATTGCCTTGCTTGTATTGATTTAAAAAATATTTTTAAAAAATGATTTTAAAAATACATTGACCGAGAAGCTAGTTTTTCTTCGTGATAAAATTCATAAAAAATTTTTGTTGAAATTTATAAAATATTTCTCTTGAAAATAGGTTTCTCATATCCAGTAGACTTTATCGCTCTTTCAAGTAACGAATGGGGTTTCCTTCCTTGTCTTACATTTAAATTTGTGTAGAAAATCTCCATCTACATTATACTTTCTTTCTTCGAATTACATGTTTTGTTATCTTGTGCAGTCTGTGATTCTTTAGTGGCAGTCCATAATGTTCGAATCATGATGGTCCTCAGTGAAACCTACACGTATCACTCGCTGGAAGCCATTTTTAAGTATCGATTTGAGAAAGCTGTATTACACAGCAGATAGTTTCTGAACGAGTTGGTGCCATGCGTGGTGTCCATCGTTAAGTTTCCATCGCATGAGGATATTAAAGAAGTTCACTCAAGTTATGAAATTAAATCTTTGGTTTTGCACCAACTTGCGGTGTTGGGCAAAACTATCCCTAGAAAAGCCTGTTCTATGTTCAATTTCCTTATCTCCTATAGTAGATGTGATATAACAGACCTATACATCAATGTATATGAAGTGTTTAGTATTTACTAATTCCACATTCTGAATTTTATGGTGGATTCAGGTCAGGTGTTATCGCTGATTCCATTCCAATTACAGATCATAGTTCCTCTTGGGGATAGATTTATCTTGAGTCCTATCTGTTGAAAAACTTGGTAGAGAATGGTGATATTTTCTTCAGTAACATTCTTGTCCCAATTTTGAATGCCTATATCATTTGATTATTCCCTCCCCCATCCTCTGTACATTTGCCTCAGAAGGGGAAACGGGCACGTTGTTTTTTATAAGATTCGTTCTGGAAAGGGCATGAAATGCTTAAATGATCAGTGCCAATCTTGTCACCTCTGTGCTTGTGTGCAGAGCATAGTCTAGGAAGAAATGAAATTAACTGGGACTTGCATTTCATCTTTGTCGTACTCCTGATGATGTTTGCAATGTTTCGGTAATTAGGTCCTCGCCAGACATGTAGGACTTTGTGGATCGATATAATTCCTGTATTTGATTTAAACGTTCCGTTGAGTCGGCGTTTCATTAGTTTCTAATGGATGAGAAGGGGAAGTTTGTATTGTTGTGGTCGGGAACTGCAGTTGGGTCTACATGACATGCGCACTGTTTTCTATTGAAGGTGGTAAACAAGTTCCTAAGGTAATTACCTGTGATAAGGTAATTTCAAATGATGAAGAAAAACAAAAATTGGAAAAACAATACATGTCCTTACAGAAGGTCACAGAATTGACTTCCATCATTCGGAAATAAAATTGACGAACGAAAAGCATTTCATTCAAAGAAGAGTAGCTGAACAAATGGTAATAGCAGCTACAAAAAATGCCTGCAATAGTGTTGAGTCTTGACTCAATGTTGAATCTCGCCTATTGCATGGAATAATAATGCAACACAAAATGTACTTAGAACAAGAATGTATTATAACAAGAAAGTGTACACAATAAGTACATATAGTATTTCTGTATATTTCTGGGAAGACGTTCCTGGAGAATGTGTTGACTAGTCGCAGTCGATCAGAGTCTCTAGTTGGATCTCGTGATTCCTCTCTCTCGTCTTCCGGTATCAACCATTATTTATATAGTTGGTAGTCACCTATGCAGATTAGGTGGATCCCACCACAACAAATAGGATAAAAGCAACACAACTTCATCCTGTCTGGACATCTTTGCTTAAAAAAAAATGAATGACAAAAAAGAAATATTCCCTCTATAAATTACATTTTTTTTTACACCTCAACTTGTAAACGTCATTTACTCAAATTAAGCAGTGACCAAGACTGGCAACTGCTAGTCGAAATATTTCCATAAAAATAAATCATTCGTTGGAGCTACAAGTTTTTTCTTTTAATTTCTTATGTTGACATATATGCGATCGTGACACCATTTACCTAAACAAAAGCCAGCCTAGTTTGTGAGGAGTTGATTTTGATACAACGAAGAGACACTAACTAAAACAATGTTCATTCTTACCCTCAGCATGGTTCTAGGTCAACTGCCCGACTGACAAATGCCGACGGACAACTGCCCGACGAGTAACTGCTCGATAAGGACAATTGCCCGACAAAAATTGCCGGAGAAGGACAATTCAAAGACGCAAAAATGCTCTGTTTATATATTTTTGCTGTTATTGGAAAGGGTAAGTTATACATCATAGCTAACCGTTCCATCCCCATTCTCATGCAGATGTAGACCCTGTGCCGAGGTGAAGCTTACTATTTGTCGATTACAATTTTTGAGGACGGAAATTACGCCGTGAGTCTTCAAAATTTGGTTCGTTTAATATAAAATCATTCTTAATATTAGTTTCATTATTGCTTTCTTAATCAATGTTTATGATTATTATTACTATTTACATTATTTATATTATTATTAACATTATTATTATTACTGTAACAAAAAAAAAACAGCGAAATCACGAAGAACACATCAAAGGTTTAAAGCTATTGAAACTTAAATTAAAAATCAAAATCTCTCTCTCTCTTTCTCCCTTCAAAAAATTGGTTGTATTTTTCAATGTATAACACAAGGAAACTGCTATTGAACTGAAATTATATTACACTTTCCCTTTCGAATGATAGTAAAAAATCTCTACATATTCCACATATATATAAATATCGGAAATTTTTCCGTCGGGCAAGTGTCCTGATCGGGCAGTCATCCGTCGGGTAGTTGCCTGTCGAGCACTTGGCCATCAGGCTTTTGTCAGTCGGGATGTTTTTCTAATAACTCTCAGCATAATGGATCGAACTGAAATACGTTTGTATGAATGAGAGTGTTAGGACTAATTTTTGTTTCTGTACCACACAAAAGAGCGATGCATCCCAATTTTCCAGATGCGCCCCGGCTCCATATTTCGTTCATGAGATGTAAAATGTCTTTACATTCGGAGAGAGTGTATTCTATTATCAAAGGTTTGACCTCAATGTCAAGTCATGCGTTTTTCGTTTTTGTTGTAGCTCACTTTCCTTCTTCATCATTAGGTTCGTTATTGTTTATGTTTGTAAACATGCATTTAATGTTGGATTGCATACTGCTGTATGTTCTATTTCAGAAGTCATTTTCAGGACAGGTTTGAATTGTTACCGGAAGCCTCTTTTCTTTATTTTTTTTTTTTTTTTAGACCATTTCATCTTTGCTGTTTTGGTTTCAATTGTATTGAGTTGAACGAAAAAGTTCGTTCGGTTTAATAAGTAATTTTCTACGTACTAAGCGAACGAACTTTATAGAGAGTCCGATATGAAGCTATATCTGTTTGTTTCTTTCCTCTACATTTCAACACAATATCCGCAGCTTTTCGCTTCATTAATTTGGTTTCGAAATATCTTGTTTTCATTAATAGTTGTTTTGTTTAGTTTTATTTCTTTCTTTCTTGTCTCCATTTTTTCAAAGTCAGGATTTTCGTCTTATGAGAGAATATTTTCTCCGTCTAGCTGATCTTCTCTCACATGGTTCGACTAAAGAAAATATGATCATATTGTCTAGCTCATGTATACTGTTATTGTAAAGATTTAAGGACATTATTTTACAGTAAGATTCACCCTGTAGAAGGTAAAGGGCACACACGAGGTGGAGGGGTAGTTTATATACATAGGAGAAGATAATGGTTAACTCTAGACTTAAACAGGTTAAGATTGTAGTGATCGGGGAAACATCTTGGGGGTCTGTTCCACAGAGCAGTGGTTCGGGGGAAGAAGCTGTTTGAGAGGAAGTTACTTCTCGCCAGTGGCATCCGGCGGGAATGTGAATGGCATGGCATTTCAAGGCGCTGATTGGTCCGGCCTATGTAGTCAGCGCTACAATGACCTGTAAATTTATAAGCTATCAAACTATTTTGTAGATAGTTTAGACCATCTTTAGGAAACGAAGAAAATTCATGGACTGTGTCAAAAACAACACCTGTCCTGTTGACAGGAAAATAGGGTTTTAACATAGGCTGCCCCTAACCATCAAGGAAATGTCAGATAAACCAGACTGAACTCGCCATCAAGGCACTTTCCAGACATTTTCATCTTAGTGTATTATTTCCTATACTAATCAAAGTAGCATTCCCTATGTCAACATTGTGGTCAGTTTTTTTTATGGTGAACAATCAATATGTGTGTGTGTGTGTGCGTTTTTTAATGTTCCTTTTGTGTCCATGTAGTCTTTTGTTTAAACTTTTGTCATAATATAGGATAGTCAGGGACAAAGGTGATGGAGAGAAAAAGAAAAAGAACAGAGATGAATTTGGCTAGATTGAAAAAATATGCTTTCAAAATTATTCTTTCAACTACCAGCGTCTCTCGTTTCCAGCGCATGTGTAGACGTGGCAACATCAACAAAGCCCAGTCCTATGAAATCCTAGATATTTATTATGTAAAAATTACATAATTGGGGCACAAGGCCGAAAAAGGGTTAATCCTATGAAATCCTAACGGAAGAAACGCGTCAAAAATTATTTTTCAAAATTGCCATACTATTTTTCTAAATACTGCTTGTTGATATATAAAATTATGCAATATTAAAATTATAATATATGTGTGTGTGTGTGTGTGTGATAAAACTATAGTTTTTACGTATGCTGTATTTATGAGTAAAAGTTCTCAATATCATAGAGCGCGTGTAAATATAAAATATGAAAATATTTTACTTATGAACTTAGTGAAAAAAACAAAGTAACTAATAATAACAAAACAAAAGTCATTGAAACAAAGCAAGTTCAGTCGACCATTGATGACAATTCCAGAACAACGTAACTATAAACAATTTTTCTATCCTCTGCCAGCCGCAATGATGGAGAAAGCATTACCTCGAACCGTCGCCAGTGAGACACGCTGCAAATATGAAAATGTATATTGAATTCAGCAACGAGCGAAATTACTATCTTGATCTCTAACGAAGCATGGATAAAGTGAAAAATGATAGATTAAGATGCTTCCTACTTGTTCGTTTTCCTATTATATATATATATATATATATATATATATATATATATATATATATATATATATATATATATATATATATATATATATATATATCCGCAATAAATAGACAAAATTTATTTTCAATATTACCACACAATGATAACAATTAAAAGAAAAATATCAGTCCTGGGTAAGACCTTAAACTACGTCCAGCAGCAAGGCCTCTGATCAGAAGGTTTTGATCAGCGTGGAACCACCTCTTAATTGCTGGTGTTTGCAGGTCCACCCTGACCCGTGGTGGTAGCACCAGTTAGGTTTCATGCTATGGACAAATTGTTAACTATTACCATCAATACTTATTTGACGAAAGTTATCACCAGCAATACAATTTTGAAGGAAAAATATTACCAGAAACAGATTTTTGACAAAACAAAATATTACCAGCAATAAAAAATTTTCTCGGCATTAAATAACCCATTCAGGTTGATGTGCCCACAAAATAAACCAAACCAAACCTAAAAGAAAAATATAAAAAACTAGCTACCTAACTGGTTTCGAACCCCGTTCACCATAACTAAATCGAGGTTAATAAATATCAATAAAATGAATGGAGAATGTATGAAAATATTATTTAGATGGAAATCAATTGGTG
>OZ038487.1:58560841-58598341 GCA_964036315.1 Acanthosepion esculentum | reverse complement strand
TGTCAGATTTGTTTTTCTAATCCACGTTCTGTGAACAGATGCCTTTTGTGTGTAGACATTGGCAGTAGATTATTGATTCTTTCAGTTTGTGGGGTGGTAACTATTGAAAGTTTAATTAACAATGAGCATATGTGGGGTTGGTGTATAGTGTAGTGTAGATGTGATTGTTATTTAGACGTACTAGTACATCCCGAGACGGACTAGACGTGGTGGAATATTCTTCGATTGTGAATTTGATGGCGTGGTGGAAACAGTTGATGTATCTTTTAAGATCCCAGAGACTGTTCTCTCCGAGTCTTCATGTAAAGATGATATCATCTATGTATTTATCATTAATGTTGAGGTGCTAGATGGTAACTACTCAACATATCTCGTCCCAGGGCATCGATGAATATGTTCGCATAGGTGGGAACCATTTTCATTAGCATCACTGTACCTATGACTTGAAGAAAATGGTGCTTGTTGTACTCAAATTGTTGTACGTGAGTATGAATTGTATAGTGTTGCGCGTCCTGGGTGCCTCTGGCACGCAAAAAAAATTACTGCCTAGTATTCCATCTTCGTGTGGGGTGTTAGAAGATTAGGATGTCACACCCCTGGTTACTGGGAGTGAACTGTTTGGAAATCTATCCCTATTTTTCAGAATTCAGGTAGTATATTTGATATCACTCGGAACTATGGTTAGTGGTCGTTTGAGGATTTGGTTAATGTAAACTGAAATGTGTTGTGTCAGGGTACCGATTCCCGAATTTGCCGGCCAATCGGTTGAATCTTGAGAGATTCTATCAGATACCCCATCTTCTGTGAAATTATGGTAATGTTCTCTATCGGGATCTTGGTGGTTGTGTCTGTAACTTTTGGAAGTTTATGCAGTTTAGGGATAATGTAAAATGAACCTGGTTTATTGGATATATATATATATATATATATATATATATATATATATATATATATATATATATATATATATATATTATGATTTTTATACGTATATAAATTTCTCAGAGTTAATCTGTAGAAAAACACAATATTTATAAATATAAGAGACAAGAGGAAAACTGTAATATTAGGCGTCGCGTATCGTCCAGTGTGAAATATGAATATAATAGCGTTTTCTAAATTCTATCAGTTGCAAAAGACATTTCGTTTTGTCGTTAATAGTTATTTATTTTAAATAAATTCATTTCGTTTTGCCTTGAAAAAGTTCACACTGGACGAAACGCGTCGGCTAATATTCAGTTTTCCTATTGTCTTTTACATTTATATATATATATATGTGTGTGTGTGTGCGTGTGCGTGTGCGTGTGTGTGTGTATGGGTAAAAGTTTGTCACTGAGCTGATTGATGTTACGGCAGAGTTTCTTAGGCGGACCTGTCCATCCAATCTACAGAAAAGATCAGCAAGTTTCTGCTTATACTTTTTCGATTTTGTCCCATTTTTAACATTTTTTACAGCTTGTCTGACATTATTCTTTGTTATATTTTTCCATTCTTGCACAGATTAATCTTTCGTTCTTTGTTCCTTTTTGATCCATTCTGCATTGGGATTATATTCCTTTGGGTTGCTTCAAATATTCTGCCAAACTTTTTACACTTCTTCAATAGATGATGACCTTTTGACTTATATAACTGTTTTTCGAATTTTACTGTAAAACTTATTGAATTCCGTTTGCAATTTATTTTGTCGACAGAACCTAAAAATTAATTGCTTTAAGTGCAGTTTCTGTTAAAGTATTTCCTTGATTGGTTGAAATTCATTTAATGTTTTAATTTTATATTTCCGCTTCATCTTCCTGCTTTTCTGTGGTGAAATCTTTGAGTTTCTTGAAATCTCATCTAGTGACGATAATTCACATTCGATTTCCTCAATTTCTCGTCTACAGAAAGGATCAGCAAGTTTCTGCTCATACTTTTTCGATTTTGTCCCTCTTTTCAACATCTGTGTACGTTTTTTATATGCATCGGTCTTCATAAGAATTGAGGGCTATGGCGCCCGGTATGATGTTTATATATCACATATATAATTAATTAGTTAAAAATACCATTTCTCTGCGCAGATAGCCTAGAGTAAGTTATGGTAGGAGTCAAATCGCTAGGGTTTTGATCCCGACTTGACTAGACACACTGATGAACTGTGAGACAGTGACTGACGACTGACAAAGCACTGCGATTAAGCTTTTTATTAACTTTTTCTCGTGTTTGTATAAGTGATTCCTTCTCTGGACGTGACAAACATCATTAACATCAATTATGAACGAGGCCACAATGTTCAGACCGTGTTGGACAAAAAATATCCGAAAGCACTCATATATATATATAGAACATTTGGGCAGTTTTTAAGCAATCTCTGTCCAGAAAAGAAATCATTTATACCAACGCAAGACCATTGAATAAAAAGCTTAATCGCAGTGCCTTTTCAGTCGTTTTTAATAAAACTTGTATACAAGATGGAATGCGGTCCAAGTACACAACAATTATATATATATATATATATATATATGTATATATTTTTTTTGTCATCCACAGACAGACTGTTTCGCAGCTCATCAGTGTGGCTAGACGCCCGGTTGCCTCTATCTAGGATGGAAACCCGACTGAATTTGTGTCAGTCCGAACTTATCCCACTAAGCCATCAGCGTACGGTACGGGATGAAGGTGAATTTTAGCGTGTTTATTTTTAGATTCGGATAAACACACAGTGACTGAGAGTGACTCAATATATATATATATATATATATATGTATATATATATATATATATATATATATATATATATATATATTGAGTCATATATATATATATATATATATATATATATATATATATATATATATATATATATATATATATATATAAAAAGATATGAACAAACACCGACATACACTTTTCAGAGGTGTAATGGTTAGCAAGATGATAGCTTTGGAACAGTTTCAGCTGTGTAGTGAGTTCGATCCTCACTGGGTACCACATACTTTCGGGCTTGTATCACATGTAAACTACGCCTAGAAAATCGGCATATACCTTCCCGTCTCTCTCTTTACACACACACACACACTATATATATATATATATATATATATATATATATATATATATATATATATATATATATATATATATATATATATATATATATATATATATATGCTGCAACAGAAGTACCATAAAACATAATGTTAAGACATTAGCTAGAGGAAGACACTATTGGCATTTTGGGGAAGGTATTTCTGGGGCGCGTATGGGAGAGGCATTTCTGCCGCACCCTGCATATATCAAAGTGTACGCAGAGGCCAGTACTGAGTGGCGACAGTCTGTTTCATGCTGGACCGTAATCTTCAAATATAAAACAAGTTTGGATTCGTCTGGTTCAACGAATTAGCATGAGATATCCAATGAAAATCGGGTCCATTACTCTGCTGAAGTTGAACTCCCTACTGGATTATCGAATTTACCATTTACATAAGCACACACACACACACACACACACACACACACACACACATACATATATATATATATATATATATATATATATATATATATATACACACATATATATACACACACACATATATATATATGTATATATATATATGAGTGTTTATGTGTGTGCATGCGCGTTTTCTGTGTCATTAATGATTATTTGTATCCAGATAGTTTTCGACATTGACAAGCTGTAAACTTCTGTAGTAGGGCCTGATTCTTAATAAAAGATGCCAAAAATACAAAGCTCATTAAAAACTGAAAAGCCGCCATAGGCGAGAGGATCAATTTTCTTTTCTACAATTTCTCCGTCAAGAACGACGCATTATTTTATTTCTAAATACAGCGTCTGATTCGCTTTGTTTCTGTTGTTTTTTCTTCTTTTATTTTCGTTCTTTTCTTTTTTCTTTTCTTTTTTGCCCACCTTGTCTTAAATTTACGATGCGGGTTAAAACATAAAATAAATTTGTTCAAAATCAGAAAGAGAGAAATTAAAAGATAAAAAAGTCCCAAAAATATAATTCAAACGAACAAAATCGGAATTAGAAATAGGAATCTATAATTATTTTTTCCGCCATTCTCATATTTTCTTTCTTTTCTTTTCTTTTTTGACAGTATGTGGGTAGCGTTAATTCTATTCCCAATATTAGTTTAGTGACGTTTTATTTAAATTCCTTTCTCCACGTTTTCAATTTCTTTCTGCGTGAAAATCTTATTAGAATTCTAATAAATTATTAAATTAGACTAAAAGCCAATGTTCCGATCACACGAGGCGTACACTATTTGAATAATTCATTCGCTTATTGGTTTGAATGCAGGGCCAGTTGAAGGCGCGTTAAACCGGAGATAAAAAGAGTAGAACGAAACATTCTTTGCTATCATTTAGCACATGAGTGGGGGGGGGGGGGTTGCTAGATATTATGAGATAAAAAAAACCCGAAATAATTCAATATCTGACTTCATTTATATTATCGAGAATTACTCTTTTTTATTCAACTATGAATTTAAAAAAATATATAAACCGAAAATATCAATAGATATCAATGTGGTCATTTAAAAGCGACCAATATAGTCAAATATGGCGACCTTTACTTCGATAAATTTCCTGAAACATCGATTATTATTATTATTATTATTATTATTATTATTATTTTCTTTGATTTATGTTGTATACATATTTCTTTCCTTGTCTCAACCACAGACCTAAGGTCAGAAATGGCATAAAAAAATAAAAAATAAAAAAATAAAAAAATAAATAATTACAAAAAAAAATAAATTAAATAAAACTCTTCGGGTATAATTTCTTATAATTTTCTTATAATTCTTTAAGGCATAGGTTACCAAGAATCCCTTCAATCTCTCGATCAGAAATTTTCCGATCAATCCGAGGGCTCCAACTACAACTGGAATTATTGATGTCCTCATGCGCCAGATCTTTTAGATTTCCACTTCAAGATCCTTGTATTTTGTATTCTACAATCTGTATGGACTGCCATATCAATAAGAAAGTGCATTCTGTTTTTGTGGTCTTTGATCACACGATGTCTGGGCGTTTAGTTTTCATCGTTCTATGTGTATTGTCATTGTCCCACAAAAGTCCTGTGTCACTGTAACCGGGTCTGGGTGATGTTCATACTAATTTCTTGCAGTTTTCTTCCCGTAAAAGTTGCATATTTTCCAGTGCAGTATATTGTCCCTCTCTATCATGCCGAGTTTTATATTCAGTTCGTGCGAGCACAGTGCAACCTGATAGGATGGTCAATTGTTTCTGGTTATTTATCACATAATTTGCATTTGGGGTCAAGACAATTTTAAAGTATGTGCGCTTGGTAATTTCTAGTTAGTAAGTATTGGTCTTGTGCAGCAAAAATAAAACATTCCGTTTCATCTTTTAACCCTGTACTACGTAACGATTGCACAACACCAGCTTGTGTGGTACGGCAGAGTAGGCACAATGAAGCATGCCATTGCTTCTGCATTTGGTACATTGCATTGGCCTTTGTTTTCTTTTTTTAGGTTCTTTGTGCAGGAGTAGGTGTATTATAATTTATGCGCATTTCTTGACCCACTTGAAATTCCATTTTGAATTTGATGGCTTCTTTATTACTGGATAATATTTTTTTATTGCCTTTATATTCTTTGACACGGATTATCATCCGGTCTTCTGTCGTTTCCAGGTATCTTTGAAGGCCGATTGTTGTTGTTTTGTAAGAGTGTTTTAGTTGAACTAATCCTCTGCCTGCGTCGGCTCAATCAACATCGGACTTAGGATGAAGCATGCGTTTTGAACACTATTTGGTTAATGTCGGCTATGGTCCAATTAAGAATGTTGAAACTCTATTGCACCACAGGGACAGCCAAAGTGTTTATGAAAGATATTCTATTTTGTGAACTCTCTCGGTATTTAACACCAGGCGCACACGCCTGTAGGATTATTTTCTTACTTTCTCTTTCATTTGGGTATGCTGCATCACATTTCCTTCACTGACTCCTAGGTATTTATTTTGTTCCAGTTCCCTAAGCTTTCCGACAAAATGGAGATCTATTGAGTGTGTTTCTGGAATTCTCCCTTTCTTGAATGTTACTTTTTGCACATTTATCTAATCCGAAATCCATACCGATGTCATCACTAAAATATTTTACTGTATTGAACACAACTCATCGTTGTCTTTGGCAAAACGTTTTATATAATCTATGTAGAATAGGTGATAAAAAACTTTCTTTTTTACTTTATATCCATAGCTATTATTGTTTAGTTCATGTGAAAGGGAGATTAAGGACAGACAGAACAGAAGGCTGACAGAGAACCACCTTGAAAGATTCCTAGTCAGATATTCAAACAATTGGAAGTGGCAGTGCCTTTGGTGTGATTTATGTTTAATGTGGTTTTGCACAGTCCCATTTTATATTTAAGGAAATTGAATATCACCAAGGAGACTTTGTATATTTTAAAAACCTTAATGATACAAGTGTTTGGCATACGATCAAAGGTTTTACGGTAATCTCTCCAAGCTGTGTTGAGATTTATACCTTTTTTTTTCTGAAATTTCCAGGATCACTTTATTTATCAATAGTTGATCTTTGCAACTATATGAACCTCCTCGATATCCCTTCTGATCCTGGGGAATAATGTTGTTTTCATCGAGAAAAGAGTTCGCACATTATATCAGGACAGACGTAATTTATATGTGGTGAACAAAAATGTTATTCGCCTATATTTTTGGATCATCTATGTAATACCTTCAGTTATCCATTCTAGAATTTCATTGGAGTTATTAATTAGCATTGATAAAGTTTGCACAAGAGTTTTTTGGGATTGATGACAGATGATAGAACCAAAAGATTGGTACCTTGTCCTTTCCTTGGAATTTCCATTTTGGGGATTTTGTTACAGAATGTCTGACATTACTCTTAGGTATATTATTCCATTCTTGCACAGATTAATCTTTCGTTCTTTGTTCCCTTTTGATCCATTCTGCATTGGGATCATATTCCTTTGGGTTGCTTCAAATATTCTGCCAAACTTTTTACACTTCTTCAATAGATGATGACTTTTTGAGTTATATAATAGTTTTTCGAATTTTACTGTAAAACCTATTGAATTCCATTTGCAATTTATTTTGTCGACAGAACATACAAATTAATTGCTTTAAGTGCAGTTTCTGTTTAAGTATTTCTTTGATTGGTTGAAATACATTTAATGTTTTAATTTTATATTTCCGCTTCATCTTCCTGCTTTTCTGTGGTGAAATCTTTGAGTTTCTTGAAATCTCATCTAGTGTCGATAATTCACATTCAATTTCCTCAATTTCTCGCTTTAATTTGCCTCCCAAGTGTGATCCTTTCGCCCGTTGTTTAATATTTTATTTTTCTTGATATTACGTTTTTAGTAGCTGATAAACATGTTGCATATATGAGATTATTTGCTTCTGTGATGTTTTATTATTATTATTATTATTATTATTATTATTATTATTATTATTATTATTATTATTATTATTATTATTTTATTTCCTTTGATTTCTGGTGTGTACACATTTCTTTCCGGGTCCCGCCCAAAGACTTAAGTTTAGAAATGGTAACATGACATTTTCCACTGAACTGTTAAAAAAAAACATATTTTACATCGATAAAGCCCTTCGTAAGGTATGGGCTGTACGCGTGAGAACAATCTTTGAAATTTCTTTAAGGCATGGTCTTCCAGGAATCTATTCAATGAGTCTACTGGAATCTTTTCCAACAAATCCGAGGGCTCCCACTACAACAGGGATTGTTGATGTTCCCATGAGCCACATTTTTGAGATTTCGATTTCAAGGTCCTTGTATTTTGATAGCTTTTTGAAAATCTTCAAAGGGAAGGGACTTCCATATCAATAAGGAGTCACCTTTTTGTTTGCGGTCTCTAATAACAATGTCTGGGCGGTTAGCTTTGATTGTTCTGTCTGTGTGTATTGTGTAGTCCCATAAAATTGTAACAGGTCCTATCTTCGTAACTATTATTATTATTATTGGGAGACCAGCACGATGTATTAAAAATGTAATGATTCCCTGTATACCCATCATGACTCGAGTCGTATAAGTGTAAAAAAGAAATATATTATTCAGCAAAACTTTGTCTCGATATGGTGACAGGTGTCTCATAGCTACCATTCATGCTCATGCCCTCAATTCTATTAGGTTGTTTGGAAAATAATATTAAAATTTAGTATCAACTTAGTCTTGAATTGTTGTATTTAAACAGTGTTCAAATTAGTCTAAATCGTATACCGAACAGCTATACATTTCTACAATCGAGTAACAAGGTGATTTATGGCTTTACGATAAACTCTAAAACATTGATGCCAATAAATCTCTGAATGCTGATCCTACATCCTTTTTTCAACAGAAAATCTTTTGTCAAGATATTTGAAAAAAGTGGTAGTCAGTGGGAAAGATATCAGGAGAATATGGTGTATATGGCAAAGTCTGTTATCGATGTGTGTTTGTGCAGTATCATCCTGAGCATTGCACTGAAGCAGAATTGGACATTGCCATTTAACCAAGCTCGGTTTCCTTAACTAACTGTGCATTTGACCCACTTCCTGGCAGTAAACTTCGACAGTATTGCTTTGGTTAGATTTCAGAAAGAACATCAACAGGGTAGGGATGAGGATCGAGGGAACGTAAATCTCCTTAAATCTTCGACACTAATGTTAGAATACAAGTTCGACCCCACCCAATACTTTCTGTCTTGTCATTAGAGTCTTTTCGGCGTTCTCGATGCGTCATTTAATGGGAAAAGACGTAAACTGCACAAGGTCAATTTTTAGCTGAGAGGATCTGGTATTTTCTATCTGTATGCTTTGTGATCCGACAGAAAGTCAACATTCAGGATGAGGTGAATATTCTTCTTGCTTGAACGGAATGGTCTCTCTGGATTTCAAATGTTTAGAATATTTTAATTTTTTAAAAGACAATCTGTGTGTTGCTATTGATTATTTCCTGCTTATGTTTCTCAATCTGTTATCAAACCAGTGACAATATTTGGTGTTCCTTGGGTATCAAGAGACGGCACGTCTCTACAGTACTCATCACAGTATTTTTTTTTCTACTACTGGAAATACTGTAAACTCTTCGGATTTAAACTTCTTTCAATTTTATTTTTCAGGAATATGCCAAACGTGACTCAGATGTTCATGTATAGATGTGTTTTCTTGCAGAGTCTAGATATTTTACAACCTTTCGAACGTTGTACATTGCTGGAAAAGATGAATTTTCATCACCTTATTCATGATGATTAGAGTTGATCTTGCGGTCTGAATTTAGCGATCTGAATATCACTGGTTCGATATTTTTTGGTTTTATTCTTATAAAACTTCTTACACATATTTGCTTGGTTTGAAAATGATGTCAATTTTGTTGGTTTGTAACATGCTGAAGCATCTAAATAGATACTTTAATAAGGTTTCTGCATACAACACTCTTCCACATAGTGCTGTCGTTTGTTGTATTTTTTACAATAATGTTTACCCTGTCTAAACTCCACACGAGGTAGAAGGTTACAGAGTAAGAGGTAAGAGCATTGATTAGCATAATAAATCTAAAGGAAATTCTACGTATATGCACCCCCCCACACACATATATATATATATATATATATATATATATGTACAACGTCATCCACAGACAGACTATTTCGCAGCTCTTCAGTGTGTCTAGATCTCCGGTTGCCTCTAGCTAGGTTTGAAACCCGACTGAATTGGCGTCAGTCAAAGATTCTACCACTAAATCGTCGGCACACGACAGAGATGACGGTGAACTTTAGCGTATTTATTTTTAGATAAACACACAGGACTCAATTTTCTTTTGCCGAAGAGTCACGCTATATCAGCCACTGTTTACAAACCCACACTTCCTCCCCAGAGAGCTCAACCGAAAATAATTTTTCAGGAGCCTATATATATATACATACATATATATATATATATATATATATATATATATATAGTGAGAGAGAGAGAGAGAGAGAGAGAGAGAGAGAGAGTGTGTGTGTGTGTATGTGTGTGATAGATAGATAGATAGATAGATTGTCATTTAAATTTCGCAAAAAATAAAACTGTCATCTCATTTTAACAGATATACAGACAAACCTCTCATCTACGAACAACCCCCCACCCATCAATGGACTTCGGATCCAACAGGGATAATCTGCAGACAAAATAAAATAAATCTGCAGGGGAAAATAACTTCCAAATCGTCAGCGATGTATTTCAAAATTTGCGGGCTTAGAGGAATGAGTCGTATTAGTTCTCAAAGTGACCTCTTGGCGGCAATGGCGGGCTTTTCATAGAAGGGTGTAAAGTATATAAAGTACAAAATATTAGCGCGTGCGTGAGAAAGTAGCGGTGAGAAGTTATTTTTGTTGTTTTGATTAATATATCTATATTAAGTATATATTTATTTATGCCATATATATATATATATATATATATATATATATATATATATGTTTATTGTATTTGCATTTTGATCATAAATAGTGGTAGCTATTATAGCGGTTTTATAACTAAAAATAATCCGTTCTCATCTACGGAGAATCGGTTTTAACGGACCACAGCTTCCCACTAGTAGTCCGTTGATGAGAGGTTTGTCTGTATATACAAAAATTACACAAAACATATTGAAATACTAAAGATTAAATTTAATCAATAAAATCGCCATTGGCTTCAACCACGGCCTTCAGTCGACTTCGGAATAATGACTTGCGACTATTCTGGGTTGTCTCCTAGTTTACGTTGGTGAATGCTGCCATAATCCTTGCCTTCAGTTCATCTTTAGTGTTATGAAAGGAGTTTTGGTGGTCACAGGCTCAACCTCGCTTCACACATAATAATCAAGGGAGTTACGGTCTGAGGAGTTAAGTGGCCAGATATAAAGTGTGATGTGATCGAAGATATTGTTTGACGGACATGACTCGATTCTCTTGCATGCTACAGAGTCCTGGGTGCAGACAAAGTTTCTTTCAGTATCTACCCTCTTCATCCAGAGCAGTACTACCCCCTCAATCACTTGATGTAGGCCTCCATGTTGAGTCTTAGAAAATAACAAAAAAAATTTGCAAGTTCTTTTCATATCAGAACGATCAGGGTGATTTTTCCGAGCTGCCGTACATTCATAATCACCATTAGACTCATTCAATTCTCTCCGAAACTTCTGCATTGTCTGCAGATTGACACGCAAACACTATGAAATGTTCGTATTGGAGCTACCGGTGCGAATACCAAGTAGTATAGCTGACCGTTTTCAAATTTCTGAATTGCGTCATGGTGCTCTCTTTTCACAGACAGTGCCCAACTGACCCGACAATACTGTTCAGTCGACAAAACCAAAGGCAAACAACGCGCATACGCGAAATTAAAAATATAAAATGGCGACAATTTACCTATCGCATCCTACATATGTGAAGATTATAATAATGCACCATTATGAAAATCAGATGTTGAAATGATGAAATTTATTTATAAAAATAATTATTAAAAAATAAAATTAAATAAATGAATTTTAATACTTAAAATTTCAGCGTTCCACTATTGCTTTTTTATATCTCTCTACCCCTTCCTATGCATATAGAAATCGATAAGCCATAAATATTACTTTAATCCGATGAAGTCCTTCTAGAAAACGAAACGCGTCACACAGAAAAAATTTCACTTCCTTATTAATTTGCCTAATATATATATATATATATATATATATATATATATAGGAGAATGTAATATATGAAGCAACAATCTTCCCCGGAGAAAATATCAACCAGGAAAAAAGATACATAGGTATATTCGCTGAAAATTGGAAGCAGCGTCTATACAACCATAGACGCTCTTTTAAATATCGATACCTTAAAAATCAAACTTCCTTATCCAAACACTACTGGGGTCTAGTGGATAAGGCACTAACCCCGCATTTCGAATGGAGATTCTTATCAAGAGCGAGAACCCATAATAACTTCCGCGTTCGATGTGATATATGCATTGCGGAAAGAAAATTATTATTAAAGATATAAATCAAGATGAGTTGCTGAATCTTCGTTGTGAGATCATTTCCAAGTCTAGACATAAAAAACGCTTTAAAACATAAACACAGTTTTATAACAGTTCCATCTTGGATCACTAACATCGGACATGATATTTAAATGGAATGAATCTTATGATTATCTCTATATATATCATTGTTTGTGTTTATGTCGTGCTCTAATATATATATATATATAAAATATATATATATATATGTATGTGTATGTGTGTTTTTATATGTGTTTATATATGTATATATATGTATATATATATATATGTGTGTGTGTCTGTGTGTGTATATGTATAGATAGATAGATACGTTGCATATTTGTTTAGATGAGTGTGTGTATGTATATGTATGGATGCGTGTAAGGTTTTATGTAGATATGTTTATGTATATATATGTGTATGTGTATATGTATGCATGAGTGTATGTGCATTGATATATATATATATATATATATATATATATGTGTGTGTGTGTGTGTGAGTGTGTGTGTGCACGTATATGTATGTCTGTGCGAGTAGATATAGATATGTTGTTGTTTATGTGTGTATCTACGTATGTGTTTTGGGGCATATTAATAGTAGGTCCTTACCAAATTAAATATTAGTTAGATTTTAAATGTTTATCTTAAATTTGTAACCTGTAAATTTGCTTTGTCAAATATTCTTGATTACACATCGGTTCTCTTATAAAACCCTTCGTTTTTAGTTTTCCACCCCCATCATAATTTTTCCTCTCTCTTTCATCTTCTAGATTTTACGTTTAGATCATATCGTTTTTTATTGTGCGTAGTGTCAGCACAAATGTATACACACGATTCCGGTATCTGTTTTTTTTATTTTTAATTTAGGTCAGCGATTCGGTAGAGAATTATGTATCGAAAAATAATTCATATTTATCTGTATCTCACTCATTTAAACGGTTATTTAACTCCTCTCTTTAAAATTATTTCTGTCAAATTTTAATCCCCACCTTCACCTTTAGGCCTTCCTGTCCTTCTTTCTTCTTTTACACCTCTCTCTAGAGCTTTCATACATTTCCCTCTGAAACTTGTTTCCTACTCCCACACATACACTCTCACTAAAATTTTGTTTGTTATACCCGGAATTTTCAGATTTCTTTCTTAATTTGTAGGTATGACGGATTGGATCGTGATTACGATTCCAATGTAATAAATTATAAACATGGAATATTAGTGTTGGAGCCTTTTTTATTATATTATTACTCTGTCCTGGACATTGAGTTTTATCTGGATTCTAACCTCTTGGAAATTTATTTATATAGATTTATATTCATATATATATATATAATATAATATAATATATATATATACACACATATATATATATATATATTTGTGTGTATGTATGTATGTTTAAGTGTGTGTGGGTTTGTGTGTATATATGTATATAAATGTAGACATGAAATTTTAACTCGTGTAAATACATACCTACACTTATAGACACAGAAATCTTTATAAATTTCTTGTCACTGTATGTAACACACACACACACACATATATGTATATATATATATATATATATATATATATATATATATATATACACACATATATATATATATATATATATACATATATATATATATATATATATATATATATATATATATATATATATATATATATATATATATATATATGTCTGTGTGTTTGGGTGTCTGAGTGTATGTGCGCTATGCATGCCCGTACGAAAGTGAATAAGTAAGCTGATACTCTTCTATGGCCGACATTTCCATCGTTTCTTTTGACCAATTGAAACCGTCCTCTGTAATTTGATTGCGCTTCTTCGCGCCCGACGCCATGTCGCATGACGGATGATTTCGCGCCATTTTCCCCCTACTCATCCAATTCGATATAGCCGTCCCCTCTCCTTATATTTTGTTTATTTTTCCTTCTTCTTTTTCTCCCTCCACTTTTGCACTCGGCTGGCCTGTTTGTATTCCTTCAGTGTTTTTACTCACCAATCCCATCCACAAACAGTTGCCGCGTAGCCCAAACCATCACCTATGTAAATACATTAAGGAGAAACTGTTTGCTTAGTAAAACTATTTTTTTCTACTTTACGACAATGATAAGAGTTTAGAAACTAGTAACTATGGCTGTTGTACACACAGTGACGAATATCAAATCTCTTCCGTTTTAGTGATTTGAATGTTACCAATCTCAGACTGGGAGCTACAATTTTACTATGAATATTAAACTAAGGTAAAATCTGCACAGACGCTCACAGCTGATGCATAATCATTGATTTTCTACTCTTTCTTTTCTCATCAGTTTTAAATATCTTGACAAAAAGTGATTGTACTTACGAATGAATCCAGTCATAACGGCAAAACTATAAAAATCATTTTTTGAGTACAGGAACTTGAGACGTGGGTGATCATGGCTCTCACCTACATCCTATTTCCCTTATTTCATTAAACAATCTTTAAATTTTTACCATCCCTCTTTTTCCCTAATCTGCCATGAATTGACGCAAATTAATAACAGTATTTGCCGGCCTATTGGGCGAGGATTTATTTAAAAAAACAAACAAAATAAAACACCAAAACAAAATGTCATTAGCCTGCGTCCAGTGCAGCAATACATGAAAGCCATGAAAAAAATGAGGTTTTATATGGGTTTGTGTGTAGGTTTGTGTGTATATATGTATATAAATTTAGACATGAAATTTTAACTCGTGTAAATACATACCTACACTTAAAGACACAGAAATCTTTATAAATTACTTGTCACTGTATGTAACACACACACACACACACACACACACACACACACACACACACACACACATATATATATATATATATATATATATATATATATATGTGTCTGTGTGTTTGTACGTAATTTTTGTTTGTGTGTTTTTGTACGTAATATATGTTTGTGTGTTTGACGTAATTTAGCAAATCAGACGTGCCTGAACTGACTCCGACTCGTGAGGTTACTCAGTCGGCAATGATTATCTACTAATTAAGCGTGTGTACTCTTAGACTGTTGCATCTACAATCATAGCGTATATACAGGGTTCTATCGGTAAATTATAGCCATTTTATATTTTTAATATTTATAAATGTAAAAGACAATAAGAAAACTGTGATATTAGCCGACGCGGACTTTTCAAGGCAATAACGGAATGAATTTATTAAAACAAAGTAACTATTAACAACAATTTCAGTCAGTCAGTTATGTGCCATGCGTGATAAGCGCTTAGGCAATCATGCAACTTTCGATACATGACTGACGAGGCAGATTTTTTTCCGCGGTAGGTTGCCATTTCTGCGGTAGACGAGTTGCCATCCAAGTCTATAGAAATCGGTTTGTACTGCTATTTGGAGGGAGAAGAAGAGGATTCATACCTTTCCTTTTTTATTAGCACGTAAGTGAATGTAATTGATTCGACTGGAATTCGAACTCAGTTCTCCGATTCCTCTATCCATTACTCTACCGTGCCTCCTCTATTCGTGCTAATACTGTAAGTATTTCTTTATAGTTACTGAGAATGTTACATAAAGGTAAGGTTATAATTTAGATTTTTTGTTGTTGTGATGTGTGCATTTTTCTCCTAAGTTTTCCATGCCAAAATCTAGGTGCGTCTAATGCGTGGCTGAGTCTAATATGCTGGCATAAACGGTAGGTATTTTTCTCGCTGCTTTCCTCTACCTTTCCTAGTCTCACTACGTTCTGTGAGTATTAAGATTTCCAAGCCGCCCTTACTCATAATGTATCCCCAGCCATTTTAACACTCTGATTTCTGTCTCGATGTCTTTCTAATTCCAATGTTCCCGTTGCCTACGTCTTCTGTTCATTCTACTCGTAACATCCATCTGGAGAAACACGTCTCTGTCGCTTTGAGTTTTTTTCTTCATCTGTAACGCAATTTACAGCTATGAAAATGCTAGGAGCAGACAATTGCTAAAAATATCCAATTATTCTATTTATCTCGAGGATATTTCATATGACTTTGACGTAATTTAGCAAATCAGACGTGCCTGAACTGACTCCGACTCGTGAGGTTACTCAGTCGGCAATGATTATCTACTAATTAAGCGTGTGTACTCTTAGACTGTTGCATCTACAATCATAGCGTATATACAGGGTTCTATCGGTAAATTATAGCCATTTTATATTTTTAATTTCACGCATGCGCGTAGTTTGCTTTTAACTTTGTCAACTGCACAGTAGTGTATGGTCAGTTGGGTACCATCTGTGAGAAAAAGAGCACAATAGCACATTTCGCTTCGCCAGAAATTTGGAAACGGCATGCAGTACTGCTTGGCATTCGCACCGGATAAACTGAGGACAGTGAAGAAGTTTAAGAAACAATTGGATGAGACTAATGATGATAACAAAAGTACGGCAGCTCGTAAAACTCACACTGATCGTTTTGATATGAAAAGAACTCCCAAATTTGTTGGTGATTACCTCAGGCTCAATACGGAGGTCTACATCAAGTGCCTTGAGGAGGTAGTGCGGCACTGGGCCAAGAGGGTGGCTGCTGGAAGACCCTCTGTCTGGCAACAGGAATCTGAATCATGCCACACAAGCAAGAGAACAGTCAGACAATTTCTGCGGCCACATCTCACCTTATATTTGGCCACCTAAATCCTCAGGCTGCAACCCATTTGATTAATATGTGTGACGGGTAGTTGAGACTGAGATCAGCAAACTCCTTTTAACACTAAAGATGAACTGAAGGCAAGGATTGTGGCAGCATGCACCAACTTAAACAAGGAATCCTCCCAGAAGTGTTGCTGTTGATACCGAAATCGTCTGAAGGCCGTGGTTGAAGCCAATGGTGATTTTATTGAATAAATTTATTCTTTAGTATTTCAATATATTTTTGTGTAATTTTGGTAAATCCGTTAAAATGAGATGTCGGTGTTATTATTATTTTTTGCGTAATTTAGACGACAGTTTATCCATCGCACACTGTCGATCGGGGATTTCCTTTAGAGGGCGTTTTGAACATCGCATCGGAAGCGAAAATCGCTATTAAAAGATATATTTCAAACTGTGAATGTTGTTATGGAGAGCCCGGCGGCTGATGACAATCCCTAAAGAGAATTTTGATTTTTTTAAAATTTCTCTACCTGCTTGATTTTAACATATTTAATTTATCGCTCGCCTTCTTGTTCCTTTTGCTGACATTGAAAAATATCATGACATATCATTTTCTTTCTTTCGTTCTTTCTTTCTTTCTGTCTATCTATCTATCTATCTATCTATCTATCTATGTCTTTAGAGATGTAAAACTCATGAACGCATTAAGATCGTCTTAGAGCAGTTGATGAGTTCAGTGTACAGCTAGGAAAGGGGAAATCATTGATCCAGCAATCAATCAATTTACATGTGATGATCGTGGCAGAATTTGTCTCTCTAATGCAGGTCTTATTATCCATAAAGATGAGTCATATTGGTAGACATTTGACAAATTACGATCAATACGACGCTGGGAAAAACGTAACATCAGGGGAGTGTCAGAAAATTCGTACAAACCGCTCCGGATTCACTCGTCACATGAAAACCTACGAGCACCCTAAACAGAATTTACTAAATAGCTCATTACTCTATTGTCTTTCATTCTCAGAACTTATTTGCTTTATCACCTGTAATGATCCTTAAAGCTCTATCACATTGCTGACAAAAAAATCTGTTTTCATATTTTTGGCCTGTTTAATATCATTTAGCTTCCCATGCAGGGTAAAATAAAACAGCATTTAAAAATAACGTCCTCCAGGGGTAGGCCACATTTATCAAGGGTTCCTTCATATGAGTCCAAATGTGACATTTCACCTTGTCATAATCAGATACAATCACATTCTTAACAAGCCTATTCAGTCCTATCGGAGAGTCTCCTTTTTCTTGAAGTCTGTTTTATTTGAGCGCCATTTCATACGTTTCAGTGTATTTTGATACCTACATAGACCAACCAGAAAATAATTCTGTTACGGCATCTTAGAAACGTCTCCTCTGATTGTATTTCAGTCGCTTACAGCTGTTCAGTTCTCTAGAGATTGTTTTTTTAAGCAAACGTTCATCTTTAAGATCCACTGTCCAACATATTCAATGTGAGTGAATAGCCGTCTTTACATATTTCGAGCCGATTGAAGAACAGTATACTCTGTAGCAAAGTAGCAAAGCCAGTGGATATTAACTCTTACTTAAGACATCATTAATGGATATTATGATGTGAAAAATTTCTCAGAGTTAACCTGTAGAAAAAGACAATATTTATAAATGTAAAAGACAATAAGAAAACTGTGATAATAGCCGACACGGACTTTTCAAGGCAATAACGGAATGAATTTATTAAAACAAAGTAACGATTAACAACAAAACAAAATGTCATTAGCAACTAGAAGAATTTAGAAAAAGCTATTATATTCATATTGTCAACTGAAAAGTACGTCAAATACTGTCTTGTGTGGAAATATTGTTTTTATTGTTGTGTTGACGGATTCAACTATTTTCTTTGATTTCTTGATACAAACATACACAACTGTATCAATCTTAGCCTTGAACAGGTTAAGATTGTCGCGATTGGAGAAACATCCTGTTGAGGTGTCGGTTCCAAAGGGCAGTGTTTCGCGGGAAGAAGTTTCACGAGTAGAGCATACTTTTCACTGATGGAATACGGAGGGACTAAGGGTCATTTACTACTATGTAAAGGACATAGCGTGTTCTTGCTGTGAAGTTTTGACTTAGTTGGCGGGACCAGGGATCACTTTCCTTTGAAGTAGCGGTTTGCCAGGTCTGCAAACACATCCACACTCACAGCGTCTACTCACCCCCGGTACTCATGTAGTATTCAGTCTACCTGCTCTAAGCCGTGACAGTTCCAATCTCGTATATTTATTTTTCTGTCACAAATGCGATAAGGGGAATTATGTGGGAGAAACCGAAAGAGAGTTCCGTTTACGGATCGGTAAATACAAGAAAAGCATCAACAACAACATCCCATCTCTGTAAACTTCAACCAACCTGGTCATAACATCGACAATGTCGAGTGCCTGCTTTTGGCGTCTTTTTCCGTTAGCCAGGAGGACAGACGCTTTATCATAGTTTAAGTATATCCTAAAAGTAAATTTCCAAATAAAAGGACTAAACAGCGATTTGGCTTTACTCAGAGAGTATAATTTCCACAAGGAAGCCCGTTACCAGCAACACCACTTCTCGAATGAGTAGCCCCTCCACCCACCTTTTAACTCCAAAATTTAACAGCCATCACCTACCCACAAAATTCTCAACAGACATCTCCTACCTGCTATATTTTTAAGTTCTGCCGCCTATGTTTTCCCCCATTAGACATAATACAGTAAAGGAATTATTACCATGTACACTGAGGGATACTTCTGAATAACCCTCTCCTATACCATCTTGGGTTCCACAACAAAAGTTCCTTTACATACAAGCTTATGTAAGGAGCGAGGAAAGTTAGTGTAGATATATATTATTCTTGTATTACATATTCATATCTTTATGTGTGTTGTGATTCATAAGTTTGTGTGGTAGCTTGTGTATTTACACACTGCTATGTGCTCGCATGTACACAGCGAAACTATATATGTATACGGTTTTCCCCTCTTTTCTTCCTTTATTATTATTATTATTATTATGATTTTTCTTTTTTCTGCACCCCCATTTTTAAACAATAGATTTCCGAAATTTCTATCCAAATGTCTTATCCTTTTATTTGTTCATTCCCCTTTTTCTTTTTATTTTATTTGTATTACCTTTTTTTTTTCATTTTTTCTGTACACACTTTTTTCTCGTCAGATTTGATCCTAACTCACAGACCGTGTTTCTGAAATTGACAAGTTATCCTAAACAGAACCATCCGTTCTGAAACAGATAAGTTGGACGAAAAATTTACGGCTAAACTGAACACACACGAGACGTCACTCCCACACCGCAACCTATGACTCTCTTCTTCTGTGTTTACAATCTCACTCCCCCACTACCCCCCCCTTCACACCGATCCAAAATTTAAATTTAAGTTCATTTTCATAAGAAGTTTAGCACAGCAAAGAATCAGACAGAGCTCTTTTTTTTTATTTTGCTAATAATATGATCTTCACCAGAATTTACACCAGAATTTAGAAATCCCCATTTCTCTGTTTTTTTTTTCTCGCGCCGGTGATGCCGTACCCGAAAATGCCGGACTTAAAACCTTCATTTCCGTGGTTCATTTCTGTCATATGGTTAATAATCAATATTCAATAAATGTTTTCCGTACTGTTTAAATTGCTACCCTTTTGTTGCTCTTGTTTTATTAACCAACCTAACTAATTTACATACTGTAAGAAGCACACATGGACCCTTTCTTCTAATCATATTATATATATATATATATATATATATATATATATATATATATATATATATATATATATATATATATATATATATAATAGCTCTTGAAAATACATTTCAATTGAGCACTGTTGAGTGATAAGCTAATTCTATAAACAACAGCCACCTGCACTAATGCAAAGCTCTTCAGTAAAATGAATGGAACACTTTGGCTGATTGGCATTTGTTTACATTTGTTAAAACAATATGCTTGATTCAGTTGTGTAACTCTACCGAGTGAAGATAGCTCTGGCTGACACCAAATTAGTTGTGTTTCAATCCTGGCTTGAGGCATTCGGATGTGAGGAGCTGTGATACACCGAATCAGTACTGTCTGTGAATGACATATATATATATATATATATATATATATATATATATATATATATATATATATATATATATATAAGCATTTAGAATGGAAATGCTTCATACTTATATATATATATATATATATATAAGTATTAAGCATTACCATTCTAAATGCTTTATGTAACCGCTATATTTAATCCACGTTTTGCCCAACAGAGAGAGAGAGAGTGAGAGAAATAGAGAGAGACACACACAGAGAGAAAGAGAAAGAGGGAAAGGAAAAGCTAATGGAAGAAAGTAAATGGAAAATAACCCATATATACCAAAAAATCTTGGTTTTAAAATTCAAATTATACTTTTTATTTTTGATGACATGTTCCTTCGGGGCTTCCTTGTCTATCCACAAATTCTTGTATTATGAATCCCCTTGTATTTACTAAACTTTCCACTCTTCTTTTCTGTCATACATCTACAGAAATCTTGAAAATCTATTCGATGTTTCATATTGCACGTTTTGTCGTCAGTATATCCTGTCAGTGTCAAATACTTCAAATGTTCTTTCAACATTAGGTATTCCAAAAATGTCAACTATTTCTGATTCTAAGTGGCTTTTTCGTTTCCATTTTCCGTAAAATGTCATCGGTGATCACATCCTCTGTCCATAGTATTCTCAACATCCTTCTGCAGAACAAAATCTCTGTTGCTTTGTCTTCTCTTAAGCTGTAAGGAGATTGTCAACCACACCCTGCCTTAGAGAAGGTTTCATTTTACACTAGTTTAGAACTCTTGTATTTGTTTCTAGCGAAATTGTCTTGTTGCTTAATACTTTGTTTAGCTTTTTGAATGTAGCTTCTACTATTCTAAATCGATTACAGTGTCATAATTTCCGACATCAGATGTAGACGAATTTCTCTACCTGCTTCATTTTGACATATCTTATTTGTAGCTTCCATCTTGGGCTGTTCATCTTACTAACACATAAGTACTCTTTCTTTCATAATTCATAGTCTTTTTCTTTTATATTGTTTAGTAGTTTCTTTAGTTTATTTCCCTGTCTGTCTCATTTTACTTTATGTTGTTACGATTCATAAAAAAATCGAAGCGCTGAGTCCATAAGGAAATTTAAATAATTAAAATGTTAATGCGATTGAATTAACACAATGATTTCGAAATAGTTTTATCCCATTCTTTGTCGAATCTTACTTAGCTACGTTTAAAATTACATGTGTAAGCATACAATGCTATGTTGAGCCTACATGCATGTATTCATATGATGAGGTTTAATTCTTATGTTAATATGAGTGTGTGAATGTCTGTGTCTCTGGTTTGTAAATACGTCGTGGTATGACTGTTTATTTATCAGGATGCGAAGTTCTTTACTTTCGAGCGCAAAATTTGTTCGCGTTCGAAAGCATCAGCTTTTGTTTTTCTTCACTTTCTTCTTTGACTCGTTTTATTCCTTAATTCCATTACCGATGATTGCTTGCTTTACGGTCGTCATATTTTTTTCTTCTTTTGCGAATGCTAACTTGATAAATTGGGACGGATTTCATTTTATGGTATATTCCATTGTTTTTGTTGTATATATTCTAGATAAATTGTAGGGAAAAAAAGTACAAGAAAAATAAAGAAAGAAAGAAAGAAAGAAAGAATAAATGAAAGAAAGAAAGAAAGAATAAATGAAAGAAAGAAAGAATAAATGAAAGAAAGAAAGAAAGAAAGGTTTACATATATAAATTCAGAAGGCGATAACAGAAAAGAAATGAAGAAAGGTTTGAAGTGATAAAAAGAAAGAAAGAAAGAAAAAGAGAACGTACTGTGTACGACCTGCGTAAAAGGAAATAAATGGGAAGAAAGAAATATTAGTAAAGTAAATTGATCAGAAAAGGCGAGAACGAAAACAGTTTTGCAGCGAGGAAGAAAGAAGAAAAAGTAATGAAAGAATGAAAGAAAGAAAGGAACGTACAGTGCAAGGCCAGCGTAAAAGGAAGGAAAGAAAGAAAGAAAGAAAGAAAGAAAGAAAGAAATAAAGGTTTATATATGTAAATTGAGAAGGTGGAAACAGAAACAAAAGAAGGAAAGGATTGAAGATAAAAAAGAAAGAAAGAAAGAAAAGAACGAACAGCGTAAGACCAGCGTAAAAGGAATGAAAGAAAGAAAGAAAGAATAAAGAAAGAATAATAAAGTTAATTGATCGGAAAAAGAAAAAAAAGATTGAAATAAATAAAGAAGAAATAAAGTTACAGCTTAAAAGAAAAGAAATGGAAAGAAAGAAGAGAGCAAACAAAGCAATGACATATTCGAAAATGTCAACGGCAAAAAAAGGTACGCGGAGATGAAAAAAGAAAGAAAGAATGAACATGAAAAAAGAAAGAGAAAAGTTTAAAAATATAAATTGATCGGAAAAGGTGAAAGCAAAAACGAAAAAGAAAAAAGGTTTCGAGTAAGAAACAAGCAAAAGCGAGCAAACAAAACAATGAAATATTCGGAAATGGAAAAGAAAGGAAAGTTTGAAGAAAATATGAAGACAAAGGCTGAAAATAAAAGGAACAAATGACGAAAAGGAAAGAAAGAGGCAAAGAGAAAGAAAGAAGTTTTGAGAAAAAAGTAAAAAAGAAAAGAAAAGTATGAGTAGATGAAAAGAAAGAAAGAAAGAAAGGAGTGAACTTCAGAAAATTTCAACGAATTTTTTTCTACATTACTACCTTTTTCATTACCATTTTTTTTATGGTAGTGAAAAAAAGAAAATACAAAAATAAAGAAGGGAACGCCTAGAGATAGAAAATTCTGGAAGAATAAAACGCAACAATAAGAAATGAAATTGAATATCACGACAAGGTAACAAGATATTTTAATTAAAGAAAACGTATCTCAAAATGACTGGCGAGAAAAAAAACGATAACAAAAAATACAAGAATCTAGTAAATATTATTGCATTCTTTTTTTGTTCCTATTGTCCTCTTCCTCTTTTGTGTTTTTTCCTTACTTAATCGGGAGCGAATTTTGTAATGTATCTGGTGTGTTTTGGGGAAGGCGTACGTCCTGTTGATGGCTTTGGTGTGTGTAGCCAAGTTCAAAGCAGAGGGTACCTGATGCGTCATGTGCTACAGGAGAAGTGGGAAAGTGTATCTGAGCTCTCCCTTTGCTCATAGTGCATTTGCATTGACCTCTTATTCGTGAACCTCAACTGAAACTAAGTGCTCACCAAGTGTTAATCACGTAATGGCCTGGAAGGAAAGGCAAAGAGTCGAATGGCACTGGAACCTGTCAGTGGCGGACGGTGAGCTTTTTGGCACCAACATTGCAAGGTTTTTCTTCAATAAATATTAAATATAGACGGCAGAGGCCAATGGACTTATCGCGTATTTGTGTCCGAAATGTTGATGGGCTATTTAGGGATTAAATCCCAAAACTGAACAATGAATATGAGTTATTTCAATGTGGCTATAGCTCAGTTGATAAAGCCAGACATTTATGACTAATACATTATGGCTTTGCTGGTAATATCAGGCGTTGCTAGCTAATATTATGGTAAAGCCATGATTTGATGACTAATATTAGGTTGGTGCAAAAATAATGTCGTTTTCTCACATGAAGTTGAACGTCAAAGAACGACATTATTTTTGCACCAACCTAATATATCATTACGGCTTTGCTAGTTAACTCAGGCTTTGCTGACTAATACTTTAGGGTTTTGACAGTAAAGGCACACATTGCTGACTAATACGACATTATTATTGTTTTGCTGGTAAAATCAAGCATTGCTAATACAACATTATGGCTTTACTGGTAAATCCAGCCATTTCTGACTAATACAATATTATGGGTTTGCAAGTAAAGCCATACATTCCTGGCTAATACAACAATATGGCTCTGTTGGTAAAGCCAGGTGTTGCTGACTAATAAAACAATTTGACTGGTAAAAATAATAAAACAATTTTCTGGTAAAACCAGGTATTACTGATTAATACATAATTATGTTTTTGCTGGTAATGCCAAGCATTCCTGACTAATACATTAGGGCATGGCCGGTAAAACCAAACATTGTGATTAATATATTGCATTATGTGTATATGTGAATACGTTCAAGTTTAGCAATTACGTTTAGAAATGAACGAAAGAATGCATTCTTATTGTAACTAAGAAATTTTGCATCATAATGAACACACGGGCCTGAAAATACTAGGAATATAAGAACAAAAGAAAAATAGAAATCTCTCTTCTATTCACTTCGTCTCGTCTTGACTGACAATTAGTCAGTAGAATTTTCTTACGAAGGACCACAATTCAAACTGTAAGCATTTTTTCTGCTGGACACCAAGAGAAAGGTCCTCTCTCCCGGTGAAAAGATATGCCATTTGATTTTAAGTAAGAGACAGTGAGGGACCAAATATAGCATAGCACCCCCCCACTATTTTATTGCTGTCTACTGTGAAAAATTATGTAGTGACAGAATTTCCGTCGCAGATGGAAACGCATTGAAATACAAGAAATTAAAGTGTTTTGTTTGCTAGTGCTGTTGTTGCTTTTGCATTCTAGGTTGTGTTTTGTCAGACTCTTTCCAATCAAAAATGCTACCCATCTCGAGTTCACTCACTTTTCCCACCGCCGTAACTTAGCTTCCCTGTGTCTTTTCTATAAATAATTTAATGCCAATTGTACAGTTAAGATTTTCTCTTTGGTGCGGAGACATTACTAATTAATTAGACTGGCGGCCACATCTCATCATTTTGCAGTTTAAATGGCTAGAAGTATCCGTAAGTTCTATGCTAACAGTTTCTTCTATTGCAGTTTTCGCTTGTGAAAATCTTTTCCGGCTTCTTGCTCTCCAGTAAAGTTTGATCTTCAAAAATGTAAATGTCATGTCAATCGTTATCTTCTATCTTCTTTATTCCTTTTCTTTCATGGTTCTCTCTCCTTAATAATGGTTTCTCATATTCCTTCACACTCTTTGCGTCTTAGTGATTTTATTGCCTTACTTGGTGTGAAATTATTAACTCTTATTCAAAATCCACGTTATTTTTTTTAGCAATGCTCAGCTATGGCTGGCCTTTTTTAAACCTTTACTAATCATCTGCGCTAATGTCCCACAGGGTAATTGCCTAAAGTATTAACGCCTTGGTTCGTTAATTTCATAGCATCGTAATTATGATGTCAACGCCTGGGCCGAATAGTGCATACTTACACTACTGACACAACTAACAATAAGTGAGCAGTACTAAAAACGAACAATACGAGATATCCCTAGACCTGTCCATCCGGGCGAGATCAAACTACCTCCATAGATTAATTATTTTATAATGGGTTAAGTTTGAAATTCCCTGGAAGTTACCCGGATCGAACGGCACAAGACGAAGCCCGTAGAATGCAACAACCGAAACCTTACGACAATAACAACAAATATAACGACACTAGTAATTCCTAATCCCATGAATTCGGATAGAAACAACGCCCGTTTCCATATACTTAAATATATCCTATTTTTCTATGTTCCATGACCTTTTAAGACTCCGCAAATTCCTGTTATTTGTAGCTCTTAGTAAATTTTCTCTTTTTGCTATCTCCCCCTAAGCCCTGTCCTGTCATCCATTTACACAAGCCCGTCAGGTAGATTATGTGCTGTTTTAAACGTATACTGATATGTCAAAAGAATCGCGATAGATACAAATGTAAAGATAAAAAAAAATTAACACCGTTTTATTTACAAGAGATTTAGAAGCCCACAATATATCCAAAAGCAAACTCAAAAATCTCTAAAACGAAACCCAAACCGATTCTCTTATATTGTCTGTCAGAATATCATCACTTTTAATAAAGTCAGTCATCTTGTCGAAACTTATTGGTTGCCTTATTAGCTATATGCAATTTGTCTCATTCGTCTCATCATCATTAGAGAAGCGACGTTCTCTGAGTGCTTCTTTCATGGATCCAAAAAGAGAAAAATCTCATGGTGCCAGTCCACAGCTGTAATGTGGAAGATGGCACGTTGTCTACTGTGATTGTTTATTTGGTCTTTAACCTGCAGTGAGTCCTTACATTGTCCTGATGCCACATCATATTACTTATCCTCAAATGTACCTTTACAGGAAGAATAGTGATTTTTTTTCAGGTATAACGAGCATCATTATTTATAGTAATAGTTGGCTTATCACTTTGCAGACTGTCATTTAGATCAGTAAAACTATTCTCCACATGATTGCAATCAAATCTCCTGTCCCATCTCCTTAGTACGCTTACAGTAAACATTCAATAATCTCTAAGGAATGTTTAAATTCTTTTACAGAACTATATTGTCTATATAAGGTAAATATGGCAGGTATTCTAAAAAAAGGATTATGATTGAGAAACGAAAAATTAAGCAGCAAATTTTCGTTTAGAATTTTAGAGACTTTATGGTTTATAGCTAAATAGTTTCCAAGAATATGGATTAATACTTTTAATAACGAATGAAAACAAGCGCCATCTTTTCCGCGGAGCCTTTTAGTTAACTTGCCTTCTAATTTCCGGTTTAAGTGGATGTGCCATTTCATTTTTGTGATCTCAAAATGGCGTAAGGACATTTCTGCTAAATGAGAAAATCAATTTAAAAATAAAAATTCAGAATAAAAAATATATAATTCGATTTAAAAAAAATGAGCTCTAATTTCACAAAGTCTTTATATCAGAAGGATCTCTATATCATCAGTTTATAAAACGGAGAAAATAAGAAAAATAATACAAACAAAAAAACACCCGACCCACCCATGAACCTTTCCTTCTCCAATGTTTGTGTTTTCCTTTCCAACTTCTGTAATAAAGAATCCTTTCCCTTGGAACGATCGTCGGATATCTTTGCCGTTTGCGAAACCAATTTAAATTATTCCATTGCTACCAATGAATTTTCTGCTCCAGGCTATATTCCTCTCTGCCGAAAAGATTCCAGCATTCATATGCAAGGCTTTAGCTTTTACTTCCGGGATAATCTTCCAATGGTAAAGGAGCTCTCAATCGACAAATCTTTCATGTACTTTCATTATTACACTCAGTTACATATGTATTTTTCCTTTATCGCCCCCTCTTCTCAGGACTGAAGTATATTTGACATAGTCTCTGTTTGTATAGAAAGGGCACCCTCACTTTGTTCATCTGCAAAGATTGTGTTTAGTGAATTTAATACGCATCACAACACGTGGCTTAAAGTTTCTAATGTCACTGATGTTGCCAGCATTCAGACATTAAATTTTTCCATTGCTCAATCCCTTACACAAATCGTGGATTGCTCTACTCAAGCAAATCTGAGCAACAAGCTTCTTTACTTGATTTATTTCTTACCTCCTCTCCTAGCTTATGCCGAGCCTCGTAATACTGTCCTTTTGGCAACTGGGATAACTCTGTAGCATCTATTGATATCTCGTTCCAGTCATTTGTTAATCAGAAACTTCCTATTCATAAGACTTCTTTCAGTTACCAGCATACTGACTGGTATTCACGCCATGACGTTCTTCGCGACGTCTCTTGGACTGACATCTTTAACCTACATATTGATAATTGTGCCACCGAGGATTCCTTTTGGGTCAAAGACGATATTGATGCTCTCATTCTTTCCGGGAAATACCAGGTGAAACTTCAATCTTTGTTATGGTTCTGTTTGCTATAGCCCAAAAGAACCACAATTTCAGGCTATACCAGCGAGACAGTTCCCATCATAACATACACCAATTCCTGGTTTCACGTAATTTATGTGAAAGTGCCCTCCAAGGAGCTATGTCTCTGTTTGCAGATAGAATGGGGCACTGTATTGCATCTAGCAACTTTGGCTCTCTTGATTACAGACGGCTCTCTAATAGTGTATTAAATGAGAATAAGTTTTCTATTCTTTCTCTGTTATCTTAGTTTGAGTTGTTATCAACTTCCGCTGGTAAAGCTGTATGTTTCACCCTTAAATTATCCTCAATCTCCCCTTGACTCATCTGTAGTATCCTTACCTAACTTTCCACTTGGAACTGATCGTCCTGGGTAAGACGTTAAACTACATCCGCGTCCTGGGTAAGACGACAAACTACATCCAGCAGCAAGGCCTCTGATCAGGAGGTTTTGAGGAGCGTGGAACCACCTTTTAATTGCTGGTGCTCCCAGGTCCACCTGACCCGGCGTGGTAGCACCTGTTATGGTCCCATCTATGGGTAAATAGTTAACTATTACCAGCAATACTTTTTGAAAAAGAATTATTACCAGCAATACAATTTTGAAGGAAAATTATTACCAGAAACAGATTTTTGACAAAACAAAATATTAACAGCAATAAAATAATTAGTCAGCATTAAATAACCCATTGAGGCTGATATGCCGTAAAACAAAATAAAGCAAACCAATCTAAACCAAAGAATACATATTCTATTCATATGAATCTATCCTAAAAATGTTGTCGGTATTAAATAACCCATTGAGGTTGATATGCCATAAAACAAAATAAACAAATCCAATCTAAACCAAAGAATTCATATTCTATTCATACGAATCTATACTAAAAATATTGTCGGCATTAAATAACCCATTGAGGTTGATATGCCATAAAACAAAATAAACAAAACCAGTCTAAACCAAAGAATTCATATTCTATTCATACGAATCCATACTAAAAATGTTGTCGGCATTAAATAACCCATTGAGGTTGATATGCCATAAAACAAAATAAACGAAACCACTTAGAACTGAATCTCTGTTGAGTAATATCCATATAACCCTTTATATGGTTACTGATATCTCTAATCTTGATCTCCACAAATATGAATCTGAATTTATCCCTGTAATAGTCCTTAAGAAGTGTGCTCCCGAAATGACCCCCGTTCTCTATAAACTGTATAATAAATACGTCCTGCCTCTTGCTTTCTTGCATGTTGGAAATCCTCACCTGTTGTTCAAGTTGTTAAGAACTCAAGTGAGTGTTTAGGAAACTACTAGTGGTCCAAATCAAGGCTGAATTGGTGAAGTATCTCAGATCCCTGGGCCTTCTTTCAAACAAGCTATATGGCTTTCGTTTCTCTAAGACAACTACTGATGTACTGACCATAACAACTGAAATAGTCTATTAAGCTCTAGATAAGAATGGGGAAGTCCGGGTTGCTGCGTTGGACACCTCGAAAGCTTTCGATGGGGTCTGGCATACAGGTCTTCCTTACAAATTTAAAAGTTATTGTTTTTCCGGCTAAATCTGTGAACTGATCCAGTCTTTCTATCAAATCGTAAATCTATACAGCCAATCTTCTTGATCCTTTTATACTAATTCCGGTCTCTACCAGGGCCCTACTCTTAGTCCTACTAATTTTCATTAACGACCTTTCTGATTGTACCACTTCTTAACTTAGTATCTATGCTAATGGTACAACAATTTACTCCTGCCTCTATAGTAATTCCGATCAGTCAAATTGGCGGCTGATGTCGAAAATGACATTCTATCTGTTATTAACTGGGGCAAGGGATGGGTTGTTAATTTTAACGTATTCAAAACTAAACTCTTCTCTTTTAGTATCTGTCTATATTTCTGAGATGAGGTATTATGTACACTATTTACATTATTCGGACTATTGTCTTCATCTTTGTCGCCATATTTATTACAACGTTTCGGCCGTTGTACGCTCCGGCCTTCTTCAGGTGGTTGGACATTCCAATCTTCTCTTTTAATCATATTATAGACTCTTTTCTGACTTTCATCATCATGGCTGATGCTAACCTCCTGGATATTAACTTAAACCTTTTTAAAATCACTCCATATATGTACTTTTAAAAAATTAAGATTGACACAATGAACGATTATGTGCCCGCTAAAATTCGGTCAGTATTATTTCTAGAAGTTTTTTTTTTTATAAATTAAAAAACATGCAGGCAGATGCAAAATGGGTTTATTAAAAACAATATAACTTACGACTTTTTATAATTGAATAACTTGCAGATTTAATAATGCAACTATTTCACGGATCATAAATAAGCTAATCACTGATGAAATATCTGATTCAAATTATCAGTGAGTAGGAATTTTAAAAAGAAAAAATATTGCTTTAAATCACAGCAAAGTTAAATTCTAAAGAACAGTAAAGTATCAGAAAGAAGAGATTTGCTTTTGACATTTCATGAGTTATGCACAGAAATGGTGACATGTAGCCTGAAGACAAACGCGTCCATAAAAGGACACATAATAATTTTTTAGTAATCGCTTTTTTAAGAACTCGTATTTAAAAGAAAATGAACGCAAAAAACAGATTGTTATTCACTTTGGAAAAGGGATTTTTTTTTTCATCGAAAGAGAAATTTAATTTAAAATATCGGAAAAGTTTAAGCGATTATTTCAAGAGGATTTTTTACAGATCTTCCTGAGATTTGAATCAGTAGTTAATTGATTACCGTCTGTTTGTAAAGCATAATTTCGGTTTTAATAAAATGGTTTAATCTGCTGTAAATTATAATGTAATATTAAATAAATTGAAGTAAAATACATTCTCCACATTTCCAGAGAGTAAAATATGTTATTTCTCTGTTTCTTTAGCAATAATTATTTTACTGGCGTGAATTAAAAGTATTTTTTTGTGTCAATCAACTGTAATCTTTTTTTAAGCTTATAGTGCGATGTACAGAATCGACATGGTAGGTGTAATCGGCGAGCCGAGTTCAAATTCAGGGCTATTCTATTGCGCTCACTTTCACACTAATGAACTAATTCCTTGAAAATAGGCTAAACAGCACGGTGTTAACCAGTCTATGAGAAAAGAAAAAAATCAGGAATTCCAAACCACGCAGAAGGCAAATTGAAATCAGGCAACTATTTTTTTCAAGAATCCATGGCAGATTAGAGGATAATAAAGAAAAGTAATCTGTGGGGAATCCTAATCGCCTACGTCCAACCAGGAAAAAGGCAGTTTTAAACACTCTGTATATGATATATGTTGTTGTTTCAAACGTTTTCTGAAAGCTTTTGAATGCTGGCTGTCGGGTTCTTCGTCCTCTAAAAACAAAACGATTTAGGAAAATAGATTTCCACTTGGAAATATACCCCAGAGACGATTGCAAGAGGGATCATCTTCCAAGCCATAGACAAACTAATGATAGATCTACAAAAATTAAAGAACCGCAACGCAATACCTAAATATAAATACGTCAGTGATTCTATTCGCAAACAGCCACATGCAATCGAAGTTTTAAAAAAAAGGCGAAATATTAGACCAAGTGAAGGACACGAAATGAAACACCTTAAGAAAAGCACCAGTTACAAAGGCAAAAGAAGTCATTCCAAGGGAAATGATATGAACAATTATTTAAATAACGAGGAAAATTCTCGACCTAATGAAAGATAAAACCATAAAATGAGAGAGAAAAATCATATTTCGAAAATGGTTTTCCAACCTTTAATGTTCGAATCAGCAAACACCTATTTCTGTTAATTAAAGTCAGAAAAAGTTTGCTGTTATCATCACGACATTTCGATCATTGTGCAAGCAAACCCTCATTTGATGTCTGTCGATCTGGCTAAACTTCAGCGAATTTTGAAATGAACACTTTATTTAATATCCAGAGATAAATAGTTTTTTTTTTTTTTTCAGCTACCCTTCTCTGGATATATCTTGTCTTATTCTATTTTGTGCTGTTTATTTATTACTAATCCTATTTAACCCTCTCCGCTATTAGGCAATAGACTAGACGATTACAACTTTGGTTCGCGAATTCGGTCGCTATATGAATTGCAAGTTCAATCCCTGGGCTGTGTAGTGAAAACATAGATTCAGTGGAAACAGGATGAAGTTAAGCAAAAACATCTGAAATAAATTCAGTCATGCAAAATAGCAATGACTTAAAAATATTCAGTGACAGAAATACTTCAGAAAACAGACGTAGTATGGAAAAATACGTACCCTTCAAGAAGATGTATGAAATCTAAAGAAAATACTACATAATATCATTTAATTTTTGTTACTAAATTTCACTGAAAGCAGGTTTCGAGAGCGACTCGAGTTAGAGGGTTATAGTCAAAATTATAATGATGAATGAGGTGCGATATAAATGGAAAAAAATGTGGTAGGCGGTTAAGATCATGAAGATAAAAATGGTAGAAAACGATTGATCCTTGACTTAAAATGTAATTGTTCAGGAAAGCACCAATGCAGGATTTCATAGGGAAAATCTCTCTGAGTGGAAGTTCCTTTTTACATTTGGAACACGGAGGAAATGATGATGATTCGGCTCTGTGTAAGTAGCACGGAATGATCTAGTAGTAAATATCTCAATTGGTGGATGCAAAGAATGCAGCTCATTCCAACATTAGCCATGGAAAAAGCCATAGAATCGTGTTATATTCCGTGACTATGGAGACTAATGCGTATGTGCCAATCCTCATCAATACATTGGACACTATTGTAAGTGGGGGTAATATGCGTGAGCTGGCAGCGTGGGAAGCTCTTGCCGTGTCGAACTGTCTGCTTTTGGGCAGAGAGGAACCCGGACGAGACTATGCAGAAGGGCAGAGTCTCGTCCGGGAAGATAGACAGATACCCCATCCCGCATATGCGGGGTCTACGGGCAATTTTTTGCTCATCAATACATTGGACACTATTGTAAGTGGGGGTAATATGCGTGAGCTGGAAGAGTGGGAAGCTCTTGCCGTGTCGAGCTGTCTGCCTTTGGACAGAGAGGAACCCGGACGAGACTATGCAGAAGGGCAGAGTCTCGTCCGGGAAGATAGACAGATACCCCATCCCGCATATGCGGGGTCTACGAGCAATTTTTTGCTCATCAATACATTGCACACTATTGTAAGTGGGGGTAATATGCGTGAGCTGGCAGCGTGGGAAGCTCTTGCCGTTTCGAACTCTCTGCCCAAAGGCAGAGAGGAACCTGGACGAGACTATGCAGACGGGCAGAGTCTCGTCCGGGCAGATAGACAGATACCCCATCCCGCAAATGCGGGGTCTACGGGCAATTTTTGCCCGAGCCCACGGGGTCAGATTTCCCCACATTTGGCACATCTTGGGGAGGCAGGTAAATATCGTAATATTCTGTCTAGTACTAGCAGTGGTTTACCTACTTTACGCGGCTGGCGAGTATTGTATTTTATTGATGTTATAATGATTACCATTTAATTTCCAACCTTGGTTTTGGTTATTCCTCATTCAGTAAGCTTTTCTTACAACAAATAGAAAGAGTTTTGCAATATTGCGTCCGTGGAGGAAGATATGGCGAAATGGAAATATCTTCCCCACCACAAAGACCGAGGAAACTATTTTGAAATCTATCAACTACTGAAAGTGTTATATACCGTACCTATGAACATTAATTTCTATGTCCCAATCCTCATAAATACGTTGGACACTATTGTAAGTGAGGGTAATATGCTCTCTATGTAGTCCACCATTAGTAGTGTTTTACTTACTTCACGCCGCTGGCGAGTATTGCATTTAGTTGATGTTATAATGATTGCATTGCATTTAGTTATAATTATTAACATTTCCTTTCCAACCTCCGGTCTGGATATTCTTCATTCAGTAACCCTTTATAGGTGACAAGAAATAGAGAGAGTCTTGCAACGCTGCATGTGTGTGGAGGGAGATTGCGGAAAGGAAAATAACTCTTCCCCACCACAAGACCACCGAAACTATTTTGAAATGTATCAACTATTGAATGTGAGCATTTAGCTGCTACGGCCAATATATGGCATCAAACGAGACTGACAACGAGGTCTCACCAATTTATATTTCAGATGGCTAAATGCAACCGCAAATTCTATGCTAACAATTTCTTTTCGCGCACTTCTCGATCGTGAAACACCGTTCCGGCTCCATGCTTTTCAGGCAACTTTAATTTCCAAAATTTAAATCCAATGTCAATCGTTATCTCCTGTTCTCCTGATTACTCTTCTATTGTTCTCGCTTCATAGTAATGTTTCTGTTGTCTAATTCATCTACATTTAATAATCATTTGTGTCTTAAGGATTTACTGTCTTGCTTGGGGTGAACTCGATAAAAAAAATCCTGGCTAATTTGTAAAATTACAACAGGGCTGTTGGTGTCAGGTACGTCCTCGCACGATATAGCGATTTTCTAAGCCCGGCTTAGAAAATCACTAAATCATCTAAATGCGAAAATGCGACAAGGCCGAAAGTATGAGGATCGAACTCACTACTCAGTCGTAATTGATCTAGCAAGACAAGATTTCTAACCATTACACCACGTCAAGGTGCCCTCCTCAAGCGATATAGTCAGCTGATCATTTTTTGTCCAGTTTCTTTAGCAGTGGATTCTATACGCGAGTCCTGCTTAAAATCTGGACTAAATTTGAGCTACGTCCATAATACAGGTACTGGCAGGATTAGATTACTTTCTTTCATTCCCCGACGCCAAGCACTTTGTTTATTTGATAAGACACGCATATTGTTTTTCACATAATTTTCTCCACAAGCCCGGCTATTTTGTTTCACGTTTCTTTAAAATGTTTATTTAAACCGACAGACAACATGGATATTCCCACCGGAATGACTATTCCACCTGACACTTGTATATGTTTCAAAGGATTACATTTTACATGGGAGGATGCTGGAACACCAAGAATACAGGGGCCGCTGATAAAACTTTAAAAAAACAACGTCAGAGAAGATTTGTTTATTTTCAAAATTAATTCTTTGACCTAATTAGAACAATTTCGTGTATCTGAGAGTCTCTAGTTGAAGTCGGTCTTTTAAATTTAATGGGGATCTCCATTTAGATTTTAATGCATCTTTTTTTATATATATACATATAGGTTTGAGATGTAGCTTTTTTTACTTTTGCATAATTTTGCTCACTTTTGAACAGTTTTTTTTGGAGTAGGCACGGTGGAGTAATGGACAGCCGAGTTCGAATTCCAGTCGATTCCACTACATTCACTTACGTGCTAATACCCTTGTGAAAGGTATGAATCCTCTTCTTCTCCTCCCAGCTATGGGTAAATAGCAGGACAGACCTTGGTCTACCGCGGAAAGATACATGATCGTCTATGCGCGTATCGCGTATGGTACATAACTAACTGACTTTGCTCAGTTTTAGACTTCATTGCACCCAGATTGTAATAAGCGCAAAATTGCTCAATAATTAGACAAAATAGTGTAAAAATAGATGAAAACTGAAGAAGCAAAATTGTGCTGTTATTTTAATTTAGTCTAAAATTAATTTTTTCTATTATATCTGTTTATTTGATGTTTCCTTATGATACAAGTCATTATCTTTCATAACAATGTGACAAAATCCAAGAATATGCTTTTTTTTATCTACTCTCCATGATATATAACTACTTGCTTGGCTATTTGAAGTTGACAATTTTAACAATAAATATAATTCATTCTTTTTTCAGCTGTGATGATCTGACGTCTAATATGACCATTATTATTAGTATCCTTAACCATATGCAAATGCCGTCATGGAGTAGAGAAAGTTTTAGGAAGCGGGGAAAATGAAAAATGCAGGCAGCCTACAGAATGTATTTGAGGGTGAATAGATGTAATAACGGCGACAAAGAGAGACAGTAAAAAGTTGCTTAGAGTTATAAGGGAAATGAAATTGTGGAGATCCATGATAGCCGACGTCTTGAAGGGACACAGAACTTCCGATGGATCATTATTCTCTCTTGATACCCAATACTTGTGCACTTGTATCAAATATAAGCAGAACCTATGTAAATAAATATATGAATAAAATTAGTTAGCATATATACCGGGTGTAACAGGAAACTTGTCCAAATCGTGTAAAAAAAAAATTGTCCAATTGTCAGATTAAGATTTGAATCGTTGTATCTTAGAAATGATTAAATATATCTTACTGGAATTCTTCAGGAGTTTTATGACACCATCGGTCTCCACTTTGAGTAAGAATAATGCATAATTACTTTCTAAGCTAGACAGATGTATTGTGATGAGATCGATCATAAACGAAAATGACATGTTCATCATTAATTAATCATAGCTAAGGCTTGGGAGCTCATGAAATATTGAAATAAAGTTCAAGTACACACACACACACACACACACACACATATATATATATATATATATATATATATTTCAGGATTATTTTCCAACTTATTAAAGATGATATTCTCCCTCTCTTCCTTTCTAAGTTTCTGTCTTGAAGTAACGAGGTGCCTCACAGGTTGCACGTACGATTCAATTTTCAAGACTTTTTTTCATTGCTCTTTGGACTGTCAGAGTTGAAACTCCTCTCTCACGTGCCAAACGTCTTATGAGTTCAATTGGATCATTGGATCTTTTTGAATTGCTATATTTATCTCTAAGTTGAAATGATGATCCCTCTTCCTGTTGCGACCTCCTGATCCAGATTTCATTTCCACGGTTCCCTCCTTTTTAAACTTATTCACCGTTCTTTTGATGGTTTTTAATTGGACTTTGAAGATGGCTGAATAAACTTTTTCCACCCAGCATTGCTCAGTTAGGAAGAGAGTGGTTCTGACACAAAACAATTTTAACCTGTTCTCTTTTTTTTAGCTAAATAACTCAAAGGGTGTTTCATTGATTCTTACGAAAAAATGGTGTCAAAATGGCTAAACGTTTTATCTGAAAACATGGAGAAACGCAGTTAGATTTAAAATTTTGTGGGATGGATAATTATGCTGTTACACGATTTGGACAGTTTTGCTGTTACAACCTGTATATATATATATATATATATATATATATATATATATATATATATATATATATATATATATATACGTGTGTGTTTAGATGTTCAATCCTTATGCTATAAGTACACGTGCGTGTG
>OZ038487.1:58550841-58555841 GCA_964036315.1 Acanthosepion esculentum | reverse complement strand
TTATTTAAATTTTCATGAAAAGTAAAACGAGCGACTAATAATATTCAATATTCTTTTTTTAAATGAATATTCTTTGGGTTTGAACGACCTTTCAACCAACTGATGAACATTCATGCACGTTCTCAAATTTACAAGTATTGATAAACCAATGACATCCGCGCCTCTGTGTATATAAACACGTACAGCATAATAAATCATATATTGCCTAGATAAAACTGCTTCGGAAATTAGTTGGAGATGCGTCTCCAGCTGTACTAGTCGAACTCTCTGCCTCAAGGCAGAGAGGAAACCAGACGAGGCTCTGCCAAAGGACAGAATCTCGTCTAGGGTAGTTGACAACTACCCGACCCCGTTTTTTACGGGCAATTTTTGCCCCAGCCTACGTGGGGCGGTTGGCAAATGTCATTGCCTAGATAAAATCCCTAAGAGGACGAAACGTGTCGGGTAAGTATAGTTTTTCGTCTTGTCCCTTTTTATTCCTTCACATATATATATATATATATATATATATATATATATATATATATATATATATATATATATATATATATATAGGCTTTCCTACCGCCCGGTCTACACCCCTCCCCCCTCTATTGGACACGTTTAGAGGCCCAAACCTTGTTTCGTGTCTAGGAAGGGGTCCCCGGATTTCTCTCTCTCTGTCTCTTTCCCTTCTCCACATCCTTTCATTTCTCATTCCTATCTGCTCTTGCGTGATAGTGGCCTCCGGCCTTGCTTGGGGTGATATGATTAAAAAAAAAATATATATATATATATATATATATATATATATATATATATATGGGGGGGTGCTGAAATTTGACCAAGAAACAATTTTCAAATACATTCTGTTGGTTGGAGATTTGGTTAGATTTCGGCAAAAAAAGGTCTATCCACAACCTAGACACAATTTTTTTATGGGAACTTGGCCGAGTGGTTAGAATGTTCAAATTCCGACCATGGTCAGTCCATCAGGAAGATGAATTATTTTATATTATCGACCTAGTGGAAACGATATTTCTTGTGTTTTTATAATTTATATATATATATACATACATACATACATATATATATATATATATATATATATATATATATATATATATATATATATATATATATATATATATATATATATATATGAATGATTATGGGGTATGTTTGCGTGTCAAAGTTTAGATATAACTGAAAAGATATTTGTAAAATACAATATAAATTCTGAAAAATTAATGACATTTTACTACTGCTTATCAATACTCGTTGCAAAATAAAAACTTTACTTTTGGCTTGATAACATACATCAAAGGATGAAATGCCTTGGCTAAGATTAGTTCTTCTTTTGCTTTATTTACACACACACACACACACACACACACACACACACACACATATATATATATATATATATATATATATATATATATATATATATATATATAGTGTATCAAAAATAATTTTACAACCGTTACATATTCCTTACACCAAAAGGTGGAGAAGAAAAGTCCATATAAACATATGTCCTCAAAACGTTTGTTTTTGAGTTATTAAGTTTACGGTAGACGCTGTTAAATGTGCAATCCAAGATACATCGCAAACATACCTTTCGAAATTTGGGGGCTGGTTCATGACACCAGAGCAAAATAAAATGCCCATATAAACATATTTCCAAAAGTCCATCGTTGTACCTCACCACACCAACTCATAACAAATGTTCAAAATTCCTCCCGCTCGCTTCTACACACGCATCCATCCATCGGATCCTTGACTGGCGGACAGTCAATACATATTATTTTATTCCAAGTACTTTCGACATAGCATAAATTCACATCAGGTTGCTGTTTATTTCAAGACATATATTGTCGTGTTCATCATTTTCAAAAACAAAATGGCTACCGGTTGTAACAGCAAAATTATACAAATCTTGTAATAGCATGTGATAATTGTCCATTCCAGAAAATGTTTAATCTATGTAAAATCACTGAGTTTCTTTTTCTCGGGTTTTTAGATAAGGCGTGTAGACATCTTGACACCATTTATCAAAAGAAACGCTAAAACCCCTAGAAAGCGAACAGGTTAAAATTGTTTTGTGTCAGACCCAATATGTCTTGCAAACTGTGAAATGTTGGAGGAAAAAGATAATTCAGATCTTCAGAAACGGTACCAACATTCATACGCTGGCTTCCATCTTCAAAGTATAATTAAGGATCATCAATGAAAGTTTAAAAAAGAGGGAACAGTGGCGAGGAAAACTGGATCAGAACGTCCCAACAGCAGGATGATTTTTTTCAACTGAATACATTCTTAGCTTTCAAAGTAGAGTCCACTAGTGCTATAAAATTCCCGTAAGTTATCTTTAATCATTTATAAGATACAACGGTTCAGAGCTTAATCTAACAATTGGACAATTTTGCGGTTACACTTGGAATACATATATATATATATATATATATATATATATATATATATATATATATATATATATACCCAAGTTTAGGATTGGTATATACGGAGTGAATTCCAATAACCAACAATTACTATTCTTTAAAGAGTGCTCAATACAGAGTAGAGCAGATATAATTATTTATTTGAATATTACAACATAAATATGTTATAAAATCACGACAAAAATAGCCATTTTGTTTCAACACTTCTGGTGTCTTATCAAGTGATGATGTAGAATATAGAATAAATGGTTTTAAAAGTTTCAAATTAATTAACGATCCTTAGCTAGGAGTAAACGCTGTTACATAAGCTAGAATGACCAATCAAAATACAAGTATAGGGTAATTCGAAAAATTTGACAACTAAGCAAGGTTATCATAGATATTAAAAGATTTATAAAATTTGAAATTAAAATTAAAAGTAAAAAATTAAAAATTACCTATTTAAAAATCTAAATCAAATCTCTATTAAGTTTTAAATTGTAGAATTACCAGGGGAAATAGCAATAGATAGCAAATCAGACTCAGTATAGCGACGCTCGCTCAAATATTCCGTGGTGGAACTCAACTGAAATTCTCTGAATATGTGAGCGAGCGTCGCTATACTGAGTCTGATTTGCTATCTCTTCGTCACCGAGGCCCGTTGGAACAGTTGGTATGATGTTTGGGTTTCAATTCTCGGTAGTGGATGCACACTGCTGATGAGTCCCAAATATGGGACGAAACGGCCGTCCAGTGCTTTCTGCATTCTGTTCAGCTTCCTTTCAGACTAAATGAATTACTTAATTATAATTATCAAATCCTCCTAACAATTTCTCTCATATATATATATATATATATATATATATATATATATATATATATATATATATATATATATATTTATATATATATATAATGCCATCGACAGTGAGCTCATCAGTGTGGCTAGATATCCGATTACCTCAAGCCAGGATCGAAACCCGACTGATTTGCTAACAGTCGGAGATTTTACCTCTAAAAACCCATCGGCACACGGCAAGGATGAAGGTAAAATTAGACGTATTTATTTTTAGATAAACACACCAGTGACCGGAGAACTCGATTCATCTTAACGAAGAGTCTTGAATCAACAGCAATAATCATCAGTGTTTACAAATTCACTTTTCTCCCCCGAAGAGCTAAACCAAAATTGTTTTTTCAGGAGCATGTATATATTGTCATCCATAGATAGACTTTTTCGCTGTTTCACAGCTCATCAGTGTGGCTAAACATTCGATAACCTCAAACCGGGATCGATACCCGAGGAAATGGATTAAATCGCACATATTTTTATTTATTTTGTTTAAATGTTCGTTGAATTTGCGTCCTTGTTTGAATGTAAGTCATACGTGGATGAGTTGTTAGACAACCCTGATCCAGTGACGGTCCCCTTTAGGGGATGCAGATTCGAATCCTGCCGTGTAACGCATGTTTTAGGAAGTATATATTTATGACAAGATTTCTCGAATATTCCGGCCGGTAGATGTAGTTGAATAAAAAACATACTGCTTCCTTAAAAACAGAGCTTCTTCTCGAATATGAGTATGCACAAAAATAACGTTTAAACAAAATAAATAAAAATTAAACACACACACACACACACACACACACATATATATATATATATATATATATATATATATATATATATATATATATATATATATATATATATATATATATATAATGTCATCCACAGAGAGACTGTTTGTTTCGCTGTATCACAGATCATGAGTGTGGCTAGACATCCGATTGCCTCAAGCCGGGATCGAAACCCGACTGATTTGCCATCAGTCAATTAGAAAAATATGGCAAACTGGAAAATTTCTAGTGACGCGTTTCATCCGTTAAGTTTTCCTCAGACTGGGCTTTGGTGATGTTGCCACATCTGCACATGCGTACGAAACGAGAGACGCTGGTAGTCTCACAATTTTTCAAAAAATATTTTTGAAAGTAAAAAAAAGAAGAATCTTATTAGCCTTGATCTGGCAGCTCGGGTTCAGTCACTTTTCCATCACCGTAGGGTGCCGTCCTAGGTTTTTTTCTATAAATACTTTCGTGATAATTGTTTGGATGTGTTCTTCGCTGTGGTACCTAGACTTTATGAATTTATGCCCAGTACTAGATTGGCGATGAGGTCTCATCAATTTACGATTGTCAATCGTGATCTACACTCCCCCTTGAATTTTCTTCTTTTATTGTCGCTTCTTAGCAATGTTTCTCTTTTCTAATTCTTCCAAACCCAACAACTCATTGTTTCTTAGTGGCTTTACAAAATTGGGTGGGTTGAACTCAATTTAGAAAAAAAGGTTAAAAAGATATAAAAAAAACCGTGATAGATAGATAGATAGATAGATAGATAGATAGATAGATAGATATGAACAGATTTAGATAGATAGATAGATAGATAGATATGAACAGATTTAGATAGATAGATAGATAGATAGATAGATAGATAGATATGAACAGATTTAGATAGATAGATAGATAGATAGATAGATAGATATGAACAGATTTAGATAGATAGATAGATAGATA
>OZ038487.1:58543341-58545841 GCA_964036315.1 Acanthosepion esculentum | reverse complement strand
AAATTTCCCCCTCTCTTTCTCTCTCTCTCTCTCTCTGTCTTTCTCACACACACACGCGCACTATCTCTCTTTCTCCCTTTTTGTCTATATATCTACAAGGCGTATTCCAGAATTTTTGAGACGTTTTTGGAGAAGCTTTTATAACTATCCAAACTCCTGAGTATGACGATAAACTACAACCGGTAGCAAGGACTCTGATGGAGATGATCGTGGCACAACCTTTTAATTTTTATTATTCCCAGGTTCACCTTAACCCGAGGTGGTAGCAAGTGTTTGTGTCCCAGCTAAGGGCAAGTAGTTAAACTCTGAACTGAGGTCAAAACACTATGAAAGTATAAAAATAGATTTTAATAGTAAAAATAGCAGTAATACATTTTTGTATAAAAAATATTACCAGCAATAGATTCGGCTCTTGACAAACAAAAACAAAATCTCTACAAAAATGCGTCAATAAAATCTGATCTACAAACTGATTTCTTACAAAGACGGGTCAGGAAATGGCTGAGAAACTTTAATGCCTCAAAAAAAAAATTCTCTCATTTACCCACCGCAGAGAACCCTCCCTGCCTCCTATTAGAATGTCTGATGCTCAACTCTACTTGAGCGCCTCTCTGCGCCTTCTTCGTATCACGCTAACCGCTGACCTAAGATGGAACAAATACACTGAATCAATAGCTTCATCTACTGCAAGGAAAGTCGGTTTTCCGTGTCACGCTTGAAAGTTTTTTCTCGCCTGAGTCCATCCTTCAACTCTATAAATCAACCATTCGCCTTTGTATGGAATACTGTTGCCATATATGATCTGGGGCCTCCACGGTTTACCAATTTCTCCAGGCGATATCGAAACCTGGATCACGCCTTGGTGACGAGGTCCCTATCAGTGTTGACCATGGCATTCCTGGTGGCTGCATTGAGAATCTCCTTGATATTGTAGGTGGTGCTGTCAAGATATCCACACAAAATAGTCAAGAGAATTGCAGTCTGGCAATGAGTGGTGGTGCCTATGTCGGGCGACCAGTGATAAGGTGAGGAAGTAGCGCTTTTTGAGCACATAAGATTTATTAACACCTCCTTGACAATACGCCAGATTGTTCCGTTGCTGATCTTCATTTCCTTGTCGATTTTCTTTACGCCTTTGCTGCCGTCCTCCTTGACTACTTCGACAATATCGGCGACAAACACGGGAGTATTTATGTGTCTTGCGTTCTGGACTGAAATTATCCATGTCGCCGCGGACCAATATAAATTTGTAAGATCATAGACAATGGTTTTAGGGTATTTAAAGCATTCAATGGTTTCCTTGTTGGGCATCAATAGCCACACAGCTACTTTAATGTCGGTCTTCAAACGTCGCTACTCTGTAACGTCACGGTGATATTGCTACGTAAAAATTGTCTACGCCAACCTGTATATCAAAAAAGGTTTCTGTGTAACTCTTTCACTCTCTCTCTCTCTCTCTCTCTCTCTCTCTCTCTATATATATATATATATATATATATATATATATATATATATATAAAAGTGGACATGGAAATCAGCACTTAGAGGCGACAGTCTGTTTCATGCTAGTGCAATCGTCAGGCGATTTCAATGTCCACTTTTATATTTACACACGCTCTATCTCTGATATTGAGCACTTTACCCCATAAATATAGCACACTTTAAGACTATATTTCTGCATATATATATATATATATATTTGTCATCCACAGACAGACTGTTTCGCAGCTCATCAGTGTGGCTAGACGTCCGGTTGCCTCTAGCTAGGATCGAAACTCGATTGAATTTGCGTCAGTCGGAACTTCTACCACTAAGCCGTCGGCGCACGGCAGAGATGAAGGTGAATTTTAGCGTGTTTATTTTTAGATTTAGATAAACACGCAGTGACTGACAGTGTCTCAATTCTGCCGAAGAGTCGTGCAAATATATATATATGTTTGAAAGAGAAAATTCGCAAACGTTTTTGATTAGTATGTGGAATTTACTTAGTTTGTACATTTCCTTACATGTGTTTCGGGTCTTGTGACATTCTGCAGACGGAGAATGGTTAAGTAAACATATTATTTCAAGGATGAATGGTTGCTTCCTATGTCAAACCTTTTAACTTTTTGACTTTAAATGTGGTTTAAATATATATATATATATATATATATATATATATATATATATATATATATATATATATATATAGATATATATATATATATATATATACTGGGTGTAAAAACAAAATTGTACTAATCGTTTAACAGCATGGGATAATTGTCCACACCACAAAATTTTTAATATCTAGAAAACCACTAAACTAATTGAGTTACTTTCTGCCAGGTTTTCAGATAAGACGTTTAGTTATCTTGACATTTGTTGTAAGAATCACTGAAAAACTCTTTGAGTTATTCAGCTAAAAAGATATATGTTTAGAAACGTTCTATGTCTTCCCAACTGAGAAATGATGAGGAGAAAAAGATCTTTCACACTTTCAGCAATGGTGCCAACATCC
>OZ038487.1:58530841-58540841 GCA_964036315.1 Acanthosepion esculentum | reverse complement strand
TTTCGAGTACTTTCATTATATTCCAGTATCATCTTCAGGGTTATGACAGCTAAGGCATATAGTTGTGTGTGCCCGAAGTAATTTTTTGCTTTTTTGGTTAAACCGTGAGCAATTCCGGTCATGAGCAAACGGTGATTATTTAAAAATTTTACATATAGTAAACAGCTTAATGTGAGTGTGGGAAGTTAGTTAAGAATTGAATCTGTTAGAAGTTTATAGATCGCTTGTTTTTTAAAAAAACATTTAGTTTTAACGTAGATATTTCTAAAGAACTATACATATAAGCATTTCAGAACATTTGTAGTATATTCATAATTCATTTTGTTAAGTTTTGGTTTTAATATTTAATAAAGATGGTTTCGAGAATTTGTAGTTCCCGCTTAATAAGTTATTGGTGAAATATGCGGGTATTGTTGACTAATATTCTTCTAATTGGACAAGAATTATTTGCAGATATACAATGGACAGTGAATCATGCATGTGAAGAGTGGGTCGTCTTGATAACGTTGTTTTAGAATGACCAATATATACATTAGCATTTTGGTCGGAGATGCAATCTCCCAAGTGTCATGTGTCTGTGTGTGTCTGTGTGTGTCTGTGTGTGTGTAAATGCGCACATACATATATAAACTACATCTATATATATATATATATATACATATATATGTGTGTGTTGTGTGTGTGTATGTGTGTGTGTGTGTTCGCGCGCGTGCGTGCGTGCATGTTTAAAATAAGTATATGAAAACCAATATTGCAGTGATCCATACCTTCTGCGACTTAAAGTTTGATGTCGATAGTTATGTTGCAGTACTTTTCGGGTCTTTGTGTCTTTATTATAAAACACAGTCGCGCACACACACATATATACATACACACACACACACACGCTCATATATATATATATATATATATATATATATATATATATATATATATATATATATATATATATATATGCACACTGGATGTTGACATCAGTGTCCACTCTTATATTTAGACACGCCCTCATCCCTGATATTAAAGTATTGTTTGTTTTTATTCTCGCCGTTGCTATTAGCTACCTTAGACAGAAAACACCTAATATGCAAATCCAACAATTAATTAGGAAATCCGTTATTAATCAGTGTTTGTTTTACATTGTTTAATTCTTTAAAGGAAACCATTCAAGTGAATTAATTCTCGTGCGCTCTCGTGAAGAAATTTTTAATACCTATTTTATATCTAAGAGGGCATTCACTAGAGAAATTAAGATGGCAAGAGTCTTTACTAGTTGTTTTTTTTATAAACAGAAGTTTTAAAAGTATTATTACTAAAATCGACGAGAATATCGAAGAATGGAAGTTTATTTTTTTCACTAAGTTCACAAGTGATATTTAGGACGGAATTTTGTTTCTTTCTTGTTTTCAGCTAAAATAAATACATCGCCTGCATAACGAACATTTTAGATTTAATAACTTTAGCAAAAAATCTTGTTTGTCACATAGGACATATAATAATTGTAGAAGCAGTGCCCGAGAGGGTTTCCCATACTTGCTCCCTCAGTGTGTGTAAATAGTACCATTCTGACTATAAAATGGAACTCTAGTGGTGCAAGCGAGCAAGCGTTTTCTTAAAATATTGGGTTGGATTCATGGAGGTGGAATTAAATTATTTTTATACACCGAATTAATGATAATTAATGAAAATGGCTAAATTTATAGCCGAAAGCACAAGGATAAAAAGAATATTCGGACATTTTTTATATAATTTATCATCTGAAAAGAAAAACAATATTAGATCACATGAGAAATTGTATAAAAAACAAAATAAAAGCACATTGTCTGTCGTATTCAAATGAAATGTGCACACACACACACACACACACACACACACACACACACACATATATATATATATATATATATATATACTAGCAGCATGGCCCGGCGTTGCCCGTGCTTGATTAAAAAATCTACGACTTATACAGCAATCGCTATCACTTGAATTAAAATATTTTTGCCCTTCTTTGCCGTTAAAGGAGTGCCCTTTGTCTGGCTGATGTTGCTACATGCCTTACTTCTTGCCTATCTCACACTGCGAATTTCTTTTAAGCTCTATACTAAACATTAAATCTGTTACAAAAAAAGAACTAAACAAAATGAACACAAAACGATCAGCTTTACAAAAATGACTCGTAACTGGAAAAACCGAATGAAAAAAGAATGTTAACAACAAATACTTTTCAACAGCCAACCCAGTTCTGCGGAATCAGAATCAACGTTGAGTTTAAGCAAGCGAATGAGCCAATTGGAGTAAAGTGTCATGCAGATTTAAATTTTTCCCACTTGAGACGAATGCACATCCTGTCTTTTTTTAATATATATATATATATATATATATATATATATATATATATATATATATATATATATATATATATATATATATATATGTATGCGTGAGCACGCGCGTGTGTGTATGTGTGTTTTTGTGTGTCTGTGTTATTTTGCGTATGAGTGTATAATTGTTATTAAGCAACCGAGGCTAGGAAAATTTTCATGATATATTTAGATAACCATAACATCCTGGTTGTTTCAGCTCATCGTTATCCTTACTAAAATATATTGATAATAACTTATTATGTGAATGTTATGTCTTATTATGCAAATTAGTCTGTACCATCGGTAATGATTAGATTAGATGTTTTTATAATAAAGAAATTTTATGCATTGCGTGCAATAATTAAGCATTATCTGGCAGAGAATTAAATTTTTAAATGGCCGTTTTCACCTCGTTCATATTTCGGGTACACTTCCTGACGATGGAATCACTTAATGCCATTTCTGTTTTTGTTCCTATCAGGATGTTTTATCTTTCACAAAATACAAGGATTTTGTCTTATTTTGGCGGAAATTATTGTTTTTGTTTGTTTGTTTGTTTGTTTGTTTATGTTATTCAGTTCTTTATGAATGAGTGGTTTTGAAATGAAATTTATTTTAATATATATATGTGTGCTTGTGTGTATGTGTCTGTGCGTGCGCGCGTGTGCGTGCCCGTGTATGCGTGTTTAAAATGAGTATATGAAAAACAATATTGCAATGATCCTTTCTTTCCATCACTTATAGTTTGATGTCGATAGTTGTGGTGGGTCTTCGTTTTTTTTATTATACAACACACTCTCATGCACATACACAAACATATATACATACATGTATACACGCACACACAGATACATATATATATATATATATATATATATATATATATATATATATATGGTGGGGAGAGTGTGTGTGAGTTCATACATACACACATACTGGATGTTGACCTTAAGTAACCCCTCGTATATTTAGACACGCTCCATCGCTGATATTGAGAACTTTTAACCATAAATATCGCATACGTTAGAACAATATTTAATCTGTGTGTATATATATATATATATATATATATATATATATATATATATATATATATATATATATATATATGTATGTATATATATATACCCGATGACTAACGAGAAGGAAGCTGCAGAAAGAAGAAATTGAACAATGGCAGTCGAAAACACCAAAAGAGACGAATAGAACCCTAAAGAAATCTGAGCATTCTGCTCCCTGAACCCTACCACCGTACTATGCAGAGACTAATGGGAGTCTCTTCAGATCTAACATCGGGTTCATTTCACACAGAAAGAAATTTCGTTCTGCCCTCTAACGATGGCGATAGATAGATAGATAGATAGATAGATAGATAGACTGAGCGCCAAAATGAAGTCTTGAAGAACCCATAAAATATACCGTACGTTAAAACACACACACACACACACACACACACACACACACACATATATATATATATATATATATATATATATATATACATATATATATATATATATATATATATATATTTATAAAATAACTAAAAAGTTGTAAATTAAAAAATAATGTTTTTTATGAAAATATTTATTTATATTTTTATATATATGTAATTTGATATTTGAGATCGACCTCGATCTTTCTTCAGAAATAACTGGTTTTAGAGGTTTGTTTTTAAGTAGCGTCCGTCGCTATATATATATATATATATATATATATATATATATATATATATATATATATATATATATATATATATATATATATATATATATATATATATCACCCCATAGTCTCTAATAGCCCTACAACCACACAACTAAGCCCTCTACAAAAAACAATATAGTGTATCAATTTACATGCCCGTTCAGAGATTGTAACTATGATGCTAATAATAAAGCCGCTACATATACTTGTTTCACTACAACTACGCTCCCCCGTAGACTTACCTGTCACCTTTCTGATCTCAGTTGTATTAAGGAACATTTCTTAGAAAAACATAGCCATATACATAATATTAGACAGATATTAGTTGATAACACAATTGTACTCACACATACACACTGTAAAAAGAACCTTCAGATAATGGAGGTCATCTACATTAAAACGAAGCAAGCCACACGCAACAAAATTACATATCAAACAAGTCACAACACATTACATTGCCTCTAGACATTGGTTATGCTGTAATACTTCGGTCTGTCACGTGGTATGACGTCATAAAACCGCATCTTGAACTCACTGGTATTCCGCGACCGTTGTCGTCTTATAGCAATCTTCTATGTCAAAATAACAAAATATCGTCTTTGACGGAGGATATCTTTGTTTCATGTCTGTATAACCACTCTGAGAATGCCGAAAGCTTAGGACCAACTTAATTAAAATTATCCAGATGTTGGACAATTTTTGTCTTTTTTTTTTACCCGAGATTAAGGTAAATATACGAATATTTGAACGGCTCATGATCAGACATAATAGTCATTTATTGTATTTTATATTTAATAATATATGTTTGAACAATGTTCTGTTGTCCCAATACACCATATATATATATATACATATATATATATATATATATATATATATATATATATAGCCTGAATTTTGCGTTCAATCATGAAATTGACTGTCGCCAATCAGTATCCTCTTTATATATATATATATATATATATATATATATATATACGGTAAGGCGAAATAAAATAAACGCTTTTTAGAATCTTATCATGGGATACGCTAAAATGGAAGTACACTCTATTTTATATTTTACTTAAATATCCGCCGTCAAATGAATTTACATGTACTAGCAAGCAGACCTCATTTATATCACTTTCGTTTATAATATATTTCCTATTGTAATAGCTTCGTCAGTAGGTAGATATATTGTATAATCCCGAAGAAGATTTATAAATTAGTTCACGTTCAATATAATTTCACCGTAATAAATTAATTTCACTTTTAATTAAAACTCTATTCACAATTCTGAACAGATTTTTTTTTAATTTGGTCATTCAGTTGCGCGCATATGTGTGTATGCGCCTGCGTGTTTCATCGCGTGTGTGGGCCCGTGTGTGCGAAATGGTATATTGGACAGCAATCCCTCTCTAATACCTGTTTTATTAAAATAACTGACCTTAAATTGGTCCGAAAATTTACACTGGGTTACAAAACAAGTTTTTCCGATGCAAGAATTTGAGTCCGTGATTTTTACTAATTTTGATGTACTGTATTAAACTTTCTGAATACTTTTGCTTTATCATCTTTAGTCGTTTGGGTTTTTTTTTAAATTTTGCATTTACATATCACATTTTTAGTATACTGCAAATAAATTAAACATATAATGTGTTTATTTTACTTATTACAAAGTCATATAACAGAAAAAAAACAGCACATGTACAGAGCATTGACGGAACTAAATCACTTGGATAATATACATCGACATCATAGTACAACATTTTTTAGTTTAGTTTAGTAATATACCATGCGCCATACACGCTTAAGCGATCATGTATCTTTCGATACATGACTGACGAGGTAGATTGTTTCCTTTAATAGGTTGTCATTTCTTTCTGTGGTAGACCAGTTGCCATGCAAGGCTATAGAACCTGGTCTGCCCTGCTATTTACCCATAGCTGGGGGGAGGGAAGAAGAGGATTCATACCTTTCCTAAGGGTATTAGCACGTAATGAATGTGATGGACTCGACTGGAATTCGAACTAGCTCTCCAATTCCTCAATCCGATATCCATAGTACAACAGACACTCAAAAATGAGTTTCTTGTGGGGGAACTTTGTATCCAGTATGTCACGCTGGAGCATCCTGCAGAAGTCACCCATCATGCTGGGGTTCCCCTTGGTCTGGTAGTTTCTTTCCATCTTAGTAATATCTTGTTGGAAACTTTCTTCGTGCTCGTCAATCACTGACCTGATGCTTGGAGGGGAAAAGTTAAGGTGGGAGCGGAGAAAGTGAATGTTGAGTAACAACTTCTCGATACACTTTTGGTAATCTGGTATCCCTATGTTACCAAGGAAATCATGGCAGACTGACAAATGTTTTCTATTCTCTTAGTTCACTTATGGTAAAAACCTCTTCAAATAGCATATCCTTCAGCAATTTTTATATCTGAGGTCTCACAAAGATGTCCTTCTCGAGCTTAGCAAAACTGAGAGCTGGAAATAAAGTGAACAAGTATTGAAAGATAACACCATTTTTGTCCAGACCTTCACAAATCTCTTCATTAAAATAAGCGTAAGTTTAAGAAGAAGCACATTTTTCATATCCACCAGAGGATTTTATTTCACACTGTTTTCACCAGGTACAAAAGTGCTCCTAGACCCCCAGTACTTCTGCTTTTAGCCCTTGGGTACAGACTGACTGTCCCATAGAACAGAGAGCATTAGTGCTTCCTAAATCCCGCTCGCAAAACCATAAGGAGACCAATGAACTTAAGGTTCCTACTGAGACTCCAAAGGTACTGCTTGTATTTGACAGATTCCAAAAGGAGCCCCATATTACCGAACAACTCATTCATATGGATTGTATGGACAATGGGAATGCTGGGGTATTTATTACCATTGTGCTAGCGCCTGGAAGAGTCTATGAAAAGACGGCCATCTGAGGGATTGTGTGGGAAACCAAGGAAGATGAACAAGCCAGAAACAGTATCACAACCTGTTTTGCATATCGGAGAATGAGGCAAAGTCTTTGTCTCGTCTCCTGAAGTTATTAATCCTCACATCTGCCTTGACTAGATTCGACTGATTAAGCCGGGATGCGCGAATCCCTGACTGCTGTTTAGATAGATACAAATCACGGACAAGATAATCCAGGTCGTCCTGGGTGATCCAGTGGGGCTCCAAAATAAACATAGATATCGTCTTTAGGAGAGACTGATTGGCAACATTTTCCTCAGGAGGCAATTCTTTGTATAATGAAGGAATAGGATCTTTATGTACTGTGGGGTGTATGGACAGGGTGATAATCTGAGCGGAGAAAAGAGATCATATCTGAAGGAACTGTGGAATAGTTTTTTTGTTTTTTTTTAGTATAAGCATTGAAACCACTTAGACGAAAATATAAATCATCTTCAGGTCTTCCTGGCTTTTTCCAGTCCATCGGAACAGTTAAGATTTTCTTGCTTTTTTGTCATGAAACTACGCAATTAGTCCATTGTAACAGAGTTTCCAGCAGATGAGATGGGGCCCAGGATTTGTCCTAATCTCCAATTTTACATTCAAATGAATATAAGCAGAGGGGTAATTGTTCGCCGTTGTACAACTGTCGTAAATTACCAACACATGTAACTGCATGGATTTGCCTTGTAAGTGTATTCTCGGTCGTTTGAAGTGACTGCTTCTATTGTATATGTTTAAGCGCATAACAATATAGAAAACAACATTAACACTGATCATAAGATTATATTTCTTCATATATATATATATATATATATATATATATATATATATGAAGAAATATAGTCTTAAGGTGTGCTATATTTATGGGATAAAGTGCTCACTATCAGAGATAGAGCGTATGTAAATATAAAAGTGAACATAGAAGTCCCAAACCAAACCAAAACAAAACTATTAAATAAGCGATATAAACAAATTTTTACTACGTTAATAAAAAACACCGATTAAAAACTAAATAAATAAGATAAAAAATAAAAATCAAAACAAAAAATAAAATTATAATAAATAAAAACAAGCAAAATAATTTAACCCCAAAAAATAAATAAACGACTTACAGTGAAATAACCGCCAAAATAGACTACCCACAATGCACCACTGACACGTATATATAAATAGCCTAGAAAAATAACAGCACTCGTGACCTGACGATTGCATCTAGCATGAAACAGACTGTCGCATCTAATTGTTGAATACTATGTTCACTTTTATATTTACACACGCTTTATCTCTGATATTGAGCACTTTATCTCATAAATATAGCACATCTTAAGACTATATTTCTTCATATTCAGCTCCTGATAAACAGTAGCGCACTTTCGCTACATTTATTACGCAGTATGGACATAGAAAAATTTAGCCTCGACTACTCCCTAAAAAACATAGCCATCCCGCCCCTTTCCATATATAAGCTAAAATTAATTGAAACAACAGAATGTTTCATAAAAAGAATGAGATGGAAAACCTACTTGTTAAACCAGGACCTTCACAATAACAATACACTCAAGGAAAAATACGGTTTCAAATAAAAAAATGTCCCCCACAACAAAAAGAATTAGACGACATCGAGAAAGACTTAACTGACCTAGTTAGAAACATAAAATCCATAAAAAACAAGAAGCATTTCAAACAAAACTAAAAGAGGATATAACTAAAATAAACAATTCAGCAAATGTATTTATCGCAGCTGACAAAACAAGAAATTTATACAAACTAAGTCCTCCTACGCACAATAAATTACTAAAGAACAACATAACCAAAACATACAAAAAAGCACCAAAAACAATAGAACACGATATCAATAAAGAAGCTAAAGCAATCGCCCAAAAATTAGAGCTAGATGACCGAATAAGTTGCATCAACAAGGCGCAAGCCTTTATCACACTAAAAGACCACAAATAAAATTTCAAAACCAACCCTGCATGCAGACTCATAAACCCAGCCAAAAGCGAACTAGGTAAAATAAATAAAACGATACTAGAAAGAATTAATTTTGAACTTAGGAAGAAATTAGGAGTAAACCAGTGGAAAAACACAAAAACAATTGATTGGTTCCACAGCATAAATAACAAACAAAATTGCCAATTCCTACAATTAGACATAAAAGAATTTTACTCACCCATAACAGAACGCATGTTAGATAAGGCCATCAACTTAGCTCAGGAACAAATAATAATAAAACCAAACGAAATCGACATCATTTAGTACTCCCGTAAATCATTACTGTTTCACAATGAAGAAGCATGGATAAAGAAATATAGGATATTTGAGACTACAATGGGAAGCTTTGACGGAGCTTAGGCATTGTGAAATCATAGGAATTTACTTACTAGACGAACTAAGCAAATTAATAGATAGAAATGACACAGGACTCTACAGGGACGACGGTCTCATGATCTTAAGAAACTGTAACAAACAAAACACAGAGAAAACTAGAAAAGCAATAATAAAGATTTTAAAAAATAACGGATTCGACATACATATAAAAACTAACCTAAACGAAGTAGATTTTCTAGATGTTACCTTCAGCCTAAGAAAAGGCACATACAAACCATACAGAAAACCCAATGATAAACCACTCTATATACACACATCTTCCAACCACCCGCCTTCTATAATCAAACAGATACCAAAATCGATTAACCGCAGGCTTTCCAACATTTCCTCCAATGAATCCCTATTTAACAAAGCTAAGAATAACTACGAAACAGACCTAAAAGAGAGCGGATTCCCAGCAACACTCACATACTCGCCACAGAACACAAAAAAGACCAACAGGAAAAGAAATATCATATGGTTCAACCCACCGTACAGCAAAAACGTAAAAACAAACGTAGGAAAAATATCAGTAATTTTTTATATAAGCAGTTCTCAGGAGGAGAGTAAATGTTCGGTGCGTACCAAAATGAATTTGACTTGTAGATGCATCCTCGATATTCTGAAGTGCCTGAA
>OZ038487.1:58510841-58525841 GCA_964036315.1 Acanthosepion esculentum | reverse complement strand
CATGCATGTAACGCGGCCCTCAGTGTAGGTAGAGGGCAGAATGCACAGTTTCCCTAGGTCGCGGGGGTTGACATCATTTCGAAGGCTGTCGCGTAAGTGTACGTAAGAGTCTGCGCGCAGCTGTTTCTGATGATTCCGTATAAAACAAAGCCTCTCCGATTATATCTTAGCGGCCATGTCCACCGCAAGGAGCATTGTAGCGGCGTTCGTATTCATCATAAGGCCGTTTGTCGGCGTCAATTACAATGCTGAAGGAAGGAAAGGAAGCCTTTTCCAAATCATATTTGAAACTTCGAATGTAGCTGTTAACATCGTGAAGCATGGCCTGAAGTAGTAGTATGACGTCCCTGCGAGGAAGTCTTCCCGACGGCGGCAAAATACCAATTCGGTTTTCAGCCTGTAGGTTGTAGTCTGCAATAAAGTACAGTTGAAGGAGTTTAGGCGTAGAGGTCTCCTCAGGCAGCAGAGACCCAATTCTGTGGTATACCTGCCCCTGTATTTTGAAAGTGGGCATCCAACCCTCTTGTTCGAACCAAATGAGCCCCAAATGAGGTCATTTGAAAGGAGTTGTTTTATTGCCTAATTGTTTTAAGGAAGTGGTTGGAGTCGGGATGGGAGCTGGCTATTAGTCCCATCAACGGAATAGGTGGTTCATGCAGAGGTGGCAGTCGAACTTTGCCGGAGGAGCATCACAGACCGGCAGGCTCCCCGGCCCATTTGCGGGCGTTGCAAAATTGGAAAGCGTAGGTCATGGACCCTACATTGATATCGTCGCGCGTAGTTAAGTTAATGCCAGGGTCGTAATTCAAAGCCAAGAAAGACCAAAAAGAGCTACTGGGACAGGTAACAGCACGGGGGCTGCAAGGCAAGGAATGTCGCCATCAAGGCGTATGCGGCGAGCTTGGGAAGTTTGAGATAAACGCACAGCGGTCATGTTTGTAGCAGCCCTTGAAAGTCTGTTTGCCCTTGTCTGTGGGCCATCGGAATTTCTGAAAGCAGAATCGCTGCAGCGTTGCGGGCATTTCGGGTTGCCCACTGCATCTCTGTCTCGGACTCCTTCGACCTAGCTATTGCAGCATCGTCCCTGGATTGACGGGCGCGCCTGCTGTCAAGTGTCTCTATTGCCCTTGATTTCGCAGTGGCAGCAGAGTTTTTTACGTTACGAAGAAGCCTTTGAGGATGTGTCTCAGAAGCCCGACCGTTGTGTATTCTTGAGCCTTGATCGCAACGAAGCCCTGTAGGCAGCTTTCCCAGCCAAACAGATGGCACGCTCCTCTTGTGGCTGCGAGACCTGCGTGAGGGCGCTGCCTTGAGGGACCTGTGATAGTCGCATTGTAGTCTACTCCTGGGAGTCGCGGGCCCTTCTTGCCCTCATAGCAGACGCTCTTGCAGACCGAAGGCTAAGATGTACCCTCCTTTTTGGCGTCATGGGGGAAAGTGATACTAGTAGTGGTTGATTAGGTTTGCTGAATTCCAGGAGTACAAAGACTAACTTAGTATCGCAAAGCGTGAGCCAGAATCGGGAAGGCAGGTATTTAAGTAAAACTGCTGAATAAATTGTTTATGGTAATTGGAAAAATGTAGCTAAACTGAAAAACGGAAAACAAAAACGTAAGAAACTACTTGCGGTAGGAGAAATGATCAGTTGGCGTCGTAACAGGAGCAGGAGTGAGACCTTCGTCGAACAGCTGAGCACAGCAGGTTCAAATGCGAAGTATTACTGGCCAATCGGTTGTGCCAATCAGCGAGCGTCCTAGGGTCTCGAACACCAATCAGCGACCGCGTACTGCACTCAGCCAATGAGATACCGCTACGTGAAGCATGGTCACGCGTGTGTGAATAACAATCAGCTGTACAGTCTGTAGTGTAGACGTCTCAGTTGAACATACGTTTCATTGGCGTATTCGCAAATTCCGATGAAGACATGATTGTATCGACTTCCCTTAGTTGGTCACAAAGGAGCTCACAGGGCAGAAGTTTTTAATTGTCACGACTAATTGTCACGACTTAATCAAAATCCCAAGGAAGTTGCAAAAACATCGCCAAATTCAGATAATCTCGATTTGAATGGGAAGTCAAAAGATTTTTATCCGATAATTTAAACCAATATTGAAAAGGAAAGTCAGCACCTCAATACTGTTGGTAATTACTATGCTCAACGGGAATTTTGCTGAAAATTCTTCGCCATTTGCGAAAAATATAGCCAAAAATCAACTAGTCTGAACTTGAATCGGATGTCCCAAAGTGATCGATTGTATCGATTTTTCCAGTAATTGATAGCGATACTGAAAATGAATGTCAGAACATCATAACTGTTGATAAAAACAATGCTCAACGTAATTTTGGTGGAAATTCTTCGCCATTTGCGAAAAATATAGCCAAAAATCAGCTTGACTGGATTTTAATTGGAAGTCAAAAGTGGCATGATGTTATGACTTTTCTCCGATAATTGATACCGATATTGAAGAAAATGGCCAGCAACTAATAACTGTTGATAAAACTAATGCTCAACATGATTTTCGTGAAACTTCCTTGCAGTTTACGAAGAAAGAGCCAAAAATCAGCTACATTGGATTTGAATTGGATATCCCAAAGTGATCGATTTTATCGATTTTTTCCGATAACTGATATCAATTTTTAAAAACAAAGAACATCACTTCAAAACTATAAGTAAGGACAATTCAAACAAAATAAATAAAATATATGTATTTTTCCTCAGTTTCTTTAAATTATTGTATAATATTTTTAACGTAATACTGATTAAATTTAAAATTCAAAATTGGTCATTTTTAATTTTCAGCTTCATAGTAAAATTTAATATTAATTAGTCAGAATGATTTCTATTCTAGTCTAACCCTAACATTAAGGCATTAATAATTATAACCAAGTTCGTTGTCAAGTTTTGGGAATTCTCATATACTTGTATTTTGATTGGTCATTGAAGCTTATGCAACAGCGTTTCACCTATCGAGGGGAACTTAGTCGATTTGAACCTTTTAAAACCCTTTATTCTACATTCAACATCATGACTTGATAAGACACCAGAAGTGCTGAAACAAAATGAGTATTTTTGTAGAGATTTTATAACATATTTATGTTATAATTTTCGAATAAATTATTTGCTCTACTCTGTATTGAGCATTCTTTTAAGAATAGTATTTTTTAGTTATTGGAATTTATTCCGTATACACTAATCCTAAACTTGGGTATATATATATATATATATATATATATATATATATATATATATATATATATATATATATATATATATAAATATATATATATATATATATATATATATATATATATATATAAGTATATGTTGAAGGTACAAACCGTAAATATTGCAAGGAAAGAGTAAAATTTATTTCTTATAGGCATTATGAAAATAAAAAATAAGAGATGAAAACACAAACAATACAGACCAACGGTTTCGTTTCCCAAGCTCATCAGGGTCGACTGGGAACATAATAATAATTTATTTCAAAATTACATTTATCGCACAAACACCCTACCTACAATTAAAAATTAAAAATGAAATGATTAATGTTATGAGGGAAGACAAAATCAAAATAAAACGACGCAAATTTGCGCAGCGAAAAAAAAAAAACAACAAAAAAACAAGAAGGTAGGGGGAGGAAGAAGAGGAGGAGGAGAAATGAAGGGAGAGGGGAATGTATGATTGACAAGCAATAGAGTATATATATATATATTATACATATATATATATATATATATATATATATATATATATATATATATATATATATATTTATATATATATATATATATATATATGAAAAGAAAATATGCGTACAATCAATATATTTCTTTTATCTTTTATTCGGTCGGAGAATAATTCATGCTTTTTTTCCTATGCATTTTTTCGTATGAGCTAAGATTCTCAAGGTCACCACTTAGATCGTAGAATTGGACTTGTAAAGACTAAGTACTTTCGATAGAATCATCTATTTTAATAAAGACTTTAAGAGTCTTTCACTATAGTTGAACGCGCGATATGAATATTTAAGCTATATAGAAATGCTTTCGCTATTTTTAATTAAACCTGAATTTGAGAGGTCGACGTTTATCTCCTGTTTGCTCTTTAGGATTTAGTTTCCGGTTCCTTTTAAATTCTATTTAATTTTCTTTCACTCCCAGTAGCTTCTCGCGTCTTAGTGACATCGTCGACTTGCTTGGAGTAAATTGATTAAAAAAATATTATAAATAAATTTAGATTAGTCAAAAGATTACAACGGAATATCGCTGTTTCATGAAGCGTTTTCATTTAAGCGTTTGGATAGAGAAATATATATATATATATATATATATATATATATGCGTGCGTGTGTGTGTGTGTGTGTGTGTGTGTGTTTGTGTACTTGAGCGGCCACGACTTCTAGTTTCATGCACTTTCACGCAATCATCAGGCGGTCTGTAGCTGTAGTTTGTAAAATAGGAACACTTATACCAACTGCCGAGTCCAATTTGGTGGGCCAACCAAACTCGCCAGTGGGAGGGTAACTTCTCCGGCCAAAATTGAAATAGCCGAGAAACCCCCCTAAAATATATATAAATAAAAAAAACAAAACTTGCCGGTGTGGCAAAAAAGTGCTCAATGCTATAGGGGACAAGACTACCACGGTAGAGTAGCTTAGCGCTTCAAGCAAAAATGTGCTTTACATTACCGGGCTACTAAAATCAGAAGTATTTACAGAGTATGTTAAAGCTGTGCCATTTTTATGGCATTGAGCAGTCTTTTGTTCCAGTGAGCAATCTTCGGCTAACACTTTTAGGGTCTGCTTATCATTATCTTTAATATATTTATCTTTATATATATATATATATATATATATATATATATATATATATATATATATATATATATATATATATATATATCATAAAGAAACATTTTATACAAATAATTAAATAGCAATGTTTATGTGATTAATGGCGAAATCACTTCACTAACATGACTTAATGAAACATTATCTTACTACAATAATAAGATCTTTATATTCGAGTTGTTGCCAGATAGAAGACCCATGTCATGCACTTTCGATAATTTCAAATTGTCTTCTTCAGGACGCAATTTTTACATACATAGGCAAACACTAAGACGAAATATGTGCTGACCGGAATATTTTTTTTTCTTAATTTTACTATTTATTGACAGTTAAATATATGTTTTGGAGCGTGCGATGCCGCGACGCTAGAGTTTTTGTTCAAGTCGATCAAGTGAGAATTTTGTTTGAAATTTGAAAATTATAAATCCAAGAACTTTTCTTGTTATATGCATTCATCTGTTAAAATGAAATGTTCTTAGTATAAACCAATTAGTAGAGTAAAAATATATAACCGACTCCAACTTGGTATCTTGACTCAGTCATTTTTCCGCAGCCGAATTGAAGCGAACTACTAGATTGGCAAATAGGTCTCACAGATTTACTGTTTAACTAGCTAGATGCAGCTATATGTTCTATTCTAATCCTTTCTTGCACTTCTCGCCCGTGGAAATAGCTTCCGTTTTCTTGCTTCCCCGTCACCTACAATCTTAAAAAAAATAACTTCAGCGCCAACGGTAATTGATCCGATGAGCTGCTTTCGCTGGTTCCCAGGCCTCATGAATTTCAGCGTCCTACGAGGCTGGCATCCCGTTCCCACCCCTTCACCGTTGAATCAGTTAGATGTAGACGTCTCTTCTACTCCAATAGCTTCATGTCTCGCACCTTTCGCCTGTGGAACTCCCTTCCTTATTGTTTTTTTCCTCACTAAAGTCTTCACATTTTCTTTCACTCCCAGTAACCCCTTGCATATTATTGGTTTTACCGCCTTATGATTAATATCTGGTGAACTCTCCCGATTTATTCGACGTATGAGGGTTAAACAGCTCAGTTTCTAGGAAGCGACAACCCAGACACAAGCACATACGATTTGATTATAATAGTGAAGGTTTTGTGCAGAACCATCCACACTTTTTGAAGGACCGAATACAGAGACCTGGTGCACTACATGCCACAATGTCTCCAAACGACCCTCCGCAGGTTTTGATTTCAGAGTTGTCCTTGTCAAATACTTGCCATCAAAAGCTATAGAACCCAGTCTGCCCAGCTATTTACCCATAGATGGTAGGAGAATAAGAGGATTCATACCTTTCCCAAGGGTAATAGCACGTAAGTGAATGTTATGAATTCGACTGGAACTCTAACTCGGCTCTCCGATTCCTCAATCCGATCCTCTATCCACTAATCCACCCTGCCTTCATATTAGATTTATATATATATATATATATATATATATATATATATATATATATATATATATATATATATATATACATACACACACACACACACACACACACACACACATATATATATATATATATATATATATATATATATATATATGGATATAAATGTGAACATTGACATCAACACAATATTAGTTTGATATTATATGTATGTGTGTGTATATATTTTTTTTTTCTGAGATGAGTTATTATGTACACTATTTACATTATTCGGGCTATTGTCCTTATTTTTGTTGCCATATTTACCACAACGTTTCGAGTCCTCAAGGACACATTTGACAGTGGATAAAGGCGTTAGTTAGATCCCGTGACGGGACCCAAAGAGTGTGAGTTCACTACTTGGTTAAGAAGTGGAGAACTAGGAGGGGGAAATTAACAGGAGATAACTGATAACTGACATTCATTAGAAATGGCACGTGTAACTAGAACAGTCTACCCCAGTGAGTGCAATAAAGGGTTCAGTTCGACATTGCAACCACCTGAAGAAGGCCGGAGCGTTGTGATAAATATGGCAACAAAGATGAGGACAATAGTCCGAATAATCTAAATAGTATATATATATATATATATAGGTATATATATATATATATATATATATATATATATATATATATATATATATATATATATATATATATATGTATCACAGAATTGAGATGAGATGTAAGACACATGGTGATATATGTCTTATTTATAATGTAACTATTATGTTCAGTTTGGTTTCATAGACGAGTTAGTTGACTGAGTACAGACAATACTGAATGTGACTTTAAAAATTCTTTCAAATTGACAAGTTCGGAATTGCTTGTCTATAACAGAAAAAATATATAAAAATATACGAGATATTGTCCAGTCTTCCCTTTAGATTAGAATGTGTCTTGCAAATACATTGTTAACATAGAAAAAAATTAGTATATATTTGACGTCAAAAGCTTGCAACATATTTTGTTATAGATATATGATATCCGTTAATAAATCAATTTGGTTTACTTTTTTCCTCTTGGGTGTCTTTAAATTTGCTAAGTTCTGAGTTGAGTGATAAGTATTTGAACTTGTATTCATTTAATCACTATTAATGTTCTATTTCGCAATATTGCTCTCTACTTACAAATTTTTCTCGCTTTAATCGCGTTATCATACAGTAATTCATTGGTAGATCATTTTTAAACAATCTTTATTATGCATAATGGTTGACAACTCGTTCCACGAGTATGACCAACGCTGACATGTTTGATTTATGGTTTCCAGGGTTTTCAATTCAAGTTATCTTTATCATAGACTAATTGCCAACCAACGCTGAATTTCAATATTATTTTCTTTATTTCTATAAAAGTTATGTTTATTGGGTGCATGCGTTTGTGTTGCTATCCATGTTTTATTTTTATTTTCTTAAGCAGTGGAATTAAAATCAATCAGCCGAGACTCATAAGTCCTACTAACGACAAAACTGTATCTCCGACGGGAAACGCACCGGTATCTATTAGGGAAACAATTTTCTTTTTTAGCCAACACGTGCCGCTGCATGTTTGACCACGGAGAGAGGGTGAGCAACCCAAACACTACTTCTCATAATAAAAATCGTTTATACTAATGAGAAAAAGACTCTGCTAAATGAAAACATTTAAAATTACTCATATATATATATATATATATATATATATATATATATATATATATATATATATATATATATATATATATATATATAAATGTGGACATTGACGTCAACACCTAGAGGTCATAGTGGGTTTCATGCTTAAACGCAATCGCCAGGTCATGAAAAAAAACTGTGGTCTCTAGTTGTTGACATCAATGTCCTCTTTTATATTTACATGCGCTCTATCCCGGACAATATAGCATTCCTGAAACTATATTTTATCATTCATACATACATACATATATATATATATATATATATATATATATATATATATATATATATATATATATATATATATATGAATGATAATATATATATGTGTATATATATATATATATACATATATATATATGTATATATATATATATATATGTATGTATATGAATGATAATACATATATATATATATATATGAATGATAATATATATATGTGTATATATATATATATATATACATATATATATATATGAATATATATATATATATATATATATATATATGTATGTATGTATATGAATGATAATATATATATATATATATATATATATATATATATATATATATATATATATAGGGTGTGCAGTAATGATGGGACAAATTTTAAATCAAGTATCTTGGATTATAAAAATGACATAGTGTACCAAATATATATATATTACATAACTGATATACAAGCGTTCAATATATTATCTTACATTTGTATATTACATCCCTGAGATGGTCACCACTACGAAGAGTAGTGTAGGAGCTCACTCTCTCATTTCAAACATAATCGGTATTGTCTTTCTCACGGAAGTTTGTAACAGAACGCAGGATCACTTTTTGGGATGGTTCTTTCACTTTCCAGAAAGCAGTCTGAATTTCCTTTGAGCAGCAACGATGGATTCTTGGTTGTTGCAGTATGCTTCCACTACGTATGCAATTACATTTGATATCATAAACCTGTATAAAATAGCAAAATCTTAGTTATTATGTTGCGTATCACTTATGCAATAAATATATTGGTACTTTATGTCATTTTTATAATCCAAGATACTTGCATTTTAAATGTATCACATCATTATAGGACACCCTGTATGTTTATATATTCAAGCCGGTAAATGTAATTAATACTGTTTAAATAAAAACAGAGCCTTTACTTTATCTATCAAAATAACGTATAAAAAGAAAAGATATTAAATTATTGCCGGACTTAATCCATTTCATTTTATATGTTGTTATTGTTTACGTTAAGATACGTTTCGTGGCCGGATATGATCGATGGAGAAATGTTGTCGAAGATTGTGTGTTACTAACCAGTAATTCGGATTTTACAACGCTTCTTTGTAGCTGAATGTTACAGCACGTCAGTTTAAATGGCAGTTTCTGTATAGGAATACAGGTTTGATTCCTATCGGAGAACGCAGATTTTCTACGAAATTTTTCGAATATTCAGGCCGGTAAATTTAATTAATACTGTCTAGTTAAATTTAAATTGTATCTATAAAAATAACATATAATCAGAAAAAAAAAATTTAAAAAAATTAAATATATATATATATATATATATATATATATATATATATATATATATATATATATATATATATATATAAGTAATAGAAATTGGATTTAGGGAAATCATTGTAGTAATTCATCGAGTCTAGAATAATCCTCAGCAGAATGCAGAAAGCACTGGACGGCCGTTTCGTCCTATTTTGGGACTAATCTGCAATGCCCATCCACTACCGAGACTCGATACAACACAAGCGTCATACCAACTGTACCAATGGGCCTCGGTGACGAAGAAGAAAATAAATAGACTCGATATAGCGCCGCTACTCACAAATTCCGTGGTGATACTTATCGAAGTATTCCTAACCCAACGGATTGTACCCCAAGAGACACGACTTTCCTTCCGCCCCCCAACTGCTCCATCGTAATGCATTAGCAGGGACAAGCAATGATATGTAAGTAATAGAATTTTGAAGATTGAATAGTATTATTCAAATCTTTAAAAAAAGAAATAAGCCTATGCTTGATCCAGGTTTAATGCTCCGGATGTAAGGGCTTGGTAAAAGATGACTTGGATGAGTATCACCGCCGAAATTAGAAGTAGCTGCGCTATATTGAGTTTAGCTAGTTTCCTCTTCGTCGCCGGGCCCGCTTATGACGCTTGCGGTGTATTGTAAATGTCCGGGTTCGATTCTCGGTATTGGATGCACACTGCTGAGGAGGAAACGGCCGCCCATTGCTTTCTACATTCTCTTGAGGATTCTTGTTCTAGACTCGATGATTTATTACATATATATATATATATATATATATATATATATATATATGATTCATATACTGTAAAGCGTAGTTTTAACTGTGCTATTCGATTTTGTTCCGAAGGCATCTCACAAAAAGTAAGCCTAAAAATCATTCGTTCTTTTCCCACAAGTAATCAGGATATTTGGAGTGTTCTACGTAAATATAATCAGCATGCACTTTAAAATCCGTACTAGCTCTCCTCCGGACTAAATGAAAGTCCGACGCCAAACTCAAAATACTATCGACGAACCTCAGTAATGTTTAAAAACAAGCAGCGTCAAATTGGTTTTTGCTAGCTCTAATCTGTATTTTTCGTACTATTAAAATACCTTTTTTCTAGATGCCGTGCCTTTTCGAGAACGAAACGAGCTTAAGAGGAAGAAAAACTTATCTCCTTCGTTTTATAGTCCTATGCAGAGCAACCTAGTGAGTGTCTCGGAAGTCAAACGGAGGTAATCTCCATAAATGCTTGTCGCAACTGAAGTATACAGCTATCGCACAAGACGGACAGACTCACGAAACTTAGCGGCAAATACTTGTATGTCATTCGAAAGTGGGCGATCGTGGATCTCAACAACATACCGGTGGCACTTGGCAGCGTTTCTACTTATGCGAAGCCTCCGGGCCCCTGTTCTGCCATCCATTCACAAAAGCTCTCTCTTTCTCTTTACATTTCCTTTGAGAAATTTCAGATGCCCCTTTCTCAGTCTGAGTATCAGTGTTCTTTTAACTACCATTTCTTAAGACTTCCTCGTTGATTAATCACTCCGCCCATAATATTCTTAGCATCTTTCTGTAGAACACCTTTCTGTTTCCTCTAGTTTTCTCTTCATTCACACTCTTCCCGGACGTTTTACACCCTTCCCCGGTCTTTTAAACAGGGTTTGAGTTTTATTTCTTGTTTCCTGTTTAGGATTGGGTTACCGGTTACTTCAGTCCTAAACTTCTAATGTCTCCAACTGAACTCTGAAAATGTATTCACTATTTTTCTTCTCTCCCAATAGGTGTACATAGTAATCGCCTATTGTCCGGTTCACACTCCTCTCCAATTTTGTTTTTGATATAATGAAATAATCTATCACCCCATGAGGGACTACACTATAGGGAGTAACTGCCTAAAAGTATCTGTAAGTTAACGGACTACAGAGACTAGCTGGGATCTGTTACTCAGCTATTAGCTGTTATCGAGCTCTCTGCTTTCGGGCAGAGAGGAACCCGGGCGAGGCTATGCTGAAGAGACTAGACAGGAGGTAGACAGACCCGAATCCGTTTATGCTGGGTTTACGGGGAATTTTTGGCCGAACCTACGGGCTCGGATTGCCCCACATTAAATTCGGCTTCGTGCCACATACTACCTGATGGGGAGGTTGGTAAATATTACTAGCTGGTATCTGTTGAGTAAAACTCAGACTTACGCGAGAACTACCGGCCTTCCAATACTAGCACTCACTACTGGATTGACTTGTTACGACGTTGTGCATAACTGTTACCTTTATTCCTATTGTACTTTTTTTTACAGTAAACCTTTACTTATTTTTTCCACCGTTATTTTCCCGGGATAGCCGCCAAAAGTTCACTTTTTGCCATTTCTTGTACTCATAAATCACCGTACTCTAAGCCTCTGCTTTGGGTGACTCTTAATCTTTGTTTTGAATGAACATTAATAAAATATATTAAACAATCCCAGCATTTACTGGCAAATAAAAGGATTGATATCACGTAGCAATTCAGAGAGTCTTGGATTCTAAGGAAATATTCCTGTTTCTTAGTTCTTTGGTTAGCTTTGGGAACACATATTTCGTTAATCAGATTGACGTCGGATTTTTTGGTGTTACATTTTTCATGACCTGTTAAAACATTTCCCAGATATTTAAACTTCTTTAATTACGACAATGAAAATAAAAAAAATGATATTTTTAGCTGGAATATTTCTGTCCATGTTCAGAGATATCATATGAAAACAGAGAGACTGGTAAACTTGAAAGACTCTAATTGCATACTCCTTAACAAGAGGATATTTGAACAATGATATATGTACGTGAAACTCTTTCGTGTAACGCGTCAGTTCTTTGTCGGGGAAATATTCGATAGCCTTTGAACAAAAAGGAAATGTTATGCATATCATTTTATGGTCAGAAAATAGATTAACACGCGAATATAAATCAGAAGCCGGACAAAAATAGTAATATCCACAAAATTTACGCGTCTTTCATTCTCATTCCCTGTCTCTCTGTCTCTCTTCATATATATATATATATATATATATATATATATATATATATATATATATATATATATATATATTAACGCATTGCTCTTCAACTGAATTGATCTCTCCGGGTCATTAGCGTATTTAGTATAGAAAACGTTAAAATTTCCCTTTCACTCTCGGGATAGATATCTGACTGATGGCAAATCGGTCGTGTTTCGATCGCAGCTTGAAGCAATCTAACGTCTAGCCACACTGAATAGCTGTGATACATCGAAACAGTCTGTGAACTGTGAAGTCTATATATATATATAGGGTGATTGAAAAGTTTGTCCTGGGCATGGCGACAAACTGCATCCAGCAGCAAGGACATCTGGAGATTTTGAGGAGTGTGGAACCATCTCTTTGCTGTTGTTCCCAGGCAGCACCTGTTAGGGTAAATAGATTAGACTAAACTTATAGGTAAATAGCTTAGACTAATCTTACCAAAGCAACTCCGACCGCTGGGCGACGGTTAAGAGAGATTCTAAGGAGTGTAGTGAAACCCTGGTGAAGGAAATGCTATCGCATCCTCTCGGTAGCCACACTTTCTGTATTAGTGGGCATGCCGACCCAAACAGACCCGCTGCATCTCTTCGACAAGCCCTCGGTCGTCTCGTATCCTCTCGTTGCCACTGAAATCTTGTTTCCTGTAGTGTGGCAGGGACTGCGCAAACTTAGCCTTAAACAATTCTGAGCGCGGGATCTGTCTTTCTTCTGCGGCGACGAGCAACGGGCGACGAGAGCAGTCATATGATGATTGCATGTAGGCGGCGTAAGCAAGATTGTCGATTCGTTGCGCCCCTGGGACTACGCATCGTCTCGTGTCCTACTTGCTAATTCCAAACCAACAGACCAGGAGGCCGCACCTGGTTGGTCGTCCCTTATCACGGTCGACGAAGAAAATTGAAATGTTTTGTTCTTGTTACCTGGAATGTATGATCCTACTGGACTGTCCCGATCATAGTAGACCATACCGAAGAACATGCGCTGATCGAATCTGAACTCAAGCTCTACAATTTAGATATCGCAGCACTCAGTGAAACAAGATTCCCCATTCAAGGTTCTTTAACTGAGAAGGGCGAAGGATATACATACTTCTGGATAGGGTCTTCGCGCCAGAAAAAGTTGAGTCCATGGTGTTGGAATCGCTGTTCGCTCAACGCTTCTAAGGAACCTCTCTTCTGTTCGAAGAGAGCACAGCGAAAGACTAATCAGAATTCCTTTCTCCAATAATGTCTACGCAACCATTTTCGGTGTGAATGCTCCGGCCCTGGATACCGACGAAGAGATAAAGGATGCTCTCTACGAATCTCTGAATACAGTCCTGCGAGCGGTACCTCGAATAGACAAAATCATCCTCCTTGGAGATTTTAATGCTCGAGTAGGTTCTAATACGTCAGTCTGGACGGGAGTCATTAGCTCGCAGGGTATTGGGGCAATGAATGCTAACGGACTTCGTCTTCTAAGCCTTTGAGCCGGGCATCAGCTTGTGATTACCAATACCATTTTTCAACACTCGAACAAGTACAAGCGTTGTTGGAGGCATTCGCTCTCTCCGTAGTGGCACCTGTTGGGTTATGTAATCGTCCATCAACGCGATGGAAAAGATGTCCTTCAAACTCGCAGCATGCGCGGAGCGGACTGCTGGACTGATCAACGTATGATTCGCTTTTGTATGAATTTCTCGCTTTGGTCTACGGCCCGGAAATCCAAAGCCACCCCTACACTCAATGTTGCCTGTCTTGAACAAGCATCAATACGAGTCGAACTTCAAGCAAATTTACTCAATGTGTGTCAATCACACCCAGCACCCCTCCCACATCGATGTTAATGATCAGCAGGAAATCGACAGTCTATGGGACTCCGCCATCCTAGCTGTGCGACAAGCCGATGAAATTACGCTGGGAAAAACTCAAATAAGAATCCAAATTGGTTTGATGAACCCGTGGAAGTTATCCAGCGACTTCTGAAGGCAAAGAATCAAGCAGGAGACGCTCATTCTACACATCTACGCTCTCGTACTCTCGTCCAAAACTGACGCTGTTTACGCGCAGAGGCAAAACGGAAGCTTCGGGAAGCTCAAAACAACTGGTGGCTCCGCAAATCTGAAGAAAGTCAACATTTTGCTGACAAAAACAAAACTTACGAGTTTTCTGATTCATTAATCGTATCTTCGGTCCTTCTCGCAATGCCATAGCACCTGTTCGTTCCGCTGATTGCTCTACTCTGCTCAAAGAAAAAGAAGAAATCCTAGCACGATGGGCTGAACACTTCAAGGAATTTTGAACAAAAATATGCCGATTGATTCTTCAGCTTTAGACGAACTTCCTACTCTCCCAGGCCTTCCTGTGCTGGACTCTGTTCCGACATCGGATGAGGTTAACAGCGCCATAAAACCCATAAGAAACAAGAAGTCCCCCGGTGATGACGGTATTCCGGAAGAGGTGTACAAGTATAGTGGACCGCACCTTGCAT
>OZ038487.1:58475841-58500841 GCA_964036315.1 Acanthosepion esculentum | reverse complement strand
TATATATATATATATAAGGGAGAGATTATTGTTGTTCCAAAGGGAGAAAAATTTGTATTTGAAAGAGAGGGAAAGCCGTGAACATTTATATGATGTTGGATGACTACTGATACACAAAAATACATTATATACATATGTAAAACATATTTTATTTTACACAGACACTATTTCATAAAAATTGAGGAACATAAAAACTTCATTATTAACAATTTTTTCTTTCACATTATCGACGACGAGCAAATAACATTTGTTTTAAATAAAAAAACAGCATTACCAACCATTCTGTGATAAAAATTTTAAAATAATTAGTTAATTTCTTCTTTGCCAGAGGCTCCCAAACTATACACAAGATGATAAGTCGTCAAAAATATTATTCGCGAATATGTATCACTCAGTAATTGCCTGTAAGAACCTCGGATTCTTTTCCACTACAAAAAGATCAAAACATTAGTCTTAATAATTACAAACACCTCAGGAACAATTTTTATATATTAGTTTCATCGCTAGATCCACCACAGTAAATTTGCGTCCTGACTCTTACAAAATTTCACCTTTCTTGACAGTTCATCTATTATCACAATGTGGGGTACTTAATGATAAAAGGGATAAAAACAAAAGTATAAGTAAGTCAGTTATGTGCCATACGCGATATACGCTTAGGCGATCATATATCTTTCGATACATGACTGATGAGGCAGATTTTTTCCTGCAGTAGTTTGCCATTTCTTTCTGCGGTAGACCAGTAGCCATCCAAGACTATAGAACCCGGTCTCTCCTGCTATTTGCCCATAGCACACACATAGCGGGTAGAAGAAGAGGGTTTATACTTTTCCCAAGGTTATTAGCACGTAAGTGAATGTAATGGATTCGACTGGAATTCGAACTCGGCTCTCCGATTCCTCAATCCGAGCCGCTATTCCTTACTCCACCGTGCCTCCCCTAGATTGCTAATAACATTTTTATTTTGTTAGCTTATAACATAAGGAAACAGCTAATATCACAATTACCATTAGAAATAAGAACAGGTCCTACACTTTGATTCCAGTTCGATGACCAGGGAGTAATGAAAAGCATAACTCGAGTAGCACTGGCTTCTCAGTCAGTGAATGCCGAATGTTTATTTACAAGTAAACGTCTAATATTACTATTTAGTCAGTTATGTGCCATGCGTGATATACGCTTAGGCGACCATGTATCTTTCGATACATGACTGACGAAGCAGATTTTTTGTTAGCCATTTCTTTCCCCTGTAGCCCAGTTGTCAACCAATGCTATAGAACCCGGTCTGTCCTGATATTTACCCAAAGCTGGGGGAGAAGATGAGGATTCATACCTTTCCTAAAGATATTAGCACGTAAGTGAATGTAATGGATTCGACTGGAATTCGAACTCGGCTATCCGATTCCTCAATCCGAGCCGCTATCCATTACTCCACCGTTGAAATTAGCTAGACTTAATATCTAAACAGATGTAAAAAGAATAATTGTTTAGTTTAAAAGTTTAACGTACCAACATATTCAGTGTTCTCTATTGTGCTTAATTATAAACAACACTTGCGTTTTTTTATAGTCCCCTCTCCTTCCTGCAGATATAAATCCATCAACAAAACATTACTTTATTCCGATGAAATACTAAAAGACAAAAAGCGTCAGCCAATTTTTCTTCCACTTTGTCATTAATTTGCCTAATATGATATATGATTGACACAAGGCATCTTAAGAGCCAGATTTTGACCACTTGCAAAGAGGTCCGTATCTAGACATGTCCAGCTGTCCTGCTGCTAACGGAGAAAACAGGGATGTAACTGTAACGCGATCCGGGGCCTCTTTTGAGTCTGTAAAAAATAACACATTATACAATTACAGTATACTGGGTGTAACAGCAAAATTGTCCAAATCGTGTAACAGCATAATTGTCCATCCCACAAAAGATTTAATATCTAAAAAACACCAAACTAATTGAATTTCTTTTTTCCATGTTTTCATTTAAGACGTTTGGCCATCTTGACACCATTTGTCCTGAGGATCACTGAAAAACACTATTCAGCTAGAAAGAGAGCCGGTTAAAATCATTTTATTTCAGCTCCACTTTCTTCCCAACTGAGCAATGGTCAGAGGAAAAATATCGTTCAGGCTTTCAGTAATGGTACCAATATTCATACTATGGATTCCATCTTCAAATCCATTCAAGAACCATCAAGAGATCAGTGAATAAGTTTAAAAAAACAGGGAGCAGTAGAGAGGAAAAGTGGATCAGGAGGTCACAACAGGAAGAGGGATTTCGTTTCAATTTAGAGCTAAAGAGATCAATTAGAAAAGATCCAACCCAAACCATAAAACGTCTGGCATGTGGAAGAGAAGTTTCAGCTATGAAAGTCCAAAGAGCAGTGAAAAAAGACTTGGAAAAAAATTCTACGTGAAAACTATGAGGCACTTTGTAACTCCAGGACAGAAAGTTATATGATTAGTATTGTATCGTCGAGATGAATGATACACAGAGAAGAATGAGTGCTTAATATATTTATTCAGCACCAGTATCCGGTGCTAACGGATACAAACAAAAAACAACAGAACAATTAGTTACAAACCATTAACAAGAAAACTTAAAAAGAATAGAAGAGGTCTAAATGCTGTATGTCCAAACGAAGTAAGATCTTTCCGAATATTAACCAGCTTAGTATCGACTTATAAGTATAGTATTTAAGCCTATTAACCACGCCATCTAATATAGTGCTGAAGGGATGGTAGCTACTCTACAACAGTTAGAGAGGGCAGGGATCATTTTGAATCAGTTGGAAATGATCCAGGAATAACACACAAACATACACAAACACACATACACACACACACACACACACACACACACATATATATATATATATATATATATATATATATATATATATATATATATATATATATATATATATACATATATAGATATATATATATATATTTGAACTTTATTTCAATCCTTCATGAGCTTCCGATATTTAGCTATGATTAATTAATGATGAACATGTCATTTTAATTTTATGATCGATTTCATCACGATTCTTCTGTTAAGCGCGGAGAGTAATTATACGTTCTTATTGCTTAACGTATAACCACACAGTGTTATAAAAACCTCGGAGAATTCCATTAAGATATCTCTAATAAATTCTAAAATTCAGAGCGTAATAGAGTGTTAGCCAACCTGCTATTTAACTGATAGGTGGCCGGAGAAAAGCTGGATTTATATCTTCCTTAAGTGTATTTGCGCGAATGTAACGAAGCCGACTGGCTCTCCGATTTCAATCCCGACCCGATATCCATAACATAACATGCATCTACTACTAGTAATACTAACACTAATCTATATAAATAAATGCGAATGTCAGTGTGTCACACTTTCTCAACTTTACCATAGAGACCGTAGCCCAACATATCATACTGTTGTGGATTCCGGGATGAAATCCGGTATCAAATAATAACAAATGCCAAGAATGAATATAGGCAATAAATTTATTAACGTAATAATACAAACTGGTAATACAGGTTAGTAGTTCCAGGAATGCGGGGTTAGTTGACAAATATATATAAAGTCTTTGGTATCGAAGTATCGCTGTATGAGTTCTTACTGAGTCTGTGCTCGTGACTGTGACTCTTGCCGCTACGTTATTCTACCGACCGACTCAACGTTCCACTACTACCCTACTTGACTGTTCGGGTATTCACTGGTAGTAGTATATGCATACCCTGGGTGAGTCCATTTGTGTAAAAAGGGAGATCCCTCAACACATACCATTTCGAAATCAGACTGACTACGTGAGCAACTTAAAAACAATCCGGACCGGATTCGGACTCGCAATCCTGAAATTTTGGCTTCCCAAGTTTTCATTACTGCGATTGTTTTCGGCGATTTCTGTACGTCATTTTTTACGACGAATTGTTTTGTACTATAACAATTTTTATCTCTCGTAAATAAATTTGGGAATAATCAAAATTAATCCGAAATTCACCCATGAAACAAAACTAATTGTTTGTACGCAATGTAAGGTCCTATGTACATCAAATTGTCTTTAAATTAAGTGGTGGCAGAAGAATTATCAATATTAATGCAATACTTAATTGTTGCGATCTATTTTGATTTCTTCTATAGTGTATTGTTGCTAATCTCATAAGGCAGCAGTATGTCTTGCAAAAAGATGTCCCAGCCAACGGAGGACTTGATTTCAATCAAAAGAGCCAAGGCTGCAGTGAGGAAAAGAAAGTTCCGGGCAGGTGAAAACGGCAGCTAGGAGAGTTTCAATGCTGAGAATATGCAATGATTTAGGAACTTTCAAACTCCTGAACAATTCGAAGGCCCAGTCAAGTGCCATCCGCATGAACTAGCTTATCTGCCGGCCTTTAAGCTAGTAATTATAATAGCATAAAATACATTCGTTATACAACTTATACGCTGTCTAAAAATATTAACTTGCCACTATTCAAAACTTTGTATAGACCGTAAATATATCTAACATGACATCAAAAACAGCTAAAATATCACTATTAACAAAGTAAATAATTTTGAAATACGATAAAGCACTCACTGCAAGGACACACACAACATACTCGAAAGTGAACAAAGCATATTAATCTCAATTTCACAGCAGGAGACGCCATTTTAAAATTAATTTAACAAATTGAATATTTTTGTCCTCATGCGCTGTCAAGTTTATCATCTTTAACGTTCTGATTTAAAAAAAAAAAGAAATTCTACTCGTGACGTCATTTATAGTAGTCATACGTATATTTTATGCAAAAATGCAGCGTTCCTACAAATATATTTTAATCATTTCACCCCAGGCGAAGCAATAAAGCCACTAAAACGGAAGGGGGTTACTGAGTGTTAGAGACTATGTGAAGAAAAAAGATTATTAACGGGAGAGAATATTTAAAGAACAAGAATTAAGGACAATAGATAACGATTGAAATTTTATTGAATTTTTTGAAGATCAAACTTGGCTGAGAAGCAAGAAACCGGGAGAGAGTTCCACAAGCGAGGAGTTGGATAGAAGAAACTGTTAGCATAGAAGTTACGGTTACATATAGCCATTTAAATTGTAAAAGAGTGAGACCTTGCGCCAATCTAGTACTGCGCTTAAATTCATAAAGTCTAGGTACCACAGAGAAATGCTCATCAGAATAAACACAATGAAAATATTTATAGAAAAGACACAGGGAAACTACATTACGGCGGTGGGAAAGTGACTGAAGCCGAGATGCCAGGTCAGAACTGATAAAATTGCAGATTCTTCTTTGAATTTTTATCAAGAATATCTAATTATATATCAGAATCACCGGGTCAAACCTGCCAGAAAATATTCAAATCAAGGACGAATAGTAGACTTATAAATATGTATGATAGATTCTGGCGAGAAAAAATTGTCTAGCACGTTACAGGGAATCAACTTTCCTAGCAGAACTCCTAGCAATTAATTCGGTATAATCTTTCCCCTTCATGTAAGTAGAAAATGTCAATCCGAGAATGCGCAATGAATCACTTTCATGGAAGTTAGCATCAGCCATGCTTATGGAACGTAAAATTGTTATCTCAGACAATTAAAAGAGATCTGATTCGTTTTAGAAGCGTTAACACTTAACAAGCCATTGACGTCACTGAAGATATACGTATATGTTGCTAACAACTCCTGCTGCAGTTGTCACGATGAAATAAATAAAATATTTTCTATGGCACTGACATCATTAAAGTTCAGGATAATGACTAATGGTGGACGAAAGTTATAGAGCACAAACATTATGAGATTCGGACAGTTTCTCAAAAAATTAATTCGGCTGTGGCATAATATTCAAGAAAATGTTTTTTTAAAATGTAATAAAGATTAAACAAAAAGATGAAATCAATTTATCAATCCCTGCGAAACCGTTCTACAGGTGACGTTACTGATACGATATATATAATTTGCAAAATTCAAGTGAATGCTAGGATGTTGCTTACAACGTTATGAACGATACTGGCAACGTTTAGTTCCTAATAAAGACCGAGAACAAATACAAGAAAAAAAGACAAACTTTGGATAGGTTATTGTTATTCGTATATATATGCTATAAACAGTGTAAATATAGAAATTAATGCTTCTCGAGTTAAACAATCATTAGACCGTGGCTAGAGCATGAACTTGGTCTGATGATTGCTTAAGGCGTGGAACTGAGTTATAAGAAAGTGTTGCTTTCTATATCGCCAGTGTTCTACCTGCGATACTGAGCACTCCGCCAGCATTTCCATTATCTTCATATCCTATTAGTAAGTTCTACTGCGCGAGCTTCTTCCCAACAAATACTGCTTTGTCGAACAGACTCGCAGAAGGATGCTTTCACAGTAACTACAATTTTTATCTCTTCAAATCTATGGTTAATCATTATCTGTCCGGCAAACCTCGTTGAACTTAACTCCTTGCCTTTTCTTACGCTTATACAGCACCATACAGTAACACTCTGCCTTAAGTGACTCTGGGGCATTGTATTCGATGAACATAGGCATTAAAAAAAACACACGCACACATATGTGTGAGATAACGAGATATATTTTTATATATTAAGGACAATATAGAGAAAAACAGATTCGTTTGTGACGCGTTTCGTATTTGAGGCATCATCGGATTAACTTTCGAAGGACTAAACGCGCCACAAGAAAACTATTTACACTTTATCATACATTTCCCCAACACACACACACACACACACACACACACACACACACACACACACACATATATATATATTGTATCTATAAAAAGAAAGTATAAAAATAAAAATGTCTTAATAATATATATATATATATATATATATATATATATATATATATAGATAGATAGATAGATAGATAGATAGATAGATAGATAGATATAGATATAGATATAGATATTATAATAAAGAGAAAGAACAGTAAGATATATAATCCGGTGTTCCTATTAATATTTTTATTTTTACAAAACAGTGCTCAATGCAAATCTACAGAGCATAAATATTATAAATTTACTAAAAATATGGTTCATCGCAACACAGAAATTACCATGAGAAGCTAAAATGTTCAAATGTTTTGGAAATTAATAAGAAAATCTAGAATATGTAGGTCATTAAATGATCCATGCTCTTTGTGCATACATGAGAAACTATATATTACTAGGTTTATAAAAAATAAAAATTGACTTAATCAAAGAAATGAAACAGCTATTCTTTGCCGACATTGTCAAAAATTTTCCTTAGGTAATGTTTAATTAAAAAAAATGAAATATACATATCTATATTTGATATTTAAATAATATTTTTTAAATAATTTAAGTAATATTATGACATTTATTTATTTTAAAAGATGTATAGTCTATTAGTAATTAAAATTAAGAATAATATTTTAAAATTGTAGTTCAATACGACGTATTCATATACAAACAACCCTTTTAGAAAAAATCTTTATGTATACAAGTACAAATTTAACGGCGAAACAAAAGTGCTGAAAACATTTTTGTCGTTGAAAAAGACCTGACGACATGCGTTGAACGCTATGTCATCATTCGTTTGAAAAGGCACCCCTACCGTACCTTGACTTAACCCCTTTTCGAAAATAACTCATAATTTTTATACAATAGTTGTCAGTGAAAAATAATACCCTACCGCCACTTGATGAAATTGTTGGATTTCCCCATATCCATAGAAACTAATTTTTTGAATGTATGTGCTAATAAAACAGTAAATTTCAAAATAAGTTATTCCAAAATTCGCTTGAAAATGAAACAGACCTAGGGACTTTTATTTAATTTAATTCTATAATTGAATTTGAAGTTTTTAGCTTCTGTTTCTGAAACGTGGTAATTCCTTTGTGACGATGGAACCATATTTTTAATAAGTAAATTTTTTTCTGGTCTTCTAAGAATTTAGAAAGCAATTTAATCTTTATAAGTAAAACGAATAAAACTGAAGACCAAACTGAATAAATGGACTAAGCAAAAATGATTAATGTTCTCCCAAAAGAAAGCGGGGGGATGACGAAACCTCTTGTTTTGCCTACACAGGAGATGACTTCTAAATTTCAATATAACTGCTGCAACAATTCTGAGCATATGTCTACGACACACCCATATGCCAAACCAATTTTCCTGTGATTCATCTGCACACGCAATATATATATATATATATATTGGAGTGAAAAAGCTGGGGTAACACTTCGTTAAGATTAGGTTGAGCAATGATTCCCAGACTAAATAATTTCTGCTATATTTTTAATCAGTTTTTCTTATTAGATTTAAGTATCCGAAACTCATTTTATGGTCACTGTATTCATTCACACACAGATATTCAGACATATATATATATATATATATATATATATATATATATATATATATATATATACATACATACATATATATATATATATATATATATATATATATATATATACGTAGGTGTGTGCGTGTTTATGTGTGTGATATGAGAGAAAATCATTCAAAGACTCGTAAAGGAGACTGGTGCTGGGATATTGGACAGTTTCGCGAACCGTTATGATCTCCCTGTATGACGTCCCGTCAACATTTCCAATTCAACCATGATCTACGCCTGTCTGGCTTTCAAACTGCCAGAGCAATTTTTCAAAATAACACCACAAATGTTGTCACTGATTCATAAATATATAAATAAGAAGACTATATATATATATATATATATATATATATATATATATATATATATATATGCATGTATGTGTGTGTGTATGTATGTATTTGGCCAGCAATCTTTTTTCAAACATCTTTTATTAAATACGGCCGACAAGCAAGGTTTAATTAATTTTTATAAAGTTTTTCCAGCATCGTTGTCGCAATCGCATTCAGTCACTTTTATAGCCATTTCCATTTTATATCTGATGTTAATTTTTCCTCATGTTTTGACTGTCACGTTTATTTTTACGTTGTTTTGAATAGGACCATTCATTCCTAGCTTTCACGTATTGCTAGTAATATATATATATATATATATATATATATATATATATATATATATATATATATATATATATATATATCGGTGTGTGTATGTGTATGTGTGTGTGCGTGTGTAGTATTCGTATTTATTTTAGACGGAACACAGAACGTGATGTGAATTTGGGGGGTAAATACGACGTGGTAATTATTATATAAATTTGGTGGCTGTAATCAAAATTCATGCAAAACTACCGTAGTTATCAACTTGATTAGGAACGTCCGATATTCCTGAAATAACAAAAGAAATATTATTTATACTCTTTACGTGCGGACCATTGACCTCATCTTTGTTGATGCTATCAATCTGCCAAACCATTCTTCAGGTGAAGACACTATACAATTTAGATATATTTAAAATTGTAATATTCCAAATAATGTCTTGATGTTGCTAATAGGAAAACAACAACAAAAATGAGGATTATAGTCGGAAAGTAAATACAGTAAATAACGACAAGTCCCCAGTCAAAAAATAAACAGAAATGATTAAATCAGTATGGACCCGATGTAATACACTAATGGATAACAATAACAAAGTTGAGGACAATAGTGTAATTAACGATAACTCATCCCCGAAATTCAGATTAACTTACTCATATACCCACACAACACCCAAATACATAGATGCATATATCTATCTATCTATCTATCTATCTATCTATATATATATATATATATATATATATATATATATATATATATATATATATATTTAAAGATATTTTTGAAGGTACAAAATTTTATCACAGCAATAAACGTATGAAGCTTGTTATTACTAGACATATTAAAAACGGGCGAAGCAACCGGTTTCACTCCCGCTCATCAGGCTTACAACGGGAGATTTAATTTAAATTAAAAACACAGAAAATGTACAATAAAAGGAAATGTGGAGGAGGAGGGAAAAAATATGAGCAAAAGGAGCTAGAGGCAAATGACAGCGAGCCCCAACAAACACTCACGTTGTTTACAAAAGGAAGGCTTGCGGGACCCGATGTAAAGTGCCTCCAGCACCTTAAGGTGAAATAACGAGTGTGACCAGGACAACACGGTGAACTGGTCAACACTAAAATTAGCTAGACACAATCTGCTCTTTAATAAGTGCTCACATATGGCGGAGTGTGGTTCCTGATTTTGGTAGGAACGTGCTGTTTAATTCTCATGTCCAAGCGTTGTGTCGTCCTTCCTATGTAGTCAGCCCCGAAACTACAACCATATTTATAAATTATCGAATTAATTTGATGAGGAGGGAGGACGTCTTTACACACTGGACGAACCAAGGGCCGGGTTTGAAAAACTATCCGGACCTCAGCAGAGAATAAACAGCGACGGTCCCTTGATGAAATTTGTCTAACCATACTTTCACATTTGGTTCCAATCTAAGGCAATCTTAGATAAACCGGGCATTTTTATGGAGACCTACCGGACACTATTCGTAACATACTTGTTGACAACATTAATATAATAGCATCATCTACACGCAAAAAAAGGCTAAAAATAATGGAAGCCTCATTAATAAAAACAAACAAAAAACAACACTTAATAATATTAACTTTGAACATGGACACAATATCTTGACTGTGTTTTGAAAAATGAAAACATTTTATAAAACATACACACAACAAACTATTTCTTATCTAACAGTTAAAATATTTAATCCTTGAAAATGGCTAAATGTATAGCCGAAAACGCTCGGATAGTTTTTATATAATTTCTCATCTGAAAAGAAAAAAATTATGAGATCGCATGAGAAATTGTATAAAAAACTAAATAAAAGCACCTTGTCTGTCGTATTCCATGAAATGTGCATGAAAGAAGGATTACTGCCTAAATACAGAAATATATATATATATATATATATATATATATATATATATATATATATATATATATATATATATATATATCACCAACCTGAAAAATGGACTAAGAAAATTTATTAGTGTTCTCCTAAAAGAAGAGTGGAACGACTGAAGCTTTCATTTTCCCTGCACAGGAGAGGACTTCTAAATGTGATTGCAATTAATATTAACAATGTCATTACTTCATATCTACCTACCAGTTATAGCATTACATCAGTTCATGAATTCCTTCAAGTTTTAAAAACTATACAACCAAATCAAGGTATTGTAACGTCACTCGATATTGAAAATTTATTTACAAACTTCCCCGTCGATTAAACCATCGACATAATCCTTCAGTCTGTGGATAAAATAATTGCATTCCACGTCCATCCATCAAACCAAATATCCTATAAACATTATTACATGCCTCCACAACTAAAGTCTTTTCCTGCAAACGTAATTGCAATATTTACTGACGATATTTTTATTTTAGCGAAAAGCAAACAAGAAATCGATAATCTCAAAACCACATTCGAAACATTGTTCTTAATTTTACTTATGAATTTAGTCAAAAGAATAAACTCCCAATCTTAGACGTCCTCGTAGAATTCATTAATTCATTCGCCGATTCATTAAGCAAAGAATTTACGAGCAGAAACTTTCGCTAACTCAATTTTAAGATTATGTATATATAACAGACACTAGTTAACAATAGCTTTCCTAACTACCTCATCGACCACCAGATGCGACTATTTCTTCCTAAGGTAACTAATAGCAATACTGAACATACAGATAAAAACAATAACATTAATATCTTCTACAAAAGCCAAATACAGAAATATCATAAAGAAAATACTCAACCCCAGTCGACCAGAAAAAGAAAATTAAATTATCTATTACAAAAAACTTAAAACAGCTAACCTTATCATAAAAAATAACAACAGATCCGCAAAATCAAAAGTACAAATACCATTACTACTTACGTGTTTAAATGCTCCTTAACGAACAAACCAAACTCATAAATATTTACATTGGTCATACTACTACATGCCTATATAGACGACACACCTTACATCTAACTGATAATAGGACTCATTTAAACACACACGAAACCAGATTCCATTCGAAATTTACTAGTCGAAAATACAAGCTCCACCAGCATTTAAAAAAGATTAAAAATAATGCTCAATAATATTAACTAAGAACACGGCCACGATGTGCTGACCATGTTCGAAAAATAAAGCATTAATATGAATTCAGATACATTTATAGAATAAACCCACGCATTCAGTTAAAAATTAAAATAAAAATTGACCTTGATAATGACTAAAAGATTAGCTGAAAGCGCTAGTATATGCATAACCTTTGGACAGTTTTTACACACTTTGTATCCAGAAAAGAAAGAAGAAAAATTAAATAAAATGCTTAATAGCAGTACCCTGCAAGTTCTTTAACGAGACTTGTATTAAAGAGGGATTGCTGCCTAAATACACAATATATATATATATATATATATATATATATATATATATATATATATATATATATATATATATATATATATGTGTGTGTGTGTGTGTGTGTGTGTGTGTGTGTGTGTGTGTGTGTGTGTGTGTGTGTGCAAATATATAGAATAATAGGAAAGAACCGCTAGGCTAATAATCCGAAGTTCTTTAGTATTTTTGTTTTCATTTTTAAAAAACAGTGCTCAATACACAAGTAGAGCCTATATTATAATTATTTGTTTATTATTTTTTTTATTGTCAGTGAAAATGAATACGCTACCGCCCCTTATTAAAATGATTGGTTTTCTTCATATCAATAGGAATTAATATTGCCAATGTATATGCTTATAAACCTCCGTAAATTTCAAAATTAGTTATTCCAAACTTCGCTTGAGAATGAAACAGAACAAGGTACTTTAATTTAATTTAATTTCTATTACTGAATTGAAGTTTTAGATTCTGTTTTTGAAACATGAGAACACTTATGCAGCGATGGAATCATATTTAAAAAAATAATTTTAATATTTTATATATATATATATATATATATATATATATATATATATATATATATATATATATATATATATGCAATAAATCTGTTGGTATATAATCCAAGTGGATCCTTATTATATAAAATATTAAAACTGATCCACAAAAAGGCTCAATGTATTTATTAAAACAGAGCATATAAAACAGATAAATATAAATTACTTCATGGGTATAGTATATTTCAGCTGACGCTAAGTACGCCAGTCTTATTAAACCCAGACGGTGGGCTGTATTCAGTGTCGGAACTAGAGATTAAAAATTTAATATTTAACAAAGACAGCATTTGAAAAATTGATACAGAACATACGCATAACGAAGCCTCGGCAAGACAGACTGCCCGAGTAGTGGTAAGGGGATGGCGGAAATTATCTGTCGTATAAGGAAAGAAGCTAGGCAAATTCAACCCAGACATTAACCATAAGACCCAAATTTGGAATTATAAGATAAATGAAGTGAAATTAAAAGAATGCCGAAAAACGAGTTTTATAAAACGAAATTTTAAATTATCAATATTAATATTATTATATAAAAATTGTTCACACTAAAAGTTACTAAAATATGCTTACAAATAAGATATATAAAAAGATTAACAATAAATTGTATTTAGAAAGATTATATTAAGAAAGAATATATATTATTAATGAATAAAAATAATTTAACGTAAACATATATTATCTACTTAAAATTTTAAAGATAAGTTAAAGTATTAAGAATACAAATCAAATATATATATATATATATATATATATATATATATATATATATATATATATAATATCGGGACTAATGCTATGGTAATAGAGCTATAGTACTCAGAATGAAGCCGCTTGGCATAGACTGAATTAAAACTGTCGCACGCACACTGAATTATATCGTTTTCGATCACTTCTGTTGTTTAGAGCGGTGCTTCCATGGAAGGTATGTAGACTGTGGACATTTCACCATATCACAGAGTTTCCATCAGGGACCATATCCTGTGAAACAGTTTTGGGCCGACTACACATTCCCCATCTCCGACAACCTCCATATTCCCAGATTTCGACACTTTTGCCTCTTTAAAAATCAAATCCCGCTTTCATGACGTCGAGGAGATCCGGGAGAATGCGACGAGGAATCTATAAAATTCGTGTCTTTTTATATCCTCAGTCCCGATACATTTAGATCAGATCTCGTACTTATTTCTGTTGGGATTTGAAAGTCTTTGCCTTGCGTTTAGATCGGCTAAACGAAATAACGACACATTAGCCATTAACCTCTTCGCCATCATAGTATTTAATCCATGTTTACACCAATAAATCTCGTTAGATTTTAAGGATTTTAATGTATATTTGACTTCCATTAGACCTGTACTTTGTATAGGCACTTTTCGGAGCTGTCAATTTAAGTTTACTCGAATTTTTTTAAGGAACTAAGTAAATGCAACATTCCGCATACGTTATATGATCGGACTGAAATATAATCTATATTTTTCGTTTTTATTTTGTCACTCATTTTATTAATTCAGCTTTATATTTCGTCATTTAATCCAATGCTCTCTCTCACTGTCTCCCCATATATATATATATATATATATATATATATATATATATATATATATATGGATAGATAAATAGATAGATAGATAGATAGATAGAGAGAGAGAGAGAGAGATAGATAGATAGCTATATATATATATATATATATATATATATATACATATATATATATATATATATATATATATATATATATATATATATATATATATATATATATATATATATATATATATATATATATATACTTCTATAAATCTTTATCTTGTACATTTATGAATTTACTATTCGTCCATTCATTGAATGAATATCTGGTCTAGCGCTCCTGGTGTATATCTCAAAGATTCTTGACATTTTGAAGGGATTTTGTTTTGTTTTTACAGCAAGGTTCAACCTGTACTTTATGCCGAGGGTTAAATAGAGGGGCAAGAGTAGGGGAAGATAAGAGTTAACCCTAGACTTGAACAGGTTTAGATTGTAGTAATCAGGAAAACATCCTTTTGGAGGTCGATTCCAACCCCCAGCGATTCGTGGGAAGATGTTCGAGTGGAACTTACTTCTCACAGATGAAATACAGAGTGTATGTGGCTCGTTTGCTAAAGTGTAATTGGCTTGGCGTGTCTGTAATGTAATCGATCCTGATATGGCATCTCGACTTTCTCACCGACTTAAAGTTGCTACCCCCTGTCTTTTCTATAAATAGTTTCATGGCAGCTGTTCTACTGAACGTTTTTCTCTGAGGCCCCTACGGCATGAACTTAAGCGTGCTACTAGATTGTCATCTAGACTTAGTCATTTTACTTTTGAACTACTGAGATTTAACAGCCATTTCTACTCTAACGCTTTCTTTACTCGCACTTCTGGAATACACTTTGGGTTTCTTGCTTTCCTGATAACTACATTATTCAAAAATTTAAATGCAACTTCAATAATCATATTCTGTTTTCTTGAACCATGTTCCTTTATTGATCTTTCTCCAGTCTTCCCCAATAAGGTCTTATTCTCTGTAACCACCTGAGTTCTAGTGGAATTATGGTTTTGTTGAAGGTGAAACAATATATATATATATATATATATATATATATATATATATATATATATATATATATATGTATTACGATCAGAACAGAGATTACTGAAGTGCCGTTTTCAGCAGGCGTCAGGTTGGATTTGGTCGAGATCAAAACAAGCAAATAAAACGCGCGCAACATCACGACCTAACGTGCGCAAGTGAAATATTTGCGTGGTCGTCTATAACGATTTCTACGAGCGCGTCAATAAAGGCAAACGCGTTCAGGAAATATTAAACATTCATTACGGATAGAAACTGCATGGATTCAATGCGCCTAGTCTTAATAGGGGACTGGATGCCATCCTGGACTCCAAGTTAGATCGGGGGCGTGGAGCTAGCGGGTGTAGGGGCGATCGTAGTTTGGTTGATCTGATCAACGATTTTGGTTTCGTTGATACATACCTGGTCGATCACCCGGGGGGGGATGTAGACGTGGACTCAGAATTGGACTTTTGACAAGGTGGTTAGCTACCTTGACAGAATGTTAGTTAGAGTAGCCGACATAGATTTGATAGATTGTCCCACGTTCCACTGGGTAGGCTACTCGGAAATCAAACTCGTTTGTGCCCGGATGGCGTTAGATCATAGGCCTAGAATGGCTGGGTACTGGAAGTTCAATCTGTCTTTACTAGACAGGCGGGACTTCCAGGAGCAGCTAACTAGCTTAGTGTTGCGGGAGCAAGTGATGGCGGTTGTCGGGAATGTGGTGGGAGAGGCTTAAGGACAGGATTAGGTCTTTCACCACTGATTTCAGCAAACGGCTTCCCCTAGATAGCACTGAAAAAGTGACAAAGCTTAAGGCTGCTTTCTCCCGGGCGGTGCTGGGAGGGGGATCCCTTTGAGATAGCCTTAGCTAGGGAGGCCATGGAACGTTTGATTAGCGAGCGCTACATGGGCCAGGTAATTAGACATAGGTTAAGCAAGATGTCCTCCGAAGCCGTGAATATGGGCGCAGTTCTTCGCAAGGAAGTGATTCGCCGAGGTTCCGATCGTTACATTCGTGAGGTCAATCCCCCGGAGGGGCATATTCTTCGGGCCACTGACGACATGTGCGTGGCGTTTCGGCGGCATTTCGAGAGCCGGTTTACCAAGAAGCCTGGTTTTCGCAGCTATTTGGCTGACTTTTCTCGGCTTTCACCGACTGAAGCGGCTAGCTGCGAGGAAGAGATCACGGAGGGCGAAGTCTACGTAACATTGAAGAAGGTCAGCAGAGGCAAGTGCCCGGTCTGCATGGTTTGCCCTATGAATTGTACTTGAGGCTGTCGCACATCTTTGTCCCGAGTTTTGGAGGAGACGCTGGAATCGGGTCGACAGACGAGTCTGTGCACAACGTCAGTGTCATGAATTCCACACTTGGTGAGCCACAAACTCGCCTCGAGGTTGGGCTTTCCTACGCCGGACAGGAGATTCGATTATGGTGGGGATTGTTAGGGACGCGTCCCCTTTCCTTACTATCAGTCCCCCCATCTCGTGCGTCAGGCGCCATCGTGGACCCCGGGATCGATCGGATTTCCTTCGCGAATGTCGGTCGGCCTTGTTGGCTGTTCCTCGATCCAGTGATCTTTCTCGGCCTAGGAAGGTCTTCTATAGTCTTTTAGTGGAGGGGGTCGCGAAGGATTCCCGACGTGATCAGCTCAAATTGTTGGAGGTTGAGTTTCGCTGTTATTGGTCTTGTGCGCCAGCGGCGAATTATCCCAGTAACCCTGAGTTTTCGCTTACCTGGCGATTGGTTCGGAATCGGCTGCCTCTCAATGACAAGGTCTTCATATGGGGCTTGGCGGATTTGCCAGGCTGTAAACGGTGTGGCCTTGGTTTAGAGGAAACGGCTTCACACGCCTTCTACCATTGTCCGCGGGTCCGCCCCTTATGGGACCATGTCGGCGAGCTGACCGCTCGAAAAGCTCGTGCCCATTGATCGCGCATACGCGTGTGACAATGTATCGCCCCCGTATTCTGGGGTGAAACGAATGGTGTTTCTGACGCTGCTGGCCAAGGCCCGAATGGTGATTTGGAAAACGCGACAGGAGGAAGTCTTGCGAGGCAATAGTCTTTCTCATCAGGATCTGATCCGATTCTTTGAGCATCAGCTCAAGATGAAGATTAGAACTGATATAAAACGATTGCATTAGACAGTCTTCAGCGAAAGTTGGGTGAAAGAGGCGAGCTTGGTTCGTTTGTACGGGGCTAACCTTGATTTTCTATTTTAGGTCAACCTATATCACATCGGGCGGAGCCCTCCCCTGGTTAGGTTAGACAAGCTTTGTGTACCTAGTTAATGTGAGTAAGTGTTGTTCCCGACCTGTGCCCGGCCACATCTTTGGTTATGATACAGTTTGAGATTCCCAACCTCCGCTGTTTGTTTTGGGTCCCTTTTTATCTTGTCTGGGTCAGCTTTATATTCTTCCCATGCCCGTATGATTTTTTATCCTTTTCCCACTCCCTTAGTGAGAGAGCTTCTTTATTTTGTCCCATGGGCAAAATACAGCGGCCTCTCTGTTTTTGAGGGTTGGACGGGCCATACTAACATCAGTTCGGTTTAATTTGATTTGTGTTAATATTTCAGTTTGTTACTGGTTTCATCTCCCTCCCCTCTCATTTTTTCATCACAGATTTTTATATATATATATTTTACTATCATTAAATTTTTATGACATGGGGTAATTTTTGTAGGTCCCCCTAGAGAGAATGTGGTATTATGGTGCATGGAGGATTGATTGGTGATGGACGAGTTCTTGTGGTGAATGATGTAAATTGTAATGAGTGAATGTGTCGTGAATCGGATTAGCTAGGTATCAGATATTTAGTGTGAACCAGCCTTAACCACTCCCCCTTTTCGGCCTTGTGCCACAATTATGTAATTATCTAGAAGCTGCAAAGAGGAACAATCGTTTTCTTTATCCCAAATTACGAGAATTTACAAAGAGGAACAATCGATTGCATATCTTCATACCCTGTCTGGTGACAAATGCTGCTGGTGGCACTAGGGGTGGCACAAGGAGTGGCGGTCCTGCAATAGCCATCGAAACCGTTATATCACGGCTGATGAATATATATATATATATATATATATATATATATATATACACTGCCTACCAAATTATTATCGAGATAACTTTTTTTCTAATATTTCAAAAATCGTCCAATCAATTCACACAAAATATTTACACAATGTTGGCAGCACTCACCTGCGGAAGCACTGATTTTCGTACTGATCTACGCAATGTAAACAAACTGGCGCCATATTTGTTATCAGCACGGCCATTTGAGCATGCCAAATTATTAGAAAAGTGTAAGAATTTAGTGAAAAGATGGACCGTAAAAGCAGTTTAAGTGATGCTGAAAAGAAAACTATCACCTCAGAACTCTCAAAAGGTAAATCTACCCTAGAAATTTCTAAAATGAAAGGGAGGTGCCATCAAACAGTGAAAAAATTCACCGCCGACCCTACACACGTAGGCAAAAGGGCAGATAAAGGCAAGCCGAGGGTTATTTCACGTCATCTCATGTCACGACTTAAACGAGAGGCCACGAAAAGCCCTTACCAGTCAAGAGCTTTTCAGTCGCATTGGGGATACTACTGTGTCTAAAAGTACTCGGTGTCGGTATCTGAGGAAAATAGCAACAACAGTCAAATCTGTATCGAAGCCTCCGTTGACGAGAAATCACATTCAAAATCGATTGAAATGGGCCGAGGACAATATGAAGATTGACTTCTCTAAAGTTTTGTTCACAGACGAAACTCGAGCAACACTTGATGGGCCAGATAGATGGTGCAAAGGCTGGGTAATGAACGGACAGAGTCACCATCAGCGTTTGAGGCGTCAACAAGGCGGTGGAGGCATAATGATCTGGGGTGGTATTATTGGAAAAAACATTAGTGGGCCCATAGAGAGTAACAGATGGCTTCAAAATGACTGCTGATGCATACATAGCTTTTATGAAGGAGCATCTTGAATCGTGGATGAAAAGGCAAAGAGTTGTCTTCAGAATGGCCATTGTTTTTATGCAAGATAATGCTCCCTCACATGTTGCTCACATAACTACTGAATATTAGAAACAGTTAGGCTTCGATGGACCTCGAAAAATGAAGTAGGCAGCAAATTCTCCGGATTTGAACCCAATCGAAAACCTTTGGAGCATCATGAAGCGAAGACTGTACGCCAACGGACGACAATTTAGGAGCAACGCTGAGTTGTGGGAAGCAATTCTTGACATATCTCGCGGCATTACAGCAGATGACATCCTACAATTAACAAATTCTGTGGATCGTCGACTTCAAATCAGGGAAAGCACATTCCCTATTAATTTGTTTAAAACTGTGCCTTTGTTTGTATCTGTTATTATTTGTTTGATTATCTTATTTATTAGCTTCTTTTGATTAAAAACATTCACGTGCAACATTAATAAACGTTTTGTTTGCCCAATTCTGGGAATTTTACTAAACCTTTCTAATAATTTTCTATCTGATAGCAAATATGGCGCCAGTTTGTTTACATTGCGCTGATCAGTACAGAAATTTCAGTGATTGCGCATGTCCGTGTTGCCAACATTGTGTGAAGATTTTGTGTGAATTGATTGGACGGCTTTTGAAATATTAGAAAAAAGTTATCTCGATAATAATTTGGCACGCTGTGTATATATTATTGTAGGATATGAAAACATACATAATATCCTAAAATAAATATTTAGCTCTGCTCTGTATTGGGCCCTCATTTTTTTGTTCTCGCTCCTTAGTAATATTTCGCACCAAGAACGTACACACAAGCAACACACCCATTTAAATTGAAAAAATAAAATCATCCTTGATAATGGCTAAATGTATAGCCGAAAGCGCTCGGAATTACAGAGCATTTGGACAGTTTCTACACACTCTCTGTCTATAAAAGGAAACATTTGTTCGAACAAAAGAAAAAATTAATAAACCTTAATGGTATTAACTTGTGTGCCGTTTTTAATGAAACATGCATAAATGTAGGATTGCTGCCTAAATACACAATATATATATATATATATATATATATATATATATATATATATATATATATATATGTATATATATATATATAGGATTGGAATAGACGGAATAAATTCCAATAACTAAAAATACTATTCTTAAAAGAGTGCTCAATACAGAGTAGAGCAAATATTATTTATTCAAAAATTATAATATAATTACAGTGTTGTTATAACATGTTTATGTTACAATGTTTGAATAAATAATAAATTATATATATATATATATATATATATATATATATATATATATAATTTATTATTTATGTGCCATCCAAGACAACTGGTCTAGTCTGTGGTGCTAATTAACCATAGCTGAAGAGAGAAGAATAAGATTCATACTTTTTCCAAGGGTATTGGCACTTGTATATATATATATATATATATATATATATATATATATATATATATATATATATATATATATATATATGTGTGTGTGTGTGTGTGTGTGTGTGTGTGTGTGTGTGTCTGTGTGTGTGTGAGTGTGTGTATACAAATACCAATACTCTTGGTATGTCTAACAGTCAAGAAAAAATATCCCGAGCTACGAAAGAAAAAATACTAGAAAACCAAAATAAAATAATCTACCTACGCAATAAGTTAAAATACTCAACGCCTAGACTAACTAGCCAGAGTAAAAATGGCTTTGCAACGTCAACACGCAACGTCAACACACAAGTAAAGACAACTTGATTCACGCTCTTGAGATCTTCAGGCGAATAAATCGCTGTATATTCCTTTAGTCTGGTTAAAAATCAACGAAATTTCTCTGGCAAGGTTTTCTGTGTGTGATGTTTATGCATAAAGTCGTGAAAACCTATAGCAGATCCGATTATTTCGAGCTAAACTGATAAGTGTCTATATTTTTGAGATGAGGTATTATGTACATTATTTACATCATTCGGACTTGTCCTCATCTCTGTCGCCATATTTATTACAACGTTTCGGCCGTTGTATGCACCAGCCTTCTTCTCAAGGACACATGGCACAGTGGATAAAGGCGTTGGTTAGATCCAGTGACAGGACCCAAAGAGTGTGAGTTCAATACCCGGTTAAGGCAGTGGAGAACTTCCAGAGGGAAAATTAACAGGAGATTACTGATAACTGACGTCCATTAAACATGGTACATGGAACTAGAAGAGTCTACCCACCTAAGCGAAATAAAGGGTTCAGTTCCACATTCCAACCACCTGAAGAAGGTCGGAGCGTACAACGGCCGAAACGTTGTAATAAATATGGCGACAGAGATAATAGTCCGAATAATGTAAATAATGTAAACTAATTGTACTTACCTGAAAAATCATAACTCGAAATACTATATTTTATATGAGCCCACAGCTTGCGCGCCAAGGAAACACCCAGTTGCCCTCTACCCTTTCTGGATCGGCTCATAAAAATTTTGAAACCACGTTCTACCACAATAATCACCCTGGCTTTATATTTACGAGATTCAAGTATGCATTGACATGCGCATCTAGAAATTTACGCATTCGCATTTGGCTCCATTGTGCTTCATATTTTTGTATTGCTTTTCAACACTAATTTCACGCTAAACATTTCCAGGTTTTTTATTGGTTCTGTTTGAAGAATGGTGACCGACTTTGAAAAAAGAACAAATCTCCCCCAATCCTATCTTACATACTGCTGCTCATCCAACCGAATTAACTACAAACGAAGTGTTTGCAGATAATAATAAAAAAGAATAAAGCAAAAAAAAAAAAAAAATCAAAGGCACACAACGTACAAAGGGAGATAATCAAAAACACTAGATTTCCAAGTCAAAAAGACAAAAGATATCAGGAACAATAGCCTTCAAATATCGACAAAACAATATAAACTACAAAAAGTACACGTGACTGTACTATTAAGCGCGCACTGCAACCAGACAGAAATAGAATATATAGATGGCTCCATTCCTTATCGATATATCGATTGATTAGTATTGATTAGTTTGACTTTTTTTTATAATGATAGCATAGTCGTAAGTGCGTCAAACCGCAGTAGCCACAACAAGCACAAAAATGATCTTATCTTTTAATTCTGTCATCGCCATCACTTTCCACCTTGCTACTGCTACAAAACTGACATTCCTATTAATATTTAGAGTAATGTTAATGATAATATTAGCCGTTTCCCTATGTGGTACATTTGGCATTCAATGACAGAGCAGCCAGTACTGCTGTCGTTTGAAATTTATAAAATCTTTCTCTTAAAACAACTTGTCGGGAAAAAAACGATTTCCCAACGCCAGTAACTGTTATTGTTCTTTTCAGTATTCCAGGAAGTTTCCTTCGTAACCTTTTATTTCAAGTAGTGCGGAATATTAACTTTTTATATCATTATTTTCTCATCGAGATACATGAGATATCCCCTTCAGTTGTTACTGTTTTTGAAAGTCCTCAAGTGATGTGGTTTCTGTTATTTAATACACTTCTTTGGGATTTTGTAGCGTCAGTCTCGAAGAATGTATGGTCTTCGCCAAAACCCAGAGGCTTTACGAGTTCAAAACTCTTTAAACCATTGATCAGAAAATCAGTCTTTATACTTCTAACAGATAATTCTGTACCCGTTTGACGTCATGTATTTCACATAGAAGTCAAAAATATCTAAGCTTTTTACAATCGTTTTCTCAGACTCAGATTACGTTTTTTTTAAACATTTGACCCTAAGTAAGACGGGAGTACCATTAGCACGCAAGGGGTTACAGAGAGTGAAGATAAGAGAAAAGAAAGGTGTTTGAAGAAAAGAAGGTCGCATATCAACATCAAGGCATCAGATTATGTCGATTGACATAACATTTAAATTTTTGAAGATTATAATTATCAGGGAAGCAAGTAAGAAGAAGGGGCATTTCACTGTCGGGAAGTGCGAGAGAAAAAGTGCTTGGAGTAGAAGAGGCGGTTATATTTAACTGTTATTCGACAGCAAAAGGATGGGGCCGAGATGCCAACCTAGTAGCACGCTTAAATTCATGCAGTCGGGGCACTAGTAAAAGTAGCCCGTCAGAGCAGGATGCCATGAAAATATTTGTAGAAAAGACAGTGGGAAGCCACATTATGTCTGTGAGAAAGTGACTGGAGTCGAACCCCCAAGTCAAGACCGATGATATTGCATAATGGAACAGCCGGGACAACAAGCCATATGTGGCAAAAGTATTTCATGCATGGACGAATGGTATATTTGTTGACGTGAAGGATGGAATCAGACGAGCTACACGATTTGATCTGTCCCTACGGAATGGTTGGTCATTCGTTTCCGATTTAATATGTCTCCTAGCCAATCTTTGTTGTAAATGCCTTCTTAAAGGATATTTGTCTTTCTTCAATGCACACAAACCTAAACTTTGTTTTATATTGCAATTATGCAGAGAGGATCTTAATTACAGTTTTTTCGAAAAGAGAACACGCAATCTGGTGTAACTACTATTTTGAACAAGGCCAATATAATAAGAGCCCTGATAACCATGACTTGTGATTTTGTGATAGCACAATCATCGACGGTTTCGAACATTTATGTCTACCCAGTTTCACTTACAAGTCTTGGGTCAACCAGTAATATTATTCTCAGGCATTTTCCAACGTTGCCTATATTGTCATTCGCAGGGCAAACAGGTCATCAGGGTGAATTACGAATCCTGATCTCAGGGTCGGACCGATTAGGTTCTAATCACTCGCCCTACTGTAACCAGAAATATTAAAAGTTTGTTTTTCTGCTCTAGAGTTGCCATAGAATTTGTTAATCATAATTAATTCATCGAGCCTAAAAGAATCCTCAACAGAATGCCGAAGGCACTGAACGGCCGGTTTGGTCTATTTTGAAGACTCATCAGCGGTGCGCATCCATTACCGAGAATCGAACTTGAACTGTTACGATATGACTCAAGCAACGTAACCACTGGACCAACGGGTCTCGGTGACCAAGAGGTAACAGCCAGACTCGATATAGCGCCAGCTCTTCGTAAATTCCGTCGTTGGACTCATCCAAGTGTACTTATACCAACGGGCTGTGCTCTCATGAGTCACGACTTCTGTTCCCAAGCTGCTCCATTCGGAGCATTATAAGCCGGTTCAAGTAGTTACATATATATATATATATATATATATATATATGTGTGTGTGTGTGTGTGTGTGTGTGTGTGTGTGTGTGTGTGTGTGTGTGTGTGTGTGTGTGTGTGTGTGTGTGTGTGTGTGTGTGTAAGTGGATTCAAATAATCATAATTAATTCATCGAGGCTAGAAGAATCCTTAACAGAATGCAGAAAGAATTTATAATTTGTTAATTATATAAGTGTCACTCCGAAAATAATTTCTTTTAATTTATTATTTTTGCCAACGGCATCAAGTTAGTTGTAGGTGCTATGGCAGTAGAAAATGAACCTTACACGAACACATATATATATATATATATATATATATACATATATATATATATATATATATATATATATATATATAACTGAAATAT
>OZ038487.1:58445841-58470841 GCA_964036315.1 Acanthosepion esculentum | reverse complement strand
TGAATCATCTTATATACGCGGCCTCGGCAACGATCGAAGAAAAAATAGTTGAAAAAGCAAAAACACAAAGTAAATGAAGAAAAATGCCAGTCTAGAAAGAAAAAAATAGAAACTGAAATAAATAAACTACGAAGATAATTATCACATCTGAGTGAAGTAGACAAATGAAAGAAAGGAAAGGGAGACAACTGAAACGAAGCCTTGACTTGAAAGAATAAGAATTACGTACGAAAATTAAAATGAGGCCGAAACAACAATTTCAACCAAAGACACAAAGAATCAGGCGTTATGAAAAAAGAAACAGATTCTTCTGAAAAAGCAAAATCCTCAAAGATGATGCCAATATCGAGACCTGGAAATAATAAAATAGAGATAAATGACCCACTTAATATCCAGGAAGTCGAGGAGTTCTGGTGTAAGATGTGAGAAAACTGCAAAATGCACAATGAATGAGCTACATAGATCAAGCAACAACAGGAACAACACACATATTCTATATGTGTGTTGTTCCTGTTGTTACTTGATCCAAAATTGTATGGATATCAATATAACTGAAACAACCGCTGCCATTTGCAAAATCAAAAACTGGAAAACACCAGAAATAGATCGAATAGCCAATTCTTGAATAAAAAAAAACTATCTAGCAAACACCAAGACCTGACACACGCATTCAATGATATAATCATAAACCCAGAAAAATGCCCCAAATGCCTCACGGAGGGAGTGACATACATACTCCCCAAAACAAAAGAGACGCAGAACTCGAATAACTATAGGCCCATCACCTGCCTACCAACAATCTACAAGATCCTCACTTCTATCATAACTGACAGGACCTACAACTTCTTTGAGAAAACAAAATTTACTACCAGGAGAACAGAAGGGATGTTAAAAAGGAAGTTACGGGTGCAAGTAACAACTAATTATCAATAACACAATATTGGAAGATGTGAAAACAAGGAAAAGAAACTTATCGATAGCATAGATCGACTACAGAAAGGCGTTCAGCAGTGTACCACACTCATGCATAGAGAAGAGCCTAAAATATACAGAGTATGCCACATAACGATCAAATTCATAACGGGGATCATCGGAAACTGAAAGACTACACTAAATCTAAACTATACAAACGGGTCATTAACACTGAGACCAATCAACATCAAAAGCTGGATCTTCCAAGGAGATTCATTGTTAATACTACTCCTCTGCCTTGCATTAGCGCCACTCAGCTGCCTACAAAACAACATTAGCCAAGGATACAAGACACAGAATGGCAAACTGAATAAGCTATTCTATACTGATGATCTTAAAGCATTTGCCAAGTTTGACAACCAACAGAAAATCCTACACACCATTGTCAACACCTTCAGCAAAGAAATTAGGTTAGAGTTCAGAATCAATAAATGTGCCAAAGCCACATTGGAAGTCGGCAAACTAAGGAAAACTACGGATTTAGACCTTTGATATCAACAGCAAGTTTAAGGAATTAGACCAAGATGGTATATACAAATACTTAGGAATTAATGAAGGAGACGGAATATAACATTCAATTATGAAGAAAAAGATCCGAAAAGAATATTATAGGAGGGTGCATTTGATACTAGAAAGCGAACTAAATGGGGGCCAATAAAATGAAAGCTATCAACATAGATCAACATGTACTAGCATATAGCTTCAACATTATTAAATGGAAGTTGAATAACATCAAAAGGTTGGGCATCAAGACTACAGGATGCTCCATCCAAAATCACATGATGATAGCCTATACGTACCAAGAGGTTTAGGAGGCCGAGGTCTAATCCAACTTGAACTAACTCTAAAAACTACAACAATCGGATTGGTAGCATACCTAACAAAAACCAATGACTCTTTCCTACAAATAATAAAACACCAAATCCATTACATCAACAAAGAAGCTGCACTCTTCAACAAACAGATAAATAAACATGAAATCCTACCAACAAAAACAAATCGAATACCATCTACGCCAAACGAGTAAAACAGAAAGCAAAACAACTTAGCCAAATGAAATTACAAAAAAAAGCTGGGAAGACAAGGTTTTGCATGGCAAATGCATAAAAAGGACGAAAGAAGCAGATGTGAACTAACAGAAAACACATCAGTGACTGAGAAGCACCGGGTTGAAAGCTGAGACAGAGGGCCTAATTATTTCAGTCCAGGACCAAAGCCTCGCAACCAGATGCTATCACTGTCATCATAATCAAGGATGGAACTAACCCGAAATGCAGGTTCTGCGGAAAATATGATGAAACTGTGGACCATATTATCTCAGGAAGTCAGGATATAGCAGAAAATGAATATACCTACGGATATAATAAGGTAGCGACATATTTGCACTCGAAGATGTGCAGGAACCACGAAAACGACACTAGTAAGAAATGGTATGAGCACCAACCAGACACAGTTACCCAAAATAGCGATCTAACTATCCTCTGGGACAAGCCAATTCAAACTGACCTGATATTATCATGAGGAAGCGTATACTTATTGATATAGCAGTGCAATCTGAGAGAAACACCTTCATGAAAATTATCGAGAAATTGTCCAAATACAAGGACCTGGAGATCGAGACACACAGGTTGTGGGGAACGAAGACTGAGACTGTATCAGTAGTAATCGGAGCTCTGATCCTCGTGAGATAATGAATGGAAAATTTTTCTAACAGTGTTGTAGGTAACATCAAGATACACGTTGCCCAGAAGATTAGGGACGTCAGATATACTAAGAAAAGTATTATCAATTAAGTGACAATTCTCCTCTAGAGCCTAAAGACCATAGTTCGGACCTGGCTCTATAGAATACAAAGCAGGAAACATAACATACACAAATAATAATAATAATAATAATAATAATAATAATAATAATAATAATAATGACCCAACATGAGAAATATCTAGGTACAATTGACTATTGGCACCCGCTGGATATAAAACTCGGTAGGACAGAGTGGGCCAATATCTGCATTGGAAAATCTGCAACTTTTACGGAAAGGAAACTGCAAAAAAATTAGTATGAACACCACCTAGTTCCGGTTACGGACATAGGTCCTGTGACAATTTTATGGGACTTTACATTAGACACAGACAGAACAACCAAAGCTACTTGCTCAGACATCGGGTTCAGAGACCGCAAAGACTATATGTGCCTTCTTATTTATATGTCAATCCTTGCAGACTGCAATATATCTTCGAAGACCTTCAAAATACAAGAACCTTGAAATCAAAATCTCAAAAGTGTGGCACATGATGACATCAGCAACTCCTGTTGTAGTAAATTGATTGGAAAAGATTCCAATAGACTCCTTGAACATATTCCTGGTAGCCATGCCTTAAAGAAATATAAATTATTCTACTCGCAAGTACAGGTTACGAAAGGTTTTATTTATGTAAAATATGTGTGATGTTAGCCTTTTTTTCTCTCAAACATTCCTCAGTGGGAAATGTCATGGGGCCATTTCTGATGTTAGGCCTTTGGATCGAGTTCTTAATCATGGGTGAGTTTTTCGAAAATATTTAAAGACAGAACAAAACGTGACACTCAGAGAGTTTACCCGCTATTTTGATCTCGATGTTCAACATGTAATTCACTACATCCGCGTAATGGGTATGACGATACATCCGGCAACAGGGTTTCTGATCAGGAGGTTTTGAGGAGCGTGAAGCCACCACTTTATTGTTGGTGTTCCCGGAACCATACTGGCCCGGGGTGGTGGCACCTGTTGGGTTCTAAGCTGTCGGCAAGTGGTTACCCCCACCACAAATGGGGTCAAAACATTATGAAATTGTAAAAATAGTTTGTAATACCAGCAATACATTTTTGAAAAATTATTACCAGCAGTACATTTTTGAAAAAAATATTACCTTTAAATGAGCCATTGAGGTTGATAAGCCGTAAAGTAAAACAAACCATGTTATTCGAAAATTGTAAGAAAGTTTTTTTAAAAAAAGCAGAAAAGAAAAAATTGTCGGCTGAATTTAACAAAACTTTTTTAAATGAATATGCTCAATCTCTCTCTCTCTCTCTCTCTCTATATATATATATATATATACATATGTGTGTGATGTCATATTTTGTAATGATCTGCAACTATATAAGTACTATTTCTAATATATATATATATATATATATATATATATTTCATCTATGTGATTACATACATTTGGAATATACGTATGCATATATACCTATACATAAGCTATATATATATATATATATATATATATATATATATATATATATATATATATATATATATATATATATATATATATATATATATATGTGTGTGTGTGTGTGTGTGTGTGTGTGTGTGCAGAGGATATGTTACCTGCTTCCATGAAGTGAAAACATTTTTGAAATATTGTAACTAGGCGAAAAATAAGATGGAGGAGCATTTGAAAACAAGTCGAAGATTGTGGCGTTTGAAAATTTGGTAAAAATATTGGTCGAAACGAGGGAAAGAAAACAAAATTCCTCAAGCAAATAAACGAACCGTCAGAAAACTATCCAACACGGACGCTTGCCATTCGCCATTTTTTTCTTCTTTGGACGATATCTTTAAGGCTAAAGATTCGTACACACCGTACGTATGGTAGATTTAAAGAAAGCAAATATGTTATTTTGAGATCTGTAAACATGTTGTTGAGACTGTTCCTCCTTTTCGTATAACTTTATCTTCTTTACCGAAAGTGCAAAAATCTGTCAAAGCAAAAGCAAGCAGTTAAAGGAAAAAACAAAAAAAAACACGCTTCCTTTCAACTGCCCATGGTGAGATATTTATGCTTGTTTTGAATTAATCTAAGGGAAGGTAAACCTCATCCTAGAGGAGCTCTCTATATTGCATATCGAGCGTATATATATATATATATATATATATATATATATATATATATATATATATATATATATATATATATATATATATAAGTCTCAAACACTAATATTGCATGGTTCTAATTTATTACATTGCCATAAGTGTTTGTGCCTTTTATATTATATTCTTACTCTGTCTTGGACATTGAGTTCTATCTTGATTCTATCCTTTGTGAAATTTATATATATATATATATATATATATATATATATATATATATATATATATATATAGGCTCCTGAAAAATTAATTTCGGTTGCTCTCTCTGGGGTGGAAGTGTGGGTTTGTAAACAGTGAATATTACGGCTGATATAGCGAGACTCTTCGGCAAAATCGAATTGAGTTCTGTCGGTGACTGTGTGTTTATCTAAAAATAAATACTCTCAAAATTCACCTTCATCCCTTCCGTGCGCGACGGCTTAGTGGTAGAATCTAAATGTGGCTTTGAAAATGACGGGACGCATTTTTTAAAGGGATATTTTTTGTCCAAACCTTCTTCAGAAATTTTCGTTGAAACGACAGTAATCAAAACATCACAACTGAAAAGATAGACACGCGTGGCAAATAAGAAGCCGCAACTAAAACAAAACAATATATATATATGTATGTATGTATGTGTGTGTGCGAGTGTGATGTATGCGTGTGTGTGTGTGAAATAAAAGAAACATTTAAAAGGAAAAATTTTATACCGTTGTTTTACGAACATTAGCATGGGAATTGTGGCAATTTTATTTAATAACCTCAGTTTGTACGCTGAAGTAGATCAGAGAAAAATAAAATACCTTTTAGATTTCGAATTCTGAATTACAAAAAGGTCAAAATAATATAAAACCCCACTGTGTAAGAAAAAGTAAACGATGAAGGAAGCTTAGAGGCGTATTTTTTCGGTTTATTAAATGTATATTGAATCAATGATTTTGTTAGTAGTTTTTTCAGTCTTCATTAATATTTATTTTTATGTATTTTTATTTTTTGCATTTTTCTGATTTATTTTATTTAATTCACTTAATTATTTAAATTTTAATTTATAAAGTTCATGCCTTAACTGTTTATTTTTTACTATGTATACTTGACAAGAAAGCATTTCTTTTAAGAAAGGAGATATTTGAAAGATCCCAAGTGGTATATATGTCTATGTAGGATCATAATAATATTCGACAGTAGAAAGTGAATGGTTAACGCATATAAAGGGGAACAAAAATCGAATCCTACCGCAGGGCACATTTTCTTTAGTAAGTTCTTTCGTGTGAGCAGGCCGGTCGACCAAATAAGAACATTTTCAAATTTTAGGACTGTCTACTCAAATAAAGATGTCCACTGAAATAATTCTTGAAGTAATATATATATATATATATATATATATATATATATATGTGTGTGTGTGTGTGTGTGTGTGTGTGTGTGTGTGTGTGTGTGTGTGTGTGTGTGTAATTTGACAGCAACTTTTCTTTTAAACATGTTGTGTTGAATGTCAAAGGCAACATAGTCCTGCATATTCTCTTTTGAATTTTCTCATATTTTCTAATGAGACTTTTTCTTTGAAAATTATATTGAAATAAATATTGTCCGTAATATAACCGAGTACTTTCGAACATCATTGTTCATCTTCAGGGTCAAAATTTTTTAACAATGTCTTATATATATGTAGGGTCAAATGTTTAAAAACATTTGCAAATATATATATATATATATATATATATATATATATATATATATATATATATATATATATATAGGTCGTGATTACAATTCAAATGTAATAAATTATAACCATGGAATATTAGTGTTTGAGCATTATATATATATATATATATATATATATATATATATATATATATATATATTAACGGTAATCCGTTTGAGCTCTCTAGGAAAAAAGGTGGTTTTAGAAAAAAGCGGCTCCTACTGCTATTAAGCATTACTCTTTAAGTAAAATCGAATTGAGTTTTATGAGCTGCTAGTGTACTTCGTATAGAGAAAAACGTTAAAATGCCCTTCCTACCCTACCGTGCGTCTATGGTCTAGAGGTAAGAGATCTGACTGATGGCATAATCAGTAGGGTTTACGCTTCTGGCTTGAAGCAATCGCACGTCTAGCTACGCTGAGGAGCTGTGATACAGCGAAACAGTCTGTCTGTAGATGACTATGTATCTTACTTAAATATTATATCTTTTCAGGACGTTAGCAATCATGATTTTACACACATTCCTTTTCTTTCATATCTAACTTTCCATATTAGTTCCATCAAACATTGCAAACATCCTTCATTTTTCCTTCTGATCTAACGCTCTTTCTGTGAAGAAATGCAAAACATATTTGGTTGTTGGAGAAAGGCGATAATTTGACTCGGAACATTGCCACTTTAAACCTAGCATTTAATTAAGCAGGTTCTGCCATTCAGTCACTATAGGCAGCCTTGTAAAGGAAGAAAGGGATTTATCTGTAGTCAGGAATGTATGAGAGCAAATCAGAGTAGATAATACGAGTTGTATAACGTTTGGTAGCACGAAAAAATAAAATCAGCGGGCAGAGAATAAGTTCCGGGTTTAGACATATTATGCCAGCAATAATCCATTTTTGGTCTGATATGGCTCTTGGAAAGATCAAAGAATAAAAGAAACAAGACTGATGTTGGAGATTGCAACTTTCCCATTGCACTATTCGAAAAAAAGAACCGCTCCTTAATCGATTTGGCATCTTTGTTGCACTGGAAACAGAGAGTGGAGCTTAATTTCCCCACAATTACGCATGCCAGGCACCACATGAAATGCGTTTCATGTTTTAGTATCGTTAGGAGGTAAATAAATAGAGAATATATATACGGAACCGTCATTTAATTTTAAGTGTCAGAAGATTAAAATTGACGCAGTTCGGATTTCGGTCATGAAATTGGGATTGGCACTAAGGACATAAATTTGATTTCTATCAAACAAGGGAAGAGCTTTTGGATTTGTTTAGACGACAAAACAGATACTAGAAAACCCAAAGATTTAAATATTAATTAATATTGCACTTGCGATATCACGTTGTTGCTGCATCGAAATTTGAAATAAAATTAGATGCAAGTTTAATATTTAGAAAACAATCTATACATCATTTATAATTTATAAATAACACTCTGAAACCTGCAAATGACATGTTTAAATTCTAATTGCAACAATAAGAAAGTTTTGTAATTAAATAGAATATTTAATAAACATGCGATTTGTCAATAAATCTTATTTGTATAATTTCATTGTAACCTTTAATTTCCCTGAGCGAAATTCTGTCATGTTTGAGCGTGAAGATTTTGAGCAGACAAAACAGCAGCAAACAAAAATTCAAAAAGTGTTGCAAGAGGTTATCCTTTTCTCTCTTACTCTCTTTTATATCTTTAACATTTTAGTCTCGAAGTTCATGTCTCTAGCACTAGATATTCAAGAGTATTCTCACAGAAATCGCTATCTTTACTTATCTCTTCTCAGATAATATCTATCTATCTATTTATCTATCTATCTAGACATAAAAATATTGAAAAAAAAAATAGATATGAACAGACTGAGATAGCAATTAACCGAGATAGGTACGAAGTGCGTGAAATAGCAATGAACGGAATGAAAATGAGATGAACAGATAGGAATTAGCAGACTCTAATGACAATTAACAGAGACTATGATAGATAGCTATGAACAAACTGAGATAGTTATGAAAAGACTGAAACAGCTATGGACAAAGCTAGATAGTTATGTACAGACTGAGACTGCGATAACTACGAACAGAATGAGATAGATATGAACAGAACCAGATTGATATGAACAGACTGGGATGACAGTTAACAGAGACTATGATAGATAGCTCTGAACACACTGAGACTGAAACAGCTATGGACGGTGATAGCAAGATAATTATGAACAGAGATAGATAAGATAGATATGAGCAGACTGGAATAGATAGGTAGCTGTGGACTACCTGAGATAGTAGACTGAACGAACCACTGACAGACTTGGATAGATAGATAGATAGATAGATAGATAGATAGATAGATAGTGTTATGGTCCAATATCCTCGCACCACGGTTATGATCCAAGGTTAGGACCAAGGAAGAACAACACGAACACAAGAGTAAAAAATAACAAAGATATATTACAACAGAAATATAATACAAGAAGTTGAAGGTGTTAGTATTAACTGTCAGTCTGGTTTAGAGTGAACTAATATTTGTCTTGACTCGTTAGGCCTCGACTCGTTCCTATATTTAACAACCCTCCCACATGGGTCGCATGTGGCACAAGGCCGGCTTATTGTGGGCTCCCCGGCCCGTAGGCTCGGCTAAAAATATGCCCATTAGAACCCGTATAAACGAGTTCAGGGACTGTCTACCTCCCCGGACGACACTTTGCCCTGCGGCAGTCTCGTCCGGGTTCCTATCTGCCAAAGCAGAGAGTTCGACAAGAGTCGCGCACAGTCAGTGACTGCGTCTCGACTCGTTCCTCGATATTTAACAATCCTCCCACGTGGGTCGAATGTGGCACAAGGCCGGTTTAATGTGGGATCCCCGAGCCCGTAGGCTCGGCCAAAAATATGTCCATTTAGAACCCGTATAAACGGGTTCAGGGACTGTCTACCTCCCCGGACGACATTTTGCCCTGCGGCAAAGCCTCGTCCGAGTTCCTCACTGCCAAAGCAGAGAGTTCGACAAGAGTCGCGCACAGTCAGAGACTGCGACTCGACTCGTTCCTCTCCTCTCTCTCAGAGAGGCGCAGTATTTATAGAGTCAGTAAGAGTCCATTATCGTTATAGGTAAGTTGCAATAACACCCCCCTTCCAAAGCTTTTGCGTCGCAGGGATCTTTAGTATTTTTTTCTCTTTGGATTTATTATCAAAGGCTCTGTGACTTTTCTTTTCCTGGTCGATGTTCGTGGTTCAGACATTGTTTGCAGCATTTGCATATCAAATGTGTCGAATATGGTATCCATCACTTCTTCCTCCTGAGGTGGATCGTTAGAATCATCTAACACCCTCTTTCTTATTTGATTTACATGTCTTTTATGTGAGAATTTCGGGCCCTGTATTATGTAAACCATGTTCCTGATTCTTTTTTCAATTGTACCGTGCTCCCAGTAGGATATAATGTTTCATACATTTGGAAAAAACATTCTCTCCTGGGTAGAATTTTCTTTTTGGTACGCACGACATATTTGCTTATTTGCTTTGTTTGTTTGGTAGCAATTTGTCAAATACTGATCTGATTGTCAGGGCGAACATCACTTCCGCGGGTGATAATGCCGATGGCATAGCACTGTTTGGTGTAATTCGATATACTTGTAAACATTGTTGCAACGCCTTTTCTGTTGGCACGTCATATGCTTTCCTTAACGCTCTTTTGAATGTGTCTACAAATCTCTCCACTTGCCCATTTGATCTTGGGTGATATGGCGGGGATTTGATATGTTTGACTTGAAAAGTTTCACAAAATTCTTGAAATTCCACAGATGTGAATTGTGTCCCATTATCGGTGACAAGACAATCAACCACTCCGAAACGAGCAAATAGATCGTGGAGGCAATTTATGGTAGTTTCAGAAGTAGGTTTTCTGCAACGAAACACTTCTGACCATTTGCTATAACTGTCTACTATGATCAAATAGTAGAAACCATCTATTGGACCTGCGAAGTCTACATGGATTCTTGACCACGGTCGATCTGTCTCTGGCCATGGCTTATGGATGATCGGGGGTGCTTTTGCTGCTGAGGAAAAACCCTTCCATTTTTCCACCATATGTGTAATGTCTTGATCCATGTCTTGCCAATATACCTAACTTCGCATTAACGATTTCATTCTGTTCTTTCCTGGATGGACTATGTGGAAGTCCTTTAGGATTCGCCTTTGTAGTGTTTTCGGAATTACTACCCTTTCGTTATATAGTAGAACATTGTCACATGACGAAAAACTGTCTGATACCTTTTTATTTTTTTCTGCAATTTTGGTTTTTGTTTCTTTTATGAATTCATCATTTACTGCTTCCTTTCTCATCTCTTGTAGTGCCACGGGGAGGTTTCGAACTGTACTACATAGAGAGACCATCTGCATGCCCAATTTTGTTCGTTGGAAAATACTACTAGCAACCTATTAGCAGTGTAAACAGGTAGACCTTTATTCGATCCAAATATTGTTAATAAAGTCTTCTGGTCCGTCTGTAAGGTAAAAAATCTACCGTAAATATATGTATGAAATCTTGTAACTGCAAAAATAATCACCAGCTTTTCTTTTTCGATTTGGGATTAAATTTTTCCTGCTGAATCAAAGTTCTTGAAGCATGCGCGATGGGTTTAGTGTCCCATCCGGCATTTTATGCAGTACACATGCCGCGAATCCATAGGCACTCGCGTCACTTGCGACTATTATTTCTAACTTTGGGTCATAGTGCGCTAGAAATAGATATGCGGTTAGCGTCTTAATTATTTTGTCAAACGTTTTCTGGCATTCATCTGTCCACTCCCAAACTTTTTCCTTCTTCAATAGTTCGTTTAGGGGTGCGCGTAATTTATGCATGTTTGGAATGAATTCTTGGTAATAATTCACTAAGCCTAAGAAGCTTTGTAATACGGCTACGTTTTTTGGAGCGGGCATTTTTTTTATTGCCGTTGCCCCTTCTGGGTCTGGTCGTCCTCTTTCTTCATCGATGATATGGCCCAGATATTTTATTTCCTTCACAAAGAAATCGTATTTGTTTTCTTTTACCTTGAAACCATAGTTTTGTATTCTCCTGAAAAACTCTTGAAGTATGTCATCCAGGTATGCAATCGTGAAATCAAGTCCGCCTAGCATAGTATCCATTTTTTGTTGAAATATTGCCGGAGTGACCTTAATCCCGAATGGTAATCTTTGGAACTTGTATAATCCTTTATGTGTGTTTATGCACAATAATCTCGAGCTTTCCTCATCTACTGGTATTTGTAGGTACGCTTCGCTCAAGTCTATTTTCGTCCGTTTAATTTTGTGAAATCTTCTTCTGGGCTGTGTAGAGGATAGTGGTAATCCTTAATCGCTTTGTTCAATCCCGTTGAGAAATCAGCGCATACTCGTATCTCGCCCGATTTCTTTTTGACGTAAACCGTAGGTGCGGCCCATTGACTATATTCCACTTTTGTCAATATACCGATTTTTTCGAGTCTATCCAACTCATGATCTATTTTTTTCTATTGAAGCAAAAGGTACGTTCCTTATCTTCTTTAAGATAGGTTGTACATTTTCTTTTATTTCTATATTTGCTGCTATTTTTACACCTCCCGAGGCCAGCTGAAAATACTTCTAGGAAACTCTCTTTCAGTTTCTCCTTTAATTTATTTGCATCGGTTGATAAACTTTTCAATTTTGGCAGTACCTACTTATTAAATCCCAAAGGTCGAATTTCTGGATCCAGTCCGTTCCAAATAAATTTTCTATATTTCTTAGCACATACATTTTTAATTTTTTGGTTATTCCCTTGAATTATTTGTAATAACTTCTCTCTCAAATTTTATTTTTCTCCCAGTTACCGACCTAGCAACTTTATCGGTTCTCAACATGGTAGGTTTGTTCAATTTTCTCCATGTTTGTACGTTAATAATAGTTAAATCCGATCCGGAATCCAACTGTAGTCTGACTTTTCTGTTTTGCATTTCTACTTGCACGTATTTTGGTATGCTTTTCTCATCCGCTTGGTCAGTACTAGTGACTCTTACTCTGCTTTTGCTTTCTTTCCTAGTCCAGCAATGAGAACTTTTATGACCCACCTTTTTGCACAACAGAAGAGTCTTAAAGCGGTATGGACAATCTTTATACCAATGCAAAGTCCCACAGCGATAGCATGGATTGGGTGGTAGTTTTTTTCTGATATTGACTGTTTGAAGTAGAAAAATTTGTTTGGCCTGTTTTTGAGGAGGGAAAATTAGTTTGGTTTGTTTTTTAGGAGGTCCAAAAGCGTGTTTGTCGTTGTACTTTACGTATGTGAGCGATGCCAGACTCTTCTATATCTTTCGAGTCCTTCTTTACGCTTATACATGTCTGACAGTCTTCAGCCAATTTTTGTAGCGTCAATTCTGGTTCACTCTCAAGTTTTGTAAGAATTCTTCGTCTGATCTCCGCGTATTTAGTCGAAACCAGGCCTTGAACGAATATTAAACATTTAAAATTGTCCGGGCTGAGTTCAGATAACTTAAAGTCATCGCAGTGTTTGTTTACAATGGAGGCGAATGTTATATAGTCTTCGCTGTCCTTTTTTGTTAGATTCAGACATTTCCATCTTTTGTGGAATAGTGAGGTGCTTGGGCTAAATAGTTCTGTTAACAGTTGTATGGCTTCCTTGAAAGTTAACTCATTTGTTTTCCTCGGTCGGATGTAGTCTACGAATTTAGTGTATTCGCTTGACCCTAATGTTCTTTGTAGTAGACGTACTTCTCTCGTGTCTGACCAATTCCCGCAATCAAACTCATATAAATCTTCTGAAGTAAGCTGCGAAGGTTTTGTCTTCGTCCCGTGCATACGTGAAGTCTTCGATAGAGCTCCATATAGCATTTTGCGAGAGAACTGTTTCATTTGTTATTACCCGTAGCAATAATTCTTGTAGTTCAAGATGCTTCTGTTCGTTTTTCTGTTGCTGCTGAAATTGTATTTTCATAAGTTCCAATATGGTTGCCTTAAAGTCTTCCATATTTACCGTAATTATGTGTATTTTCTTTTGGTTTAGACTTCAGGTCTTTGTTACTACTGTAAAGTTGGTGTCCAAAAAGAAAATTTTCTCTTTTTTTTATATTCGCGTATAACTTACTTTTTTTTTTCACTACCAACTTCGCCTCTGTTATGGACGACCGCTAATAAAGGATTTTTGTAGATTCGCCACGTAGAACTTGTTTTTTTCTATATTCTTTTTTAGGATTTCTCAACGTAGAGTTTCGTTTCTTCAATATATTTTTAGATTTCTCCGCGTAGAGTTTGTTTCTGCAGTCCTCGTCGCCACTGTTATGGTCTAATATCATCGCACCACGGTTATGATCCATGTTTAGGACCAAGGAAGAACAACACGAATACAAGAGTAGAAAATAACAAAGATATATTACAACAGAAATATAATACAAGAAGTTGAAGGTGTTAGTATTAACTGTCAGTCTGGTTTAGAGTGAACTAATATTTGTCATGACTCGTTAGGTCTCGACTCGTTCCTCTCCTCTCTCTCCTAGAGGCGCAGTATTTATAGAGTCAGGAAGAGTCCATTATCGTTATAGGTAAGTTCCCATAATAGATAGATAGATAGATAGATAGATAGATAGATAGATAGATAGATAGATAGATAGATAGATTTGAAGAGACTATGATAGATAGCTATAAAGATACGTACGAACAGAATGACATAGACTCAGATAGATATAAACAGACTGGAATAGATAGATAGATAGATAGATAGATAGATAGATAGATAGATAGATAGATAGATAGATAGTGTTGTATCCTCGGACAAGGTTACTGAATAAGTATAAGCAAAATGAAGGTTGGAAATGAAACGATAATATTTATAACAGGAACAACATGCTAGATTCGCCAGCGGCGTGTAGTAGGTAATGAACGGCTAGTGGTGAGCTAGAAGTGAATCAAGGTGAATCGCAAGTGAATCCCACAGCGAATCCCAAGCGAAAGACAACATACAGGATATACCGCTGTATTTATAGGAATTGGAACGCACCCTTTATCGTCCATAGCTACAGTATAATAGATAGATAGATAGATAGATAGATAGATAGATAGATAGATAGATAGATAGATAGATAGATATGAACATTCTAAGATAACAATTAACAGGCTGCAATAGATAGCTATGAACTGGTTGGGATAGCTATAAACAAACTGATACGTATGAACAGAATTTGATAGCTATGTACAAACTGATATACCGGGTGTAACAGTAAAATTGTCCAAATCGTGTGACAGCATAATCGTGTATTCCACAAAATGTTTAATATCTAAAAAACACTACTCTAATTGAGTTCCTTATTCCAGGTTTTCAGATGAGACGTTTAGCCATCTAGACGCCATTTATCGTAATAATCACTAAAAAAAATCCTTTAAGTTATTCAGCTAAGAAGGTAACAGGTTAAAATCGTTTTGTGCCAGTCTCAGGCCTTCATCAATGGTACCAACCGTTATAATTAGGTTTCCATCTTCAAAGTCCATACAACAAGTATCAAGAGAACGATGAATAAGTTTAAAAGAGAGGGAACAATAGAGAGGAAAACTGATTCCGCAGGTCACAACAGGAAGAATGATCATCACCTCAACTTAGAGATAAAGTGATCAATTAGAAAAAATCGAATTAAATCCATAAGACCTTTGGCACGAGAGAGAGAAGTTTCAGCTATGACAGTCCAAAGAGCAGTAAAAAAAAGATTTGAAAATGAAATTATGCGTGAAACATGTGAGGCACCTTGTTACTCTCGGACAGAAAGTTTGAAGGTTAGAGAAGATGAAGATCATCTTCAATAAGTTAGAAAATGATTCTAAAATACTATATATATATTTGAACTTTTATCTCACTACTTCATGAGCTTCAGATATTAGCTATGATTAATTAAGGACATTTTCTTTTGTGATCGATTTCATCACGATTCTTCTGTTAAGCTTGGAAAGTAATTATACATTCTTATTGCTCAAATTTGAGTCCAATAGTGTTATAAATACCTCGGAGAATTCCAGTAAGATATATTTAATCATTTCTAAGATACAACGGTTCAGAACTTAATCTATCAAATGGACAATTTTGCTTTAACGCGATTTGGACAGTTTAACTGTTACACTCGTTATATGAACATATTGAGATAGATAGATAGATAGATAGATAGATAGATATGAACCAAGTAAAATAAACTGAGTTAAATAGATAGATAGATAGATAGATAGATAGATAGATAGATAGATAGATAGATAGATATGAACCAAATGAAATAACAATTCATAAACTCAAATAGAACACCATAAGCAGATTAAGCTACGAACAGACTAAAATAAATAGCTATGGATAGAAATACAATGATATATGTTATGGTCCAGGTTAGGACCAAGGAAGGACAACACGAACACAAGAGTAGAAATAACGAAGATATATTACACGGAATAATAATACAAGATGTGGAAGGTTTTAGAATGACTGTTAGTCTGGTTTGGAGTGAACAACTATCGGCTCGACTCGGTTCGTCCCTCTCTCTTAAGAAGCGTAGTATACATAGTGTTAGGAAGAGTTCATTCTGTAGTTATAGGTAAGGATCCATAACAATATGAAGGAACATAGATAATAGAGAGATAGATATAGATATGAACAAAACGAAGATAGATAGATAGATAGATAGATAGATAGATAGGGAGAAATTGCAAGAATACATAGACAGATATATGAATAGAATGGCGTAGATAGAAATGGTCTGTAATAGATAGATAGATAGATAGATAGATAGATAGATAGATAGATAGATACTGATATAAATAGATAGGGAGAAATTGCAAGAATACATAGACAGATATATGAATAGAATGGCGTAGATAGAAATGGTCTGTAATAGATAGATAGATAGATAGATAGATAGATAGATAGATAGATAGATAGATAGATAGATAGATAGGCAAAGATGGTCAAATAAAAAAAATAAGTACACAGATGAAAAAGAAAAGAATCGTAGAGATAGATGATGAAGGAAAGCATGATAAATAGACTGATTGTCTGAAAATAGCAAGACATTTTCTAACAAAATGCAACTAACGTTTCTCCGGAAACCTTATTCAAAAATTATTCTTTTTCTTTCCTTCCCTTAATAAAACGAAGAAACTTTTGATGATTAGCAAATCAATAGATAGTACTTGTTCGCACCAAGCGAACTCGAGTAAAATAACGGCGGCAAATTATAGCGCCTGACAAAATGAATGTTAGTAAAAAGATGCAAAACGAAAGAAGAAATATTTTTTGCTGGGAAAAAATAAGCAACGCAATGAAGTGGAAAGCTTTTGATATCACGACACGTGTAAATAACTAATCCTTACCTACTCCATTAGGAGCCAAAAACGTTTAAGAAAGGCTATGAAAAGTTTATTCATATTTCCGTCATATTTGGGTCGCTTTCTTTTATACTAATTTATTCTTGATTCTGAATTTGTTCCTTTTTTGCATATGTCGATACATAGTCACTTCTATTTTCTTATATATATATATATATATATATATATATATATATATATATATATATATATATATATATATACATATATATATATATATATATATATATATTTACGACGGGCACGAATAAGGACCACCACATCTTTCTGTCCTGTGTAGATTCAAGAAACGTTTATCTTGCCCCTCTTTTCTGTTATTTATTTACACAAAGCCGTTAAGTTGGATCGCCTATCGATCCTGCCTTTCAGTATGAGAGTATAAGGCATACGACCACATCACACTGAAACACCGTTTCTCGTACGATCACTGAAGTTAAGCAACGTCGAGCCTGGTCTGTTTGAGAATAGAAGGTACTGTACGGTTGGATGTGTGGGTATTAAATATCTTAGATATACTCGTAAAAATAGAGAAATATTTTTTTCGAAAGAATCTGTCCACATTAGCGTACATTTGACCTTCCAAAGGCAGTGACATTTTCCAAAACAGAATACAGGATGTGCAGAGGAGGCTCTGTTCGGCCCCATGTACGCGTGGGACTCTCACTTTAAACTCAACCTTGTGTCACATTCCGTACGAATGAGCGTTCTCTCACATACCGATGCATACGACGGCGACTGACAATCGCAAAGAAAAAGAAATTAACCAAATCAAAGATATGGTTAACGTGTGCATCTTCCTTCTTAAATAGACGAGACTAGCCTATTTAAGAAGGAAGATGCGTAAAAATATAGGGAAATATTTTGTAAATAATTTTTCCACGTAAGCAAGATCTAGACATTCCTTAGACCGCAACACTTTCCAAGATAGAAAAATATTTTTTTATGGATTTAGAAGGAGTCCTGCACATTTACAGAGTTATTGAAATTAGCTGTGTGAAGTAAAAAAAAATACACTGTTTTTTGTGATTGTTGCTTAAAAACGATTTGTTTTAAATAAAGTACAATTGGATATAGTTATTTTTAATTAAATGGGGCTTCCAGCCATAAGACTTTAGAACACCGCTTCCTTTAACTTCACCGACGTTAAGTAGCGTCGAGTTTGGTCAATCACCAAAATGGTTGACTGTTGGTAAACATCAAGTACTGTGAGCTTGATGTGCGGTTGGTGTAATGGATAATAGCACGGAATTGTTAATCGGAGACTAGAGTTCCAATTATAGTTGGGCTAGTTATATTCGCTTACGCGCAAATACCCTCTTCCCCTATGCTATAGGTCAATTAGTTAGACTATTGTTATCTGAAAACATTCTTACAATCTAAAAATATTTCCTTGACTTTAAATAACCAGCAAATGGTTGATAACTCGTAGAAAACGAATCAATCAATCAACGTGCGAGTATCAGATTTTCCCAGACTTCTTTCTACATTGTGCGTCTCCAAAATTTATTATAATTAAATAATTAAAATTTATGCTGATTACAAGCATGAGAGTATTTTTATTTTCATTTTCCTTAAAACTTCTTCGTTAGCCACATGTTCCTTCCATGATATTCTCAGTATAATTCTGTAGAACCAGATCTGTGTTGCCTCAAGTCACTTTTTCATCTGTGAAGAGATTGTCCCGTAAGGTTGATTATTATTACATAGAAGTTCATCATTCTTTTCTTAACTTCTAACGATTTTTTCTTGTTTCTTAATACTTTGCTTAGTTTTAGGAAGGCATCTTTGGCTATTTCCATGCGCCTTCGTATTTCTGTTATATTTCTCGTTGTCTGTTACTACACAACGCCTCTTACACTTTTCCTAATGCGCTTTCTGATTTCTGTCTCGACACTACCGAGACTGTTAAATTTCTTTACCCGGTTGATTTTGACGTCCCCAATACAAAACATGCAACTTTAGCTGTCCCTTTTGCTGACAACCGCTCATCTTTGCTTGAAAACGGAAAGAATTAGAAAATTGAATGTTTCGCTGAAATTAATCCTACCTGTGAAATAATGATTCCTTTGTTTTGTAAAAAGCGTTATTTCTATTTAAGATATGTAAATAATAACTTGGCAACAATAAACGTTCCCTTATTTCATGGTTATATTTATCCAATGACGCAATTAGTAAATTTTTCAATTTTAATATAATTTTATTTTCTGTTTTTTTTAATCAATGCAAAAAAAAAAACCCACAAAAATCATCCTATTATAATCGTGGTGGGCAGACAGCATATTATTATTACTAAGTGGTTAATTGAACTGGAAATTTCTTTATTCTTCAAGTTATGTTGTTTTAGAAGTATAAATATTTTTTTAAATAATTTAAGCCCAAGCAAGATAATAAATCCATTAAGACATAAGCAGTTACAGAATGCAAAAGAATAAGAAAAATAAAAACATGAAGGAATGAAAACGATAAAACAAGAGGAGTCAACAATTGACATTGGATTAACGTTTCGAAGATGAACATGGCTGGAAAACAAAAACCAGAAGAGAGTTCCACAAGCGAGGAGTGCGAGAAAAAGAAACTTGTAGGATCGAACTTACAGTTGTATCGAGCCAGTTCATCTGTAAAAAGACGAGACTTTGTTGCTAATCTAGTACTATGGCGAAGTTCATAAAGTTTAAACGCCATAGAGCAAAGTTCAGCAGAACAGTTACCATAAGAGTATTTATGGAAAAGGCACAGGGAAGCGAAATTATGGCAATGGGAAAGTGACTGAAGGATAGATGCCAGGTCAAGACCAGTGACATTGCAGATTCTTTCGAGTTCATCAAGAATCTCTAAATATACGGAATGTAACAACAAAATCGTCGAAATGCGTTAATTCTCCATTATCCCAAATGTTTAATATCTAAAAAACACTAAACTAACTGAGATTTGTTCCGGATTTCAGATAACATATTTAGCCATCTTGACACTACGCTTCGTAAGAATTGCTGAAAAACACTTTAAGTTATTCAGTTAGAAAGAGAACAGGTTAAAACCGCTTTGTGTCAACCATACTATATTCTCCCAACTGAACAATAGTTAGAGGAAAAAGATCATTCAGGCGTTCAGTAATGGTACGAATATTCATATTCTGGCTCCAATTCAAGAACCACCAACAGAACGGTGAATAAGTTTTAAAAAGATTAACGGTAGAAAGAAAAACTTTATTAGGACTTAAGAACAGTAAGAGGGATCATCATTTCAACTTAGAGCTAAATACATTCTTATTTTCAAAGTAGAGTCCAGTAGTGTTATAAAAACCTCAGAGAATTCCAGTACAATTTCTTTAATCATTTCTAAAATACAATAGTTCATAGCTAAATCTAACAATTGGACAATTTTACTATTACACGATTTGGACAATTTTGCTTTTACACACCGTATATTACGAGCGCCAGACTAAAAATGTTTCAAATAGGCAGACACAAAGAGAAGAAGATCACTTTCATACTTGACATTTGCAAATAAAAGCTATTCCAATAAATCTGTAACATTCAAAGATTGATTTCATACTATAACGATATGATGAAAACGTTCCCCGATTGTAAAATGATAGAAAACATCGATAGTTTTCCGATTTTGACAAGTGTCAAGACCTAAGACATGTCTAAGGAATATAAATATAAAAAATATTTATTTTTTTAAATCAATTTTTCAAATGTGGACCAGTCTGTTTAAGTAGTACCCTACACCCTGCTTCAAATAGTCATTTTGCCCACCACGAAGTTGAACTGATCAGTTACATGGGAACGTCACGAAGCTGTGGGACACGTTCGTTACGATGTACATAGATAAAAACGAATTCATACTTTCGCTAGCCCCTAGGTTAAATGACTCATCTTCTGCTCATAAATAAAAATAGGAAAAGGTATGCATTGATATTTGTACCCGATGAACGTGTGTAGTTAATAAAAAGATAGCAAAGCGTATCTATTCATAGTATTTCGAGATGCGGCATTAAAAATCCTTTGACAAACGGCCTTGCAGTATTCATAATGAAATCATGCACAAGTAAGCCTATGACACGCGCACGCATGCGCAAAATGGTCATGTTGAATGCAGGAACTTAAAAAAAAAGACAGATGGACAAAAAGACACCATTCACCCAGTATTTATTGGCTCCATCCAAATCGTACTATCCTAGATACTTAATAAGTCTAGTTTAGGTTATATCTAAAGAAATGGAGCCAGTTTGATGATTGTGTGTCAGTCTTCTAAACAGAGATCTCACGCCAGTTTTAAAAATAAATATTCAAACCTTTTTTTTTTCGGTAAAAAAGACATTAACTTAGAAATAATTGGAAAAATCAAATAATTTTCGTATTTTAATAAAACTTCCCGAACTTGTTCCCAAATGAATGAATATATTTTACAATTTTTTTAGAAAATCTTGGTAGAAAAAATATTTTTTTTACATTTGTTTCCCTCCATTTATCAAATTAATATAATATCGAGAAATTAAATTGTATCTCGCCTCATACTTATATTAGTTAAACGCATAACTCCTTCTTTTCTTTCTTTCTATGTGCCGTGTCCTTTCAGGACGTAGACGATATGACTCTCCACCTCCCTCTAATCATTGCAGTTCTCAACATGTTCCTTCACTTTACCACCTCCCCCATACCACGTTCAGTCATCCACTTCTTTAAGGCCGCTAGGTATGTCATGCGTTGTTTTCACTTGTCTCTTCTATTCGACCCGTGAATATCAGATTCTTCAGGCCCTCCTTCCTCATTATGTGTCCCAGAAACTTCAGCTGCCTCTTCCTGATATTAAGTATAAGCCTCCTCTTTGTTTGCAACCTAAGATCTCATTGTTGCTCACACGCTCGGTCCATGATATCCTTAGCATCCTTCTGTAGAACCACATCTCTGTCGCCTCGAGTCTCTTCTTCATCTTTGAGGAAATCGTCCAAGATTCGCTGCCGTAAAGAAGGTCAGATGTCACGCAACTGCTCAGTATTCTTTTCTTTGTTACCAAAGAAATCCTCCTGTCTCGCAATCATCAATTTTTGTTTCAAACAGTAACTCATTTTATGAAAATCTGCTCACAGTCGTAAAATAAATACTGCAATGAAAATGAGGCATTATTTAATTAGAAAAGATTTTAATTATTTCTTATGAATAATATATATTATGGACACTATTGTCATAAAAAATATTTTTCCAATGAATAATGAATTTTTACAAGAATTGTTTTGTTTTTTTTATTCTAATTTGAATAACTTATAATGTTTTAAATCTTTGGCGATAAATGCATACGAGCAGCCCACACCAGACAGGTCTAAATAATACATTTATAAAGCATTATCTGCCATGCTTTATCTTCACAAGAGTCGAATGAGACATATATAGGTGCACGCGTGCGAACGCGCACAAACGCACACACACACGCACGCACGCACGCACGCACTCAAACACGTGAACGCTGACACAGACACACGTGAACGCGCGCGCACGCACACACACACACAAGTGAACACACAAATACAGCATGAAAAAAAAAACTTGCACGAATGAAAAGTGTATACAAAAAAGAAATTCAAGAAGTATATGCAGATAATTGCTGATATTCACCGACGAGTGATTCCCAGTGAGTCCGTTTACGAAGCTCTGGAGTCGGGATGCTGAAAGTAACACCAGTCAGCTAAGTGTCAAAATATTTTTCTTGTATTAATTATATATATATATATGTGTGTGTGTGTGTGTGTGTGTCTGTCTGTCTATATATATATATATATATATATATATATATATATATATATATATATATATATATATATAAATTTCGTTAGGAACGATTGACAAGATAATGCGATTAAGCTTTTTATTTAATTTTTCTTGTGTTCATACAGATGTTTTCTTTTCTGGACACAACATGCGTAAAATCTGTTTTGCATTTCCGAGCGTTTTTGGCTATACTTTTAGCCATTATCAAGGATGAATTTTATTTTTACTTTTAAACTGAATGTATGTGCTGCGTGTATGCATCTAGAGTTATAGCGATGTGTCATTTTCCAAGCACTGTCAGCACAATGTGGCCGCGTTCGTAGTCAATGTTATTGAGTGTTGCATTTTTCTTTATCTTATTAAGGCTTCCATTATTTTTAATCCATTTTTACATGTGGATGAAGTTATTATTCTTGCATTTTCTACTAGTATGTTTCGGATGGAATCTGGTAAGTTTGTGTGAGTGTTTAAATGGATTCCAATAGAGCTGTGGTCAGATGGGTGTAACGTAAGTCGTCTACATAGACATGTAGGATTGTGACCAATATACTTATGTATGAGTTATGTATGATCAGAAACACAGTTCCTTATGGGGCATTTGAACGTAAATAGTATTGGTTATTTGTAGTTTTTATTTTGCAGATGTGTTGTTATATTTAAGGACAATGTTGACTGTTTTAATTTTTTTATATTTGATAATTAATTTTATTTTTCTGTTCGGGTTAACTGGGGTGGTGTATTTCTTTATAACATTTCTAAGTGAAGATTCAGCTTGCCTTTGTCTTTTGTAGAAGATATATATGTTATTGTTTTTGGCAGTGTGTTCAGTATCGTTATTATTTACTTTGGAAAGATATAGTCTACTCTGGTGGTCGATGAGGTAGTTAGGAAAGCCACTGTTAACTATTCGTTGAGGTAGTTAGGAAAACCATTGTTAAGTCTTTAAGCGAAAAACACATGAAATAGATGATTTCAAAACGACATTTGAAAAAATCTGTACTTAACTTTACCTACGAACTAAGTCAAAAACATAAATTCCCATTCGGAGACCTTCTCATAGGATACAGTAACAACACTTTCACCACCTCATTGTATAAAAAACACTAGCAGTAACTCTTGCCACCTTAATTTTAAGAGTGAATACCCACTTAGATACAAAATAGCACGGCTAAAAGATTTCCTAAAGAGAGCACACGAGAATTCATCCTCTCGTCTACTTTTCCTTAAAGAATTCAACAATGCAAAACAGACACTGGCTAACAATGGTTTGCCAAACTACCTCATCGACTACCAGATGAGACGATTTCTTTCCAAAGTAAGTAATAACGATGAAAAAACGATGCAAGGAAAGACAATGTCGGCTCTCACATCAGTAAGATGTGGTAATCATTATTGGCTCCTGAAAAAATTAATTTCGGTTGAGCTCTTTGGTTTGAGGTGTGAGTTTGTAAACAGTGACTATTTAAGCTAATATAGCATGACTCTTCGGCAGAATTGAGTCATTGTCAGTCACTGTGTTTATGTAAATCTAAAAATAAACACGCTAAAATTCACCTTCATCCCTGCCGTGAGCCGACGGCTTAGTGGTAGAAGTTCCGACTGACGCCAATTCAGTCGGGTTTCGATCCTAGCTAGAGGCAACCGGACATCTAGCCACACTGATGAGTTGCGAAACAGTCTGTCTGTGGATGACAAATATATATATATATATATGAATTGTTAGAAAGATTCTGTACCAAAACTTATTGTATAAACTGGGAATTGAAAGAAAAACGCACCTAATATTTAATATAATGAAATTTATTTATAATATATGAATTTTTACAGAAAAGATTTAAATTTTTGTTACTTACAATCGAATTTTCAGTGCTTCTTAGAAAAATAATTTGTTGTTTTCTTTTCTTAATACTTTTTTTACTTTAACCGGTTTCTCTTAGCTTTTCAAAAAGTTTTGAACAAATGAAACAAAAAAGAAAATCAAGTGAAGTAGCTGGCTATATATGTCGTTTATGGAAAAGGGAATTTCGTAGTATTTATTTATGCAATGAATTAAGTATAGGATTGAATTTGTTAATGAAAAATGTTTCCTTATTAATCCGCCTTAGTTCAGTGGTTCTGCAGTCGCATTGGTAGAATGGGAAAACATTAAAATTTGTCAGATGTTGTTCCCCACATTCTTCTCTAATTAGGTTCAGGAGTTTCTTTCTGGTGTGGGGGTCTCTAATTTCTAAGTAATTTTTAACTTGGATTGAGGAATCTGAGAGCGGAGTTCGAATTTCAGGCG
>OZ038487.1:58423341-58443341 GCA_964036315.1 Acanthosepion esculentum | reverse complement strand
AGAAGAAAAATAGATATCGAAGTATATATATATATATATATATATATAGAGAGAGAGAGAGAGAGAGAGAGAGAGAGAGAGAAAGAGAGAGAGAAGAAATATAGGAGTCGAAGCAGATAGATAGATAGATAGATAGATAGATAGATAGATAGATAGATAGGGGAAGAGAGAAGAAACATAGGAATCGATGGCTATGGATAGACAAACAGAGAGAGAGATGAAAAATAGGGCTCGATGGAGATAGATAGATAGATAGATAGATAGATAGATAGATAGATAGATAGATAGATAGATTAAATGAGTGGGTGACCGTGATACATAAAAAATGCATTTCGTCTTCAAACCTAAACTAAAGTGTGTTCCAATAACTTTGACCGATTTTAAATGTGAATTAAGTTTAAGCGTCTAATGATTTCTTTTTCGTTTTCATTCCGATTTAACAACTTTTGTCTTTGCCAATTTCAACCATGGAAAGATTAACAATCAAACAACGTGCTAAAGTTATCGAAGCCTATTACAGAAATTGGACGTCAACTTGCATATTTAGCGTCATGACAGGCATATATGTGTATGTCCATGCATATATGTACGCGACATCTGATGAGAATGAAAACTTGTGAAAACTTTCCGTTGAATTGATCTCTAATTATCTTGCCTTGGCTTGTCATTGGGTATTAATCATGGTGACTCAGAGAGTGACACCCGTATTGCATATGCGTTTGTCACTATAATCCAATGATGTGCAGGTGTCTCAGCATCTTATCTGACTGCTTCAGGATATTCTGTCTTCTTATCCCGGCTACTCATTGATGTTTTACTATCTGCGTTCTACAGATATCATGAAAACGAATGCTGGTCTCAGGAGTTAGCTTAGGACCATGGACGCCGAAACGAGAAAAAGACATTTGACATTTCTAGGACGCATAATGAGGAAAGAAGACTTGGAAACGTTTACACTCTCAGGACGTAATCAAGGAAACAGAGACAGAGGAAAGCAGCATATTAAGCCAACTAACGAGTTTCTGTAATTGGCTGACAAAACAGGGAACATAGCAAAAATAAACTTTCTTACTATATAGAAAAGACAGAAAGTTGTGGAGAGCCTGCATCGCCCAGGCCCTGAAGGAAACACGCTACATAATAGAAGAAGAATATGCTTTTTTCTATGTCGTTTCCATGTTATTGTTTGGTTTCCAAGTACTAGCATTATTTACGCATGAACCCTCAAGTCTGTTCAAGGTACTCCGATAGGGATGGGGACAGTTGTCATTATCGTGTCCTCAGTTTTTATATATTTATTTCGTTTTTTATTTTCTTTCGGTTTTGTACAGTGATTTGCTAAAAACACTGAAATCCACTATTAACCCTGGAAGGGTAGTTTTACTCAGGCGATTTATTTAACTCAAGTAATTTACTTTGCGGAAAAAAAACTCCCGCGTGGACGCTTCCCTGTGTACTACAATCTTTCCCGCAACATTGGAGCCATTTTTCTCTGCGTTCATTACGAGTCCCTCGACCAAATTTTCCTACCATTTCGACATCTCTCCCTTTGCCTACTTTGGCATAATGTCTCCAATGAAGATTTCTTGCGATCTGCATTGAGACTTGGCGTTGTCTTGCGTAGATGTTTCAATTTCTCTTCCTTTACTTTGTGCTGTTGATGCATATACAAATGTTATGGACATCTTGAAAGGCAGTATAACGACAATATTTTCTTTCAGATAGGGATAGATATCCCAGAACAGATTTCTTTATCTCCTGGTCTCATATCAGTCCTACTCTCTCATTTTTATCTCCACCGGCGTATGTATCATGTGTTTGTTATTGACGAAATCTCCATTGTTTGAAACCGCGTTTCAAATACACCGAAAATATTCAAATTCGACCTGTTCATTTCCTGTTTTATATTTTCTAACTTGCCACACTGATTTACCGTTCTGACATTACCTGCCCCGAGAATTGTTTTTTTTTATTCGAACAGTAGTCGAAAATAGGTATCTGTGTCATAGTGTGCGCAGAATATTTGGGCTACGTTTTTTATATATATTTTTGATTAATATTATTATACGTTTATTATCCTTTTCAATCTCCCTAGATTGGCTCCGGTGTTCTAGATTGGATGATCCGTTTGGATTTTATAAATACAGAGACTCCATAAAGTTTATATTACTCCCTAGAAGAACATAATTAATTCCCATTGACATATCCCCGACATTTCTAAACTTTTCTGTTGATCACCCTTTGTCCCTAGTCGTATATATTTCATATAAGTTTCGTGTTAATTTGCCTCAATCTCCTAACTCGATGCACCCATCGAGAAGACTTCAAATCATAAATGGTGTTTAACAGCAAAATTGTCCAAAGTCGTGTAACAGCATGGGATAATTGTCCATCCCACAAACTGTTTAATATCTAAAAAAAAAAACTAATTCAGTTTCTTTTTTACAGGTTTTAGATAATACGTTCAGCCATCTTGCCACCGTGTGTCGTAAGAATCACTGGAAAATCCTTTGAGTTATTCAGCTAGAAAGAGACCAGGTTAAAATCGTTTTGCGTCAGGCCCACTATATCTTCCCAACAGAGCAATGGCGAGAGGAAAAAGATCATTCAGGCCTTCAGTAATGGTGCCAACATTCATACTCTGGCTTCCATCTTCAAATTCCATTCAAGAATCATCAAGAGAACGGTGAATAAGTTTTTTAAAAAAGGGAACAGTAGAGGTGGAAACTGGATCAGGAGGTCACAACAGGAAGAGGGATCATCATTTCAACTTAGAGCTAAATACATTCTTATTTTTTAAACCAGAGTCCAATAGTGTTTAAAAAAAGCCTCGGAGAATTCCAGTATGTTATATTTAATCATTTCTAAGATATAATGGTTTAAAGCTTAATCTAACAATTGGACAATTTTGCTGTTACATGCTTTGGACAATTTTGCTGTTACACCCTGTACATCCCCAGCTTATTTCAGTCGTTTGTAATTGACTACGCTAATCTTCGTTTGACACAAGGTTAGAAGTATAGTAAACCCATTGGTGTCGAACTATCTATTTAATAAAAAGGGTCATCACAACAATCTTGCTAATCATAACCAAATCCCGAGGCACCCAACTAGCAGACATGAAATCAAATATATCTCCACCGCATTCTAGTCTTATAGATTTTTGTTCTCGCAGAAATGTGCCTTGTCGTAATTAATAGGAATTCTGTTTATTTTTTTATTTTTTGTTCTTTTACTTTTTGAAATGTTCTCTTTTTCAATCATGTTATCACATTCTCGAAATAGCCGTAATTTTAATCTCATTTTTTCTATTTGGCTTTTAATGTTGCTATAGATGATGCAGTATTGGTATTAAACACAGAGAATAAACTAAAGTGACTCTTACAGAAGGTGTTAAAGGAAAGAAAAAAAGAAAGGGCTAAGCATCAATTGTAAGAAGACATAATGTATGCTTGTCAGCAAGGGTAACAGTTCAATACACAAACTACGAATTGGAGATACCAAAATCAGTCAAGTGCGAGAAATATCTGGAATGTTTTTTTAACAGATGAGGGAAAAATTGAGACTGAAATCCGAAGGTGCATTGGAATAAAAAAAAAGGTGACTTTCAAAAGTTAAGCAAAGTAATAAGAAACAGTACAATTCCTTTAGAAAGAAAGAAACGTGTACAACATTATCAATCCTACTATATGACAATAAATGCTGGACAATCTTCTCATATGGGAAGAAGTGACTTGAGGCACAAGAAATGGGATTCTACAGAACGATGCTGAGAATACCATGAAATTAAATAAGAAAGGTTTGAAGTATTTGTCACTTACAAAAAATATGGAATGCAACCGAGGAATAAAATCAACCTTTCTGCAAAACCTGTGTAACCGAATTGAAGATCAGTGATTGAGAAGGATGGCGAAGACAAACTTTACAAAGAGCTAAAAAAAGATAAGATGTTGGGGAGGGCAATTACCGTACACATTCATCAGAGACATGGTACCTAAAAGAAGAAGAATGTTGTCATTTTCGGATGTATAATGTCATCTTTTTCGGTTTGTTATTCTGCTTTGTCCTGAAGTCGGGTAATAATAGGATTGACTCTTTGAAAAAAAAATGTTGATGAATCCTTACTGTTCTTTTACTTTTACATACAGCCAATCACTTTCGCCACTGGGTTCCACGGTTTATACATTGTTAACAATGTCCTTGTTCATTTATTCTCATTTGTTATTTATTTTTCCACTTCATCTCTTGCCAAATTTAGGAATAACTCACAGCAGTTGTCCATATTTTATATAGTTTATCATGATACTGCTGTTCAAGAGTTTCTCAAATCCTTTTTATCTCTTCTTGGAAACATTTTTTATTTCATTTTATTCTGCTTGATTGAATGATCCCAGGATTCCTAGATCATTTTAGAAACTTTTTTTTATTCTTTAGTTGTTTTTGGTTTTTGTTTTTGTTTTTTTTTGGTTTTTGACACCAAAGCTCTCTCATGAAAATTAATTTACGCATTACTTTATTCATCTCTCCGGGTGTCTTGTCAATTTTTTATCTGCATTTTTCTTTTTTCAGGCTCCATATATTTCTGCTCTTCTTTTTAGTTTTCTGGGGAAATCTATAATTTTACACCACCGTTCATTTTCTATTATTTTCAACCAATAATCTGTTGCTATCAGTAAAAACCAATGACCTGATTTCCTATTTGTTGCCATTAACTAGATATGGCCCCCACTAAGGATAATAAATTTTAATTTCAGTATCCTCCAGAATTATTTCCTATTCGTCAATAGAAATCCTAGCTTGAGCTTATAACACTAGCCTAAATTCTCATTTTTTATTAGTGTTACAAGTAGTATTACAAATAAAAACCTATTGTACAATTAATCAAAATACTAAAAGTAATATGCTGATATAAAATATCGTAAAAGGAAATGTGACTTCTTTATCATGTTGTTTTGTAAATATGGATAGTTTATTCTCAAAGTTGTTTCCTTGCGACTATATTAGAAGGGTTTAGAAATTTCCAGATCTAAGTGATGAGCAAATTCATTGAATAGAAAAAGCGATTCAAAGTTGCAAGATACCCGTCTTCTTTGATTATATATTCTATATATTGGTTTCTAACTTTAACTGGAGCAAGACATGGCTTGTAAATTTGAATACCTCCAAAACGAAACTGATATATTTTACTTACCACAGAGAAGCATTTTTCACTTCCATTAGTATGACTAATGCTAACCTCCAAGAGACTAACGCACTACGCCTTCTTAGCCTCACGTTTTCCAATAACATGTAGTGGAAAGATTTTATTGAATCAGCTTCTAGGTTTGGTGCTAGGAAAATTTGGTTCACCATGTCGTGTCAAACAGATTTTTCCCGCCAGAATCAATCATGCACATTTATAAATCTGCCATTCGTCCGTTCATTGAATATTGCTGACATATCTGATCTGGTGCTCCTGCTATATACCTCGAGATTCTTGACAAAATCCAGAAAAGGGTCTGTATTGGTATTCATCCTTGCTTCCGATCAAAGTCGATTGATGTGATTTCCATGTCTCTTTTCTATAAATATTTCCATGGCAGTTCTAATAAGTCACAGAACACCGTAAGCGAGGGTTTGAGAAATTGATAACTCCAGATTACGCAGTCTCCCCCGGAAAGAGTAACTAAGGTCTGTGCAGCATAGTTGCAGCATAAACTGTGGTCTGTGGGTTGAGCGGGAAGCTGAGACTAGCCGCCATATCAGACGAGAAGTAACCGGTCATTTATATAATGTCTTACTTCTCAATGCCTTTTAAGCTATTTCATTGCGGACGTGTAAACAGTAAAGCAATTGGCAAGTTATAGATAATGTACAATGTGTGATGGGTAAATTGTCGCCATTTTATATTTTTAATTTCGCGCATGCACGTTGTTTGTTTTTGCTTTTGTCAACTATACAGTATAATAAGTAGGACACCATCTGTGAGAAAAATGAGCACAATGACGCAATTCAGTTCACCAAAAAGTTGGAAGCTGCATTCTGTATTGCTTGGCATTCGCGATAGAAGCTCCAATACAAACATTTCAGAGTATTTGAGCGTCAATCTGAGGTCAGTGCAGAGGATTCGAAAGAGCTGGATGAATCTAATGGTAATCGAAAACTCGCTCTATGTTCTGATAGAAAAGAACTCCCGAATGTATTGGTGAAGGCGTCAGACTCAGCGCGGAGGCCGACATCAAGTACCTTGAGAAGGTAGTGCTTCCCAGGGTCAAGAGGGTGACTGATAGAAGATTCTATGTTTGATAACGGGACTCTGCACCATGTCACACAAGTAGAAGAACCAGTAATGGCTGTGAGACAATTTCTGCGACCACATCACCCCTTACATCTGGGAAACTAACTGCCCGTTCTTTGATTATTATGTGTGGGGCGCAGTTGAGCGAAATACCCCCCCAAAAAAACTCCCTGTAACATCCAAGATAACCTGAAGGGAAGGATTATGACAGCATTCCCCAAATTAAATAAGGGGACCAGAAGAGATGCAGGAGATTACAAAGTTATCTGGAGTCCGTGGTTAAAGCCAATGGCGATTTTATTGAATAAATTTACTTTGTTATTTCAAGATATTTTTGTGTGATTTTTGTAAATATATCTGTTAAAATAATATGTCAGTGTTATTTTCACATTTACGTCATTTAGACGACAATTTATCCATTGCATCCTGTATTTGTGTGTATATGTACCTCCTCGTAATAGTTTTACACTAAAAACTGATTGATAATTGTGGTAAGACTTTATTTTTTGTTCTTTTCCTTTTTTCCCAAAAAGAACATTTTCATTATTAGTTTAATTACAAGCGAATTGTAAAATATTGTGTTGGTAACATTTTTTCGTCAAATTCTGTTGACCATTTTCCAATTACATGCATTTTTCTCTATTTTGAAAAAGTAATTTTCCTCATTCGATTATCTATACTTTGAAACTGTCTCCTACTCACCTTACTATTTATATATGAAATACTTTTCTAGTTTTGAGAAAATAGACGCGAAATGTTGTCACTTGAAGAAAAGAAAATTGATAAAAAATAATAGATTATTTTATTTTCCAGGGGAGTGCTTCGAGCTATGGGTTAGATAGAAGAACCATTGTTATTCCCAAAAATTGTTAATTTACTCGAAAAAAAAATGAATTATTCTTACAATATAAGTGCAAATAAGTTGTAAAAAGAAACCAATCTATCAATGAGTAATTTCCTGAGATGCGTGAAATAGTCTGTCGAAATGTGGTTAATTCACAAGAATTGGGCGAAGAAAAACACTGTTCAGTCTGTTTAAATTCGTCAAAGCTTTCGATGGCACTTTATATGTAAATGTAGATATGTGTGTGTGTTTCATATTAAAAAGAAGAGACATTTTTTATCCATTAATTTTTTTATCGTTTTATATAGTATGTGAATATCGCGAGTGACAAAAAAATTAAGTGTATTTTAAGCGGGAGATAGTGACTTTATTTTTTAATGTGATGGTAAAAAAAGAGTACATGAGTATCGCAAAATTATTCAGCATAAGAACACATTAAACTTGTTTGCTGAAAAAAACAGCATAGCATGAAAATAAAAAGGGCTCAAAACTTAATAAACTTAAAACTTAAAGTTTTATCGTCAAAATGTTTATGTCATTATTAAGAGGAAGGACCAAGTTTTTTTTCATTTTATTAAATGTTTCAATTCTTTCTAGTACGTTCAAAATTTAAGTTAAAATTGTTGTTTTTTTACGTCAGCGGTCAACGTAATTTACGATTAGTGGTTTTGCGCCTTTTTTCAGTTCAAAAATATCGAATTGGAAACTCTTGCAAAAATCAAATAATTGTCGGATTTTAATGAAATTTTCAGGACTTATTCACAATTGAATGAAAATTTGTGAATATTTTTTTAGAAAATCTTGGTAATTTTTTTTACATATGTTACCCCTAGCGCTATTTATTTAACTTCATGAAATTTTTAGAAATTATATTGCAACCTCAAATATTGTTTTATTAGTTAAAAGCAGGACTCCTTGGATAATTTAAAAAATCATTTTCTTTTTGTAAAACAAAACTACCACTTACCGAAAATCTGCTCTGAATCGTAAAATATACAATGCAATAAAAGTATGACATTATTTAATTAGAAATGATTTTAATTGCTTTTATAAATAAGATATATTACGAACACAATTGTTTTAAGAAACAAAAACATTTAATGAATAATTAATTTTTACAAGAATTGTTTTCATTTTTTAAATTTTAAGTATAATAATTTATAATATTATATGGCGCTCACCCATCATTTTCTGAAATTATGTTTTAACAGATAAAGTCGCCGTAGAACAACAGTAAAGGTGCTGACAGATTTTACCATAACTTGTTGAGTGATCGATGAGTGAAAAGAGGTTATAAACACGTAATCACCGCTAAGGTTTGTTTTAAAAAATTCATTTTTTTGTTATTTTAAACTTAATGTAAATAATGTTTTTTACTAAACAGATTAATTATACGTTAAACCGGCTAATATTCCTCAAATAAAGTTTCAGAAAAGTATATTTTATTTTTGGAATATTTTTTTATAACTGAGAATTAACTTTTGTTTACAAATGTTTAAAAAATGGCCGATATTTATCGATTTTTATCGATTTTCTGCAAATGACCAAAAAGTTAAGATCCAAATCAATAAAATTTCTATTTGAAATACACCAGAGTATTTTGCTTACTGAAAATAGTAAATTTAATCATTTAGCTTTCAATTAATAATAAAATGAAAGCCTCAAGGTCTTTTTTAACATTCATTTTAAACCATAGGTATCGAAAATTCAGTGAAGGTGCTTACATTAAACGCCCTAATAGATCTGACTACATTTTCGACTTAATAAATACCATTCTGATCAGAAGAGAAAAGGATTCACTAAGAAATAAATGTATTGAGAGTGTGTAAAACGCACGATTCACGACAATAAACTTAAAATTAGGGCCATACATATCATTGATCATCGCAAAGGCAATAATTGCAGAATTCATATTCTAGTATCCGAGTTAGTAGAGAAATATATACATATACATGGAGGCGGATAATTTAAATCCAACAGTCACCAACGTGGCTACTCTACTCTTTTTCCATATCTCTCTCTCTCTCTCTCTCTCTCTCTCTCTCCATAATATATATATATATACATATATGGATAGTAAGAGACAAAGGTGATGGAGTGAAAAAAGAGAATATAGATAAAGTTGACTGGAATGTAAAAATAATCTTTCAAGAATATTCTTTCAAAAATTTGGAAATTATCAGCGTCTTTCGTTTCGTGTGGATGTGCAGACGTGGCAAAAATCAACAAAACTCAGAACGATGAAATCCTAACGAATGAAACGCGTCACAAAACTGTTTTTTCCTAATTTTCTCAATACTGATTCTTGATATATAAATTATATACAATTATATATCGTTATGCCATATCATATGCACATGCACACACATACACACACACACACACACACACATATATATTATTAAATGAACTAATTCTGACAATTATTTTAATATATTTATTGTTTATACGTTATTTTTATACATTCAAATATTTAAGTTATTTACGTTAAGATACGCTTCGGGCAAATATGAACGTTCGCGAGAAATCATGGGAAATTTTAGTCTAAAATGCAGTACTTCGACATTGCTAACTCAACGCTTCTTCTATAGCTAAATGGTATTGCACCTCAGGCTATATGACGATATCGTGTAGGATATAGGTTCGATTCCTGCCGGAAGACATATTTTCTATTAAATTTCTCAACCATTCAGCCGGTAAATGTTGTTAATACGGTTTATTATAAGCAGAGCATTTACTTAAATATTTTTATTTATAAAAATAACATATAAACAATATATATATATATGTGTGTGTGTGTGTGTGTTTCCCTGATCTCAATCCTTAAGTATTTCATGCCTATCTAGACGACTTACGTTACACTTACCCGACGATCGCTACCTTAGGACTCATTTAAACATACATAAAAACCTACCAGACTCCATCCGAAACGTACAAAAACTATATTAAAACAATTATCTGAATAGTGTGGTATGATATCTAGGAAAGTTAAATAATTGTATTCTTTCATTTCGTATGTAAATTCAAAGGTTCAACTTTGTATAATTTATCTACTAGGTCAGGTAAATCAGTATCATGAAGATATATTAATAGAGCATCATCAATTTATCGAAAGTATGTTGTTTGACTAAAAGGACCAGATTCGAGAAATTCCTAGAAGATACACGCCATCACAGAACTAAGAGGTGACCCCATTGGTGATCCATATATTTGTTTGTAAAAATCATTATTAAATGTGAAATAGCATTGATTGGTGATGAGATGGCAGATTTTATTATTATGGAAGAGCTTTGCCTTTGATTTTTTAGATGCTTTTTTTAGAAAATTTAAGGCATTTTCAACTAGGACGTTCGTTTAACGTTTTGTAACTAGGCTGGTCATGTGATTGTCAGCCATGTTCATTTCTCTTAGTTTATCAACTAGACTGTCTGAGTTCTTTATAAGAGATGGATTGATTGTTCCATTGAAAGGAGTTAGAATTTTTGTTATGACTTTCGCCAGTTTTTCGATGTCGGTGTCTATTCCTGTGATGATGGGGCGCATCGGGATATTTTTGTGGGTTTATGGAGACCATAAAATTTAGGTATTCTAGGGTGATATTCTATGAGTCTATACCATGATTTGCTTTCATTTTTAATTGGTTTCTGCTCGTTATTTTTTTATATTTTCAGTGATTATTTTCTGTTCGTTTATTATTTTTTTTTTCATATGCGCCGGTATCGTTGATTAGCGAATCAATTTTGTCTACATATGTGGAAGTGAAAATATATTGGAAGTCCAGTTCTAATAGAAAATCTATCGGATTTAAAGCTATCCAATACAGAAGGAGAAGCCCTCAGCTTCGATTTAACGTTTGCCACCGGAATTCGTAAATGAGACATATTAGACATAAAAAAAATCATAAACAAAATGACTCTGAATTTAGCAAAGTTTCATTCAAGGCATAATCACTGTACTGTAAAAACCAACAATGAAAATACATTACCATAGAGACGCCCAGTCCTGGGTATGACGATAAACTACATCCAACGGCAAGGCCTTTGTTCAGGAGGTTTTGAGGAGCGTGGAACCAGTTCCTAATTGATGGTATTCACAGGTCCACCCTGACTCGGGGTGGTAGAACCTGTTAGGGTCCCAACTATGGGAAAAATAGTTAACCCCCAAATTGGGGTCAAAACACTATGAAAGTGGAAAAATAGGTTTTACTACCAGCAATATATTTTTCCAGTAAAAATATTATCAACAATACATTTTTGTAAATATCATTAACAGCAACACACTTTTCAAGGAAAAAAATATTACCAGCAATAAAAATCTTGTCGGCATTAAATAACCAACTGAGGTTTATATGCCGTAAAACAAACCAAACCAAACCAAACCAAAACATTAACACCTAAATGCACTAAGGAACCTGGCAAAAAAAAAGGAAATCCACATCTCTCCATTTGACAAGGGAGATGAGATTGTGATCATGAACAAGAATCGATATACCATATCCGTAGCCTTTAAATAGTTCATATATAATTGATATATATATGTATGTATCAATAGATATTGGAATAAAGAGTTATTTCCCATGACTTCTTCGATATTCAATCTGAAAAGACTCCGGCCTTATTACCTTCGCGCCTTGCCTTATCGAATATGAATCCAATATACGCGAGTCCTGAATTGATTTTGTTGTGAACATCAATCAACCTTCTTCAGAAACACCTTTGGTTGCCTTAGCAACGTTTTGGTTTGCAGTTTCATCACTACGCCTTTCTTTTCAACTTTATCTTACGGTCTTTCGACATAAATTATACTTCATCCGTTTAACTTTTCACTTTTACTTAATCGTTCTTTTCATCGTTTTTTGCTACCGTTTTTTTTTCGTTCTTTTTTTCTTCATTACAACATTCTTTCTTCCTTACATTTTTTGTGCAATTATGTTTCTATTTTTCTTTTTTTATCTGCATCTCTTCCTTTTTCTTTTTTATCTTGATCTCACCCTTTTCTTTTTTCTTTTTTATCTCGATCTCTTCCTTTTCCTTTTTCTTTTTTATCTCGATCTCTTCCTTTTCCTTTTTCTTTTTTATCTCGATCTCTTCCTTTTCCTTTTTCTTTTTTATCTCGATCTCTTCCTTTTCCTTTTTCTTTTTAATCCCGATCTCTTCCTTTTCTTTTTTCTTTTTTATCTCGATCTCTTCCTTTTCTTTTTTTATTTTCTTCATTTTGCTATTCCTCCCCTTATCGATTTAAAAAAAATATTCATATTACTTTGTATTTCGCTATTTTTCTTCTTTTTTTAAAATTTTCTCCTTCTTCAATTTCTTTATCTTTTTTTTTATATATCTCCTTTATTTTATTTTTCAATCTTGTTCCCTTTCTTTCTTTTTTCCCTTTATTATTATATTCTTCATATTCTTAAGAGTAATTGACAGAAGCTCGGATTGAGGAATCGAACAGCCGAGTTCATTGCATCCCCGTCGAATTCCAGTCCAGTTCATTATATTCACTTACGTGTTAATACCCTTCGGAAAGGTATAAATCCATCTCTTCTCGCACCAGGTGTTGGTCGATAGCATGCCAGATTAGGTCCTATAGCCTTGGTTGTCGACTAGTCTAGAAGGAGGAACTCTGAATTCAAACCAGCCTGGAGAGGATGGGACACGCTTAGGCTATCTTTCACAGGAAACATCAATGCTTCTAATTTATTTCGATATTTTTACTCTTTCTTCGGTTATTTAATGTTTGTTTAGTTTCCGGTATTTACCTTGTGCTTCTTTCTGTTTTCCTTTTGATTCAATTTTTTGAGTTTTATTATTTTTCGCTTTTTTGTTCTTCTTTTTTAATCTTCTTCTTTTTCTTCTTCTCCTCCTCCATTCTTCTTTTCTTCTATTTCTTTTTCTTCTTCATCTTTTCTTCTACTTCTTCTTTTTCTTCTACTTCTCTTTCTTATTTTTCTTCTTCTTTGTCTTCTTTTTCATTTTTTCTTCTTCTTCTCCTTCTCTTCTTCTTCTATTTCTTTTTCTTCTTCATCTTTTTCTTATACTTCTTTTTCTTCTACTTCGTCTTCTTCTTCTTCCTCTCCTCCTCCTTTTCTTCTTCTTTTCTTCTTCTATTTATTTTTATTTTTCTTCTTTTTCTTCTTTATCTTCATCTTCTTCTTCTACTTCTCCTTCAACTTGTTTTTCTTCTTCTCCTCCTCCTTTTCTTCTTCTTCTTCTTCTTCTTCTTCTTCTTCTTCTTCTTCTTCTTCTTCTTCTTCTTTATCATCTCTTTCTTCTACTCTTTCTTTTTCTTCTACTTCTTCTTCTTCATCTTCTTCTCCTTTTCTTCTTGTTCTTCTTTTCTTATTCTTCATCTAGTTTAGTGACCGCTTGCGAATACCAGGTGCTGTAAGCTTGCATGTGCGGATGGTGTAATGGATAACAGCTCAGAACTGTTAACCGCCGCGCGGGGTTCGAATTCCCATCGATTTCGATTTATTCATCTATGCGCAAATACGTTTGGAAAATGTATGAGCCCACCTCTTCTTCCACCAGTTAGGGGTTAATTAGTAAGACTTGTAAATTAAATTATTTTTATCTCCAAAATAAAATAAACTGAGTTCAAAATATTTAGATTTCGGCATAAATAACGCATACCGCTTGATATACCGAAAGACAATTCAATGAAGTAACCAATGATACGAGTAAAGAAACGCATTAGCGTCATTAGATGGCAAGGAAGGAGCACATTCCACTTCAGTCTGGTTTCAAATTCGGAGTTTTCCTTCACCCATACTGGTTGCTACCTCAAGGCAATATCGTCCAGCCAGCCAACCATGCTATTTAACCCATAACTGGAGGAGAATAGATTAGCTTTTAGACTACCCACTATCTTATGCTTTCTATACCTTTATAATTGTTTATATGCAACATACACTACAGGTAAAAAGTATGGAACCAGACTGCATTTCTTAAAAAACAACACCTGAAAATGAGATATTTTCGTATTTTTTTTCAACGTAAAACATAAATTTTCAGTAATTACAGTGTATTTTATTTTAATTTTCAGTCTTTCTCTAGCCTGCTCTTACTAACAAATTTAGATTCGTCTGACGACAATTCATTTTGCTAAATTATTAATATTTGTTATGAGAAATGTTATATTTTGTTTTCACCATTAACCTCTCAATAGGCTTTTTTGAGATTTCAAAAAGGGCTGGAGATTTTATTCAAGTCAAGGGAATCAGGAAAAAAGAACAATATCGTTCAATTTTGCAGAGACCTGCTATACTATGGGCATGATGGGAAAAAATTACCTTTCAACATAACAACGATCTGAAACACTTCGAAATTATGTCATAATTACCCCGAGTCAAAATTTTTGGAAATTATGGCTAGGCTGCCCCAATCTCCTGACCTCTCATTGAATTAACCTGAGATGAATTGGATAGGTGAGTTCGAAGAGAATACCAAAAGAGGGAAAATGATCCCTTTCAATGCTAGAAGAATGCTTGGGAAAGTCTGCCATCTATTATTTTTCAAAGAATTTTTGGAAAGAACGCTAAGAATTTGGAAAGCAGTAATTAAAGCGTGTGGTGATTTTATTGACGAAAACAAAATATGATATGTACTTATGATATGTTTTATAGTTACGTGCTTATTCGTTATCAAATTGAAAGCAAATACACAGTAGTTAGTGTAATGATATCGTTTACTTTTTAAACAATAGAAAAATATCTCTTTAAATTGTTTTTAAAATAAATTCTAGGTGGTCCCCAAGAAATTTCCCTGACAAAACAAATAACATTTTACAAGGCAACACATAAGTAAAAGTAAATCAAAGCGACTTTTTAATTACAAAATACATTTTGAAGATAATGTTTAGTTCTTTCTTCTCATTTAAAAGACAAACTATACGAAAAAGTGGTCCATAGTATGTCTGTGAAGTAGGAATCCTAGCGCTGTTATATCTTTCATGTCTTTCAACTCTTATTAATAACTGCATTGTGTCTTTCCGGGTAAAGTTCAAAGAAGACTGTTCATCCTGTTAGTCAAAAATTCATTAATACTGGATATGACGTCATCATTACAGCTATACTGGTTCCCAGCCAATTGCTTTTCATGTTGGAGAACAGATGATAGAAGAATAGGATGATCAACCAGTTCAAAGTCAGTCACGCAGAGCAGCCATTGAAGCCAAGGAAGGAATTGTATGTTGAAGCATTGTCCTGATTAAACAAAACACTTTTCGTCATTTTCCCTGTGCTTTTGTCATTTATAGCCTTCATCAGGCTATAAATGACATTTATAACATCATCAGCAAGTTTACATAGTAATTTACAGTAATGATGTGGCCCTTTTGAATATAGTCAGTAGAGACAATGATTTTGCATTCCAAAAAGCTGAATTCAACACCTTCCCTTCAGATGAAACGAGCTTGGCCTTCTTTGGAGCAAATGAGGAGGGGGTGTTTCCACTGCATGGATTGTCCCTTTGTCTCTTGTGCAAAGTGATGAAACCAACGCGCGACCTACATGAAACGTTCAAAGAAACCAGCTGGATCTTCCTCAAACAATGTCAGATTTTCCAGTGATGTGAGCAGCCTGATGCCCTTTTGATCAGAAAGCTTCATCATGTCAAGTTCATTGTGCAGAATATTCTCAACACTCACACGGGATATGCTAATAGCATTGACTATTTGATTTATAATCAACCACCTTTGATCTATCACCATGTGGTTAATACGATCGATAGTATCTTCGATGGTTGCAGGATGTACAGGCATTCAAGACTCTCCTAGATTCAGCTGCCAACTTTTGCCCTCTTGATAAAACTGGTGCGTCATCCCCTAATGCAACAACCATGTCATCATGAATGTGCTTAGTGGATTAACCTTTTTTCTGCAGATACTTGATAACAGAATGATGTAATGGAATAACCTATCACCACCGGGAGTGACTATACTATAGGTAGTAACTGCCTATAAGTAGCTGTAAGTCAACGGACTACAGAGACTAGCTGGGATCTGTTACTCAGCTCTTAGATGTTGTCGATTTATTTGTCTTCGGACAGAGAAGAACCCGGACCAGGCTATGCCGAAGGATAGAGTCTCGTCCGGGGAGTTAGACAGACCCGAACCCGTTTTTGCGGGGTTTACGGGGAATTGTTGGCGATATCCTACCCCATGGGGAGATATATAAATATAACTAGATGGTATCTGTTGAGTACGACCCAGATTTAAGCGAGAACTACCGACCTTCCAATAGTAGTAGTTACTACTGAATTGACTTGCGACAACCTTGTGCATAACTGTTACCTTTATTCTTATTGTACTGTTCTTTTACAGTAAAACTTTACTTATTTTTCAAGTTTTCCAAGTATATATTCATATTAGCACGGAATATAACACGCAACGATGTCAAATGTTGTCTATTTTCAAGAGAAGTTTCTAATAGTTAATTTTGAAATTTTCTTTGTATAGTCAGATGTGAGTTTAGCTGGAAAGAAACAATGCAGACGTGTTTATCTCCATTTTCTCTCCATATGTGGTCAGCCACGACTGATTTTTCCACTTCCCTTCGTGTGACAGCTTTCGGACCACATATGGAGAGAAAAGGGAGATCACCGCCCTCTGTAGGATCAAGTTGAGATCATAGACAAAGAAATTAATTGGAAAATTCGTAAACTTAAGGAATCAGCACATATGCTACGCCACAAAAATCTCCTGAGGCAACCAAGCATAGAAATGAATACAATATGGCAACCAGTAATAAGGAGTGCCAGAGAAAAGCAATATGAGCTCTGGTAAAAAAATGATATCATAACACCAAAAATTGCAATATGAGCACTGGTATAAAAAATTTGCTAAATACATTAGGTCTATAATACCCAGAAATCCATACACAGATGTCCTCAAGGACATATGGGACAAAGGATGAAAGGCGTTAGTTAGATCCAGTGACAGGACCCAAAGAGTGGGAGTTCAATACCTGGTTAAGGCGGTGGAGAACTTTGAGTGGGGAATTAACAGGAGATTGACATCCATTAGACATAGCACATGGAACTAGAACAGTCTGCCCCAGTGAGCGAAATAAAGGGTTTAGTTCGACATTCCAACCACTTGAAGAAGGCCGGAGCGTATAACGGCCGAAATGTTGTGATGAACATGGCGACAAAGATGAGGAAAATAGTCCGAATAATGTAAATAGTGTACATAATACCACATCTCAGAAATATAGACCGATACTGAGTTGGAATTCATCCATGCAACATTTCACAATTCTAACATTACTTCTTCCAAGTAAGTCTATGAACTTTTCAGCCCATCCTCATGTGGTTATCAGCAACGAGGAAAGCTTCAGATGCGAGCCACAAATTGGAGACCTCAAAATCAAGCAAGAAAAGAACTTTAACTATATAGGAAATGTTTTTACAGACAACACAAGATTTTGAAAACAGAAATGAGAAAGCGAATTTGCATAGCGAAAGATGCCTTCCAAAAGCTATGCAAAAAACTAGAACAGAAAGGTGACAGCTAAATCTTTTTCTGTGCATAATGAGGAAAGTGAGCTTAGAGAATTTGATACTCACAGGACATAGTGAAAAGTAATGGAGCCTTGGGAAACATTTTGTAACTTACCTAACGATCTTGTACAAATTCATGGTAGAAGGTGTTGTCCTCATCTTTGTTGCCATATTCAAAACGTTTCGGGCATTGTACGGTCCGACCTTCTGGAATTTAGAACCGAACCCCTTATTTCGTCCATCAGCGTAGATTTTTCTAGTTCCACGTGTCATGCTCCTTCCGGATATCTTCGGTGTTCAATACCCGGTTACAGCAGATGTGAACAAAAACATGGAAATTTGAGTTAAAGGAAGATAACTGATACTTAGAAATATAGACAAATAGACTAGGAGATATAGTAAGAGGACAAAAATTACTTTAAGCTGGAAACAATGGGAAGTTGTGGAGATCCATGATTGAAAACGCCCGCATGAGACACAATACGTAAATGAAGAAGAATTATAGAATGATGAAAAATCGGAATATTAAAAAAAATAAAACGTTTCGATTTTTCCGCGGTAAACGATCAGTCTAGTCATCCTCGATGAAACCAAGGACGAAAAAGCATATAAACATACTATCATATGAATGTAAAAATCTACAGAAAATTATTTACCGAATGATACCAAATCTACATGCATACAGACGGAAGAACACCAACAGACAAAAACAAAGAAGGCACGCATACGCACATACAAGTATAAAATCAAATAAACCATTTCTTTATTGATGGTATTAAGTATGGAGATGAAAGTATTTATTCTTGAACGCAGTTGTTGCAGTAATGGTTGAGGTCGTTGTCTTCATTATTAATTTTAAATAATTTTTCTTTTGTCGTCTGACCGCCTACGCAAGTTAATCTGACCGAATTCTGCGATCTATTCTATGGGCGCCATCTTGCTCCATTAAACATAAGCGTAATATGCAGATGTCAATACCAGCCGCTGGAATCTGAAAACGAGGCACAGTGTATCTCTGCTCGATTTCAAGTTTGATTTTCTTTTTCATAAGTTTTCTTTATTGCCACTTTCATTTATTTCTCGCTGCTTGCTTTATTATTTCTTTATTGCCTTCATATTTGTGGATTATTTTCTCATTTCAATCTCTAATCCATTAATGCGTTGATATTTTAATTTTCTACATCTTTCATTCTTGTATTATTTTTCGACTTTGCTTTTCGCTACTCATTTTGCTGCATTCCACCATCAATAATACATTTGCATTAACTTAGAATATCTTTCATTGAATCATCCGTTATTTTTTCTCTTTCTCTTTCTCTCTCTCTCTCTCACTCACTCTCTATCTATCTATCTCTCTGACTCTCTCTTTTCTTTCTTTCTTTCTTAGGTTACATCTTTCTTTTTTACAATTTTCCTTTCTTTCGTTCTTTCTTTCTATCATGGTTTTCATCTTTCTTTTTTCAAACTTTTCCTTTTCATCATTTCGTTCTTTCTTTATTCAATCATTCATTTATTTATTTATATATTCCTTATTTCTTTTTTCTTCCTGATTTCCTCCCTGACTGATTTCTTTTTTTCTTAGATTTGATCTTTTTTGACATTTTTTTCTTTCTTACTTTCTTTTTCTTTATTTATTTCATCTTTTTACACTTTTCTTTTCTTTTCTTATTATGTCTTTTTTTACACTTTTTCTTTCTTTCTTCTTTACTTTCTTTTCTGATTTCTTTCTTATATTACCGACATTTTATTTTTTTATTTTTTTTGTTACAATGATGTTCACCCTGTACAAGGCCCAAGAGCCACTGGTGGTTGATGGTTAGAGAGTAAGCAGCACCATCCCAAGCAAGGCTATAATGCCACTAAGATGCAAGCGGTTACTTCGAGGGAAAGATAATGAGAAGATTTTGAAGAAACCGGAACCCAGATCCTAAACAAGAAACAAGGGATAATCATTTACTCTTGTTCAAGGACCGGAGAAGAGTGTGAACCGGACGATAGTCGAACTTTCTACTACTACTGAGGATAAAAAGTAAATAAAAATTCAGAGTTTTAGGCGGTGACGCTAGAAGCATAAATTTTCTTTATTCATTCCTTTATTCGCTTATTCTTTCTTATATTATTTAATTCCTTCCTACTTCTCATCTTCGTTATTCCCTTTCTTTTTCATTCCTTCATTTGTTCATTCTTTCTTATATTCCTTCCTTCTGCCTTCTTCATTTTTCCATTTCTTTATTCATTCATTTATTCGTTAGTTCTTTCGTTTATTATATGTCTTTTATCTTTCTTTATTCCATTTTCTCTTTCATTATTCATTCCTTTATTCATTATTTTTTTTATATTATGTAATTCCTTCCGTCTTCCTTTATTCGCTTTTTCTTTCCTT
>OZ038487.1:58378341-58418341 GCA_964036315.1 Acanthosepion esculentum | reverse complement strand
AGGGTTGGTTTGAAAAGAAAGAAGTGAGAGTAATGAAGTGGTCTCCTTAATCCCCTGACCTGAATCCCATTGAATATTTGTGGTCACGCTTGGCTACAAGAGCGAGGGTGCGCGAATATCCTTCAAAACACGAATTAGAAGCCAAACTTCATGAAGAATGGCAGAATATCGAGCCAAATACTTGTTCTCAGCTCATCTCCAATATGCTAAAGCGCATTAACGCAATTATAAACGCAAATGGAGCCCCAAAAAATTAATAAATATGGGTTAAATTTATTTAAATTATTTGCTCTTTTCAAGTATATTTCTAACTTTTATACACCTGTCCCATAATTTTGTCCATGGACACACACATACATATATATATATATATATATATATATATATATATATATATATATATATATATGTATATATATATATATGTATATATGTATATATATATATATATATATATATATATATGTATATATGTATATATATATATATATATATATATATATATATATATATATATATATATATATATATAAAGGTAAAAGACAATAGGAAAACTGTATTATTAGCCAATTAGCTAATAATACACTTTTCCTATTGTTTTTACCTTTATACATATTGTCTTTTGCTACAGGTTAACTCTGAGAAATTTTTGAAATTTTTCGTATATATATATATATATAGTAACAGCTAAATTGTACAAATCCTGTAAAAGTAAAATTGTCCATTTGGCAGTTTCAGACTAAGCTCTGAACTGTTGTATCTTAGAAATGATTAAAGATATTTTCACTGGAATTCTCCACGATTTTTATAACCCTATTGGACTCTACATTGAGCAATAAGAATGTATAATTACTCTCTAAGCTTAACTGAAGAATCTTGATGAAATCGATCATCAACGAAAATGGCATGTTCATCATTAATTAATCATAGGTAAGGATCGGAAGCTCAAGAAGGATTGAAATAAAGTTCAAATATATATATATATATATATTTATATATATATATATATATATATATATATATATATAAAATAAAATTCATATATATATATATATATATATATATATATATATATATATATATATATATATATATATATTATTCCAGAATTATTTTCCAGCTCATTCAAGATGATCTTGACCCTCTCTAACCTTCTAACTTTCTGTCCTGGAGTAACACGGTGCCTCACAAGCTTCACGTACGATTTCATTTCCAAGTCTTTTTTCACTGCTCTTAGGACTGCCAGAGCTGAAAATACTCTCTCACGTGTCAAACGTCTCATGGATTGAGTTGGATTTTTCTAATTGATCACTTTAGTTCTAAGTTGAGATAATGATATATCTTCCTTTTGTGACCTTCTGACTTTTTTAAAACTTATTCTCCTTTCTCTTGATGGTTCTTGAATGGATTTTGAAGATGTTAGCCGGTGTTTGAATGCTGATAATATTACTGAAGGCTAGAATGATCATTTTCCTCTCACCATTATCCAGACAATGAGGCTAAGGCAAAACGTTTTTAACCTGTTCCCTTTCTAGCTGAATAAGTTTTTTCCAGTAATTCTTAAAGCAAATGGTTACAAGATAAACGTCTTAAATGAAAACATGGAAAAAAAGAAACTCAATTAGTTTAGTTGTTTTTTTTTAGATATTAAACATTTCGGTGGATGGACAATTACGCTGTTACACATAGTATACGCACACACACACACACACACACACACACACACACACACACACACACACACACACACACATATATATATATATATATATATATATATATATATATATATATATATGTGTGTGTGTACACGTAAGTATGTCTGAGTACTGTTGAAATCGTGAATAGAGAATAGTTTTCTTCCTGCGTTTGCCATCAAAATAGTGCCATCCATTTATCGCATTTTGTTAGGATTAACATCGTCAGGAATAAATCCTATAAGTTTTCCAGTTCTCTTTAGTTAACTAGATAGTCTTGTAGTGATGTTTAGTGAGTGCTATCCTAAGAGGTGGATGGTTCTGTCATACTTTTAATGTTCTATTTTAACTGCGAAATTTGTAAGGCCAACCGTCGAGCAATGTTTGGTAACTCCACTTGAAGACAGTAGCTTCATTAATTAATATAATCCACATTTTGTACGTTGCCATTGTAGCACTCTGCCAAACTATTTAGTTTTATTACTTTAAACGTTGTATTTCATGGAAACACATGTTTCAGTAGATATCATATTATTATTCTTACAGCTTGTGCATTCGAGAGTCTTAATAATGAACAGCAGGATTTTAACCTGTGCCCCCCCCCCATTGTTGAGGAAGTCAATGTTACGTCTGGCATTCATTTAGGCTACCCGGCAGAGCAATATATAAGAAGAGCACAATTACTCTACTAATGAAATGCACAAAACTTGTTTGGATTTCTAAAAGCCCCTTGCTGCTATCTTTTGATTTATCTATTCGAAATGTAAACACTTTACTTCTAAGGATTTAATGGTTTACGGTCATATTATGTTGAAACACCGATTCTCGTACGATCACAGAAGTTAAGCAACGTCGAGTTTGTTCAGTACCCAGATAGGTGACCGCTTGGAAATACCAAGTGCTGTAAGTTTGCCTGTATGGGTGGTGTAATGCATAACGTCTTCGAATTGGAAATTCGAGAGCCGAATTCCAATTCCAGTCGGATACGTTAAATTCACTTATTCGGAAATACCCTTGAGAAAGGCATGAATCCTCCTCTACTCCTTCAGCTATGGGTTAATTAGTAGGACTTTATCAGTAAATCATTATTGTCTCCAAAGAAATTCTTACAATCTAAAACTATTTTATGTCTTTAAATAAACCCTAAAGGTTTGATAAGTCATAACAAAAACAAATCATTTCTAAATAATTAATGGATTTTATTTATAATCCACTATTAATTCTTATTACATTAAACTAATTACACGAATTTGAGTAGACATCCCTGATTTTTAATTTTTAATTATTTAGTTATTTATTTATGTATTTTTGACAGTGCGTCAATTTACGTCTACCGGCTTGTGTTTGTAAATATCAATGTTATTTCACGACGTAATCTCACAGTTAAGTAATGCTGTTATGAGTTCGATCCTCACTGCGAGCTCCTCGCCTTGTGTCAGAATCAGCTAATCTTAGTAAATATTAAAATTCAGCGTGGAATTGTTTTGCATATGTCGATAAAACAATTCCAGCTTCTTAATTATTTCATTGAACATAAACTACTTTTGATTGATTTTAACATCCGAGCAATCTTTGCGATGCGTTCTTTCAAAGGCGTTGGACGGACAGTTGCATACTGGACATTTGCGCCCCGGAGATTTTCGTACCTGTCAATCGCGTCCCTGGATATTTGCGTCCCTGGTTAATTGCATACCTCTGATAATTTTTTTGAGGTTACCATTTTTTTAAATTTTTTTTTTAGAAAGAGTTGTTTAATATAAAAATTGACACACCAATACCTTTAATTACTCTAAAAAACAGAAAGGTAGTTACCATAAAAAACAAAAAAGGGAGAAAAAATTATTTTTTAAAGCAAGAGAAAATTAAGCTATCAGTTTCATTTCACTCAAGCAGTGCGTACCACAAGCATCTAAAGGATTCTGGATTTTATAGATTATATTTTTATTTGAAACCTATGACTAAGTTCCGAAAACCAAATACTGTTGAAAAAATGTTTGTTGACGAAGAAGATTACAGCTTCCACTATCATATGAAAAACGCTGATAAAACAAAAACATATTGACGATGTGTAGAGCGATTTTGCAACATTGTTAATCTGCCATTGCATTTTAAACAAAAATAAACTTTTATTTTATTTTATTCTTTTTATTACTTTTTTAAAAAATTAATTACTACCTATGCTTTTTTCAAAATGTATGGTAATTGCCCTGAAAAGCTTCAAGAAATTATTAGAGAGACGAAATTATCCAGAGACACATTTGTCTAGGGACGAAAACGTTCAGGGCCGTAATTTTCTAGTACTATATTGGACGCAGATGTCCAGAACGCAACTTTCTTAAAACCTCCAAAGTCATTCCTACAGATTAATTAACTTTTCTCAATAAGTATCTTTGTGTTATTAGTAAACCACCCTCATTCCAGTCATATTCCCCTGGTGAGATTTAAGTCCCACTCAAACAGCTTTTTAACACGAGCTGCTGTCTCGGGGTCTCCAAAGAGACTCCCAAGGTTAACCTGTTCAAGTCTAGCGTTAACTGTTATCTTCCATACATATCTGCATACGTTATACCTCTTACTCTGAAAAGAAACCTTACTATCAAATTAGACAGTTCATGTTAATTTATACGATAATTTAAGGAAATGTCAAGATGTTTGTGTAATAGATGAACGTGAAGGGGGAACTGACAGTAGAAACTCTTCCTGTAAACTATTATTTTCGGTTTCATTGTTATCGGTATAATCAACTCTCCTCACTACTTCAAACAAAAAATTCCGAAGGAAACCTCTATGAATACCAGAAAGAGCTATAAAAACCACTGGACTTTAGAAACCTATTTTCCTGCAAATTGCTTTAAGAGAAAGATTTTATAAATTTCAACCGACAGTAACACTGTTAGCTCCGTCAATGAATGCCAGTTTTTTTCTCATGACTGAAGCTGAGATACCCGGTTAGGACCAATGAAATTGCAGATTCTTCTTTGGATTTTATCCAGAAATCTCTAAATGTATTATAGAAGTACCAGACCATATGCCACAGAAATATTCAATGCATAGACAAATGAAAGATTTATAAACTTGTAAGATAGATTCTAGCGGGAAACATAGCCTAGCACAAATACTCTCCTTGTAAGGAAACAAAGCTGATATTACCATTACTATAATTTTTATTGCTAATTTTAGTGTTTTAATCCTTATTGTCATTATCATGATCACCCTTCTATATTTTTAACTTTATTTTAGAAATCGGAAACTGCAGTTTAATTGAAAGAAATAAAATACAGTTTGTATTCCTTGAATATAGCCACTATAGCCCCCGGAAATATTGTTTTCCGGCTGGACCTGGTAGCAATGATTACTGCTCTCAACATTTATTGAATAGTTTATTAACTAATTTCTGTTTATATATTACATAATTTTACGCATATCAATAAGTGCTATTATTATTATTATTATTATTATTATTATTATTATTATTATTATTATTATTATTTCCATTTATTTCTGTTGCATACTCGTTTCTTTCCGGATTCTGACCATAGACCTAATCACAAATATTTTATATAGATTACGCCCTTCGTAAGTTGTGGGCTATACTTGTGGGAACAAATGTTTGTATTTCTTTAAGGCATGGGTTACCAGGGATTCCTTCAATAAGTCTATTGAAACCTTTTCCAATCAACCCGAGTGTTCCAAATACAACTGGAAGTGTTGATGTTCTCATGCGCCACATTTTTGAAATTTCAAGGTCCTTGTATTTTGATAATTTTTTGAAGATCTTCAACGGTTGTTATTATTATTATTAAGTTCTTGAATACATCGAGCACATTAAGAATATCTGTCAAGTTACAACAGACAGGCTTTCCTCGGCATATGCACAGTGCACAAAAGGGACGATATTTGGATGATTCCCACTTGGTATAATATTCGTAGCTTGTCAATGAATTCACACAGTTTTAATTGAGTTCACCACCATCAATTCAACGTATGAATGTTCACCACCAGCAGATCACTTTGAGGAAATTCATGGCGATCAGATGGCCATGATAAAAGTTCACCGCTATCAATTCAATGCATGAATGTTCACTGCTATCAGATCACCCCGAGAAAAGTTCACCACCATAAATTCAACGCATGAACTTTCTCCGCCGTGAGATCACTTAGAGGAAAGTTCACCGCCATCAATTCAACGCACTAATGTTCACAGACATTAGATAAACATGTGACAAATTCACCTCCATCAGTTCAACGTATGAATGTTCACTGCTATCAGATCACCTCAAGGAAATTTCACCGCCATCAGTTCATTGCACGAATGCTCACTGCCATCAGATCATCTCGAGGAAAGTTCATCGTCATCGATTCAACGCACGAATTTTCACCTCAATCAGAAAGCCTGGAGAAACGTTCACCGCCATGAGTACAATGCATGAATGTTCACCACCATCAGATCACCACGAGGAAAGTTCACAGCCATCAGTTCAATGCACGAATGTTTGCTGCTATCAGATCATCTCGAGGAAAGTTCACCGTCATCGATTCAACGCACGAATTTTCACCGCCACGAGATCACCTGGAAGAAAGTTTACCGCCATGAGTACAATGCATGAATGCTCACCGCCATCAGATCACCTGGAGGAAAGTTCATCGCCATCAATTCAATGCACGAATATTCATTGACATCAGATCACTTCGAGGAAAGTTCAACGCAAAAAAAAAGATTTACTACGCTGAATCTCCAAAAGCTTAAGATTCACAGATATTCCATAAACTCTCTACAATCACAATTCCTCTTGGATCAGCAAGCTATACACCCTTGTGCAAATTAGTTGAAGCAACCGCTTTAGTTTCCTTTCTTTCACCATACGGTTAGTTTTAGACCCACTGGAATGTCAGGGTGTAATCAATTTCTAATTTTTCCTCAGATTAGGTCATTTGCAGTGGTATGCTGCAATATGACTCTATTTTCGGGGTGTACGATGAAATTTGTTTGGCCTTGAAAAATATTGCGTCATCCGTGATTGCATCAGATTTTTATCACGCCCAGACATTACTGTCTTGACTATCGATTAGTTGTCCTAGGGCCATTTTCTGAGATGGACATTACTCCAAGGAAGTGTACGAAAATTCTAACGCTGCACGAACACACTGGCAACCCTACCAGTGAGCAAATCAAAGTACTAGACTGGCCCGGAAAATCGAGAATCTGTGTCCAATCTGAAATGAACGACTTCGTGGAATGAACATACTAATTCAGTTTTTAAATCAGTCAAAATTGAAACAGTGGACCAGTGGCGGCGAGAGTGAGCTACAACCGGCACAAATGTGTTGGGCCTCAAAACCCTAGGGGCCTCAAGAAAATATCTTTAGGGGTTTAGGGGGTGGGGACTTTTTACAAAATGTATAGAGCAAAATTACGAATCAATATTTTATTGAAAAATACGTAGAATATAACCAGTTTGGATGCAGCTTAAAAATGCATTTCTTGAACTTTCATTGAAATAAAATGTGGGATGAGTTCCTCAAAGTCTAATAACCGTGCCAAAACACACTCGATTGTAAGGGTTGCCAGGTAAGGCACGCTCTTTAAAAAGTCTTGTACGATATGCTAGATCGTGTTTATTTTCCCCAGCATCTACTTTTTCCGAGTACCGGACCTCTGAAATTCTCTTAACGGCACTGCACTGGGCATCTATACATTTCTGCCATCGAGTTATAAAATGGTTGTTTCCTTTAAGATAAAAATCTAAAGGTTTACAAGCCAAGAAATCTTTGGGTGCATTTTTTTTGCAATGGAATGTCTTTTGGCTTAAACAAGTGTCACTATGCATGAAAAGGTGGTTGTCAGTGGGCGAGAGATCAGGGGAATATGGTGCATGTGGCAATGTTTCATATCTTAATTCGGTGTACATGCAACTTCATAATGGTAACATGTGGTCGAGCATTTTCATGAAGAGGAATTAGACCTCACCGATTAAGGAGTACCGGCCACGTTTTGCTCAACTTAACATGCATTTCATCCAGTTGCTGACTGTAAAATTCGGCATCGATACTATGATTAGATTACAGAGAGCTGTAATAGATAACGCAATAGCGGACCATAAGACAGTCACCAAAATTGGTGAAATTTCTGTTTTGGAAAGTGTTTGGGACATTCGATATAATCAACCCATTCAACTGATCCCTTAGGATTTTCTTAGAGGGTTTATTTCTCACCACATCTATTCTATCATGAAATGAATCATTTGAGTTTCCCAGATGCAGCATTGAACACACTTCAAAACGTCAAACCCTTTGACTTTCACTGAGTTCATGTGGAACCGATTTATTGAGTTTCTTAATATTACCGATATATGTTTTAGTTCATCCGATATTGCATAAATGCAGATACCCATTAGCTAAGACATTTCTATGATGCTTTGTTGTGGGTCTTCTTTGACTAATTGTTTGATATGTTAATTGTCAATTGCAGATAATTATCCTTTGTCACCTTGATTTTCAAGAATTTTATCCTCACTGCGGAACTTCAGAAATTAGCCCTGTACTCTCCGATCACAATTGGATATTTCACACCATACTCTGTTAATATTAGTAGCAATTTGACGAACATTATGATCAAACATTTTGATCAAGCTTGAATCCTTCCAAAAAAGTAAATGCATCTCTTCTTTTTTCATGTTCAACATGAGAAGTATATAATGTTTTAAGTTAAATTCTGAAAAAGACTGATATAAATTTAACAAAGAGGACACTTTAATATTTAAGAATGGGTGATATATTTTTGTTCATCTCTTGTGTGAATCCATCTTGCAGACTTATGAGTTTATCATTTGTCCATGCATTGAAATTGCTGCTATATTTGGTCGGGTCTTCTGCTGTCGAGATTCTTGACAAAATTCATAGGGTTTATAATATAATCAATCATGACTTGGCATTTCAGTCACATTTTTAACGTCTTTTCTACAAATAGTTTCATGGCAACTGTATTTTACTTGGTGCCTCCATTAAATGAATTTAAGCGGGTTACTTCGTCTGTGGGAAACGTGATGTAGGGTAGAAAATATTTTTTATTCTCCTGACTTAATACTTTTGCAAACGCTACATCAGATGATTCGGTCGTCAGGTCGAAAATAAGCAGTAAAAGGATTAATTAGCATGGAACAGACAATGACTGAAATTCCTTCTGGAATTAGACCACCATTGTGAATTTGGTAAAAGTTCAGTCGGTTAACTGGTGGAGGGGTCATAGTTCAGGTCATAGTTCAAGAGAAGATAACACCAGGAACATATTGTCTCTGGATGTGGCATGTATGAGAACTGATTCCCACCACCATCGAGTGTAAGGTTCAACATTCTCGGACTCAGTAGCCATCAGGAGAATGTCTGCAACATAGGCGACAGAAATGCTATGATAATAAAGAATAAAAACGACGAGGAAATTAGTCCATACTAATCTATAGATAATGAAATATTATGAATTTGTAATGTTTCGTGTTAAATGGAACTGCGAAAGATTAATAAGTAGTCAATATTAATTTGAAATGGGGTCCACTGTCCGCTTGTGACACATGTGAATAGAAGCAATAATAAAGAAAGAAAGAAAGTGAAAGAGAGAGAGTGAAAGAAAAAGAAAAAGAAATAGAGAAGAAAGAAGAGAGAGAGAGATAAAGACAAAGAAAGAGAAAAGGAAATAAGAAAGAAAAAAAGAGAAAGTGAGAAAAAGGGAGAGAAAAATATAGAAAGACAGAATGAACGAAATTGAAAGAAATAAACAGGAAAGGAAAGAGAGAAAAAGGATAGAAAGATATAAAGAAAATATGAAGAAAGTCAGAATGAACAGAAGAAAGAAAGAAAGAAAGAAAGAAAGAGGGAAATATAGAAAGAGAAGGTGAGTAAAACGAGAAAAATGGAGCAAAAATAAAGAAAGACAATGAATGGGATGAGGAGAAATAATAAAAAAAGAGAAAAAGAAAAATAAATAATAAGAGAGAGAATGAATGAATGAAATATGAAGAGCAAGACAAAAAGAACGAAAGAAATATAGAGAGATTAAAAATAAGAAAGAAATAGAAAGAAATTAGAAAGCGAGAATGAAAGAAATTGAACGAGTGAAAAGGAAATGGAAAGAGAGAAGAAAGGATAAAAAGTGATAAAGAAAATATAAAGAAAGACCAAATGAATGGGAGAAGGAAAGAAATAGAAAGAGTAACAGAAGGTAGAAATAGAGAGAGAGAGAGAGAGAGTGTGTGTGTGTGTGTGTGTGTGTGTGTGTGTGTGTGTGTGTGTAAAAGAGTGTCATATAGAATGAAAACTACCGACACTGAGGTTCGAGCATGAATCTCTGGACTTATGAATATATGTTTTCCCCCAGGTGGTATCAGGCTATTGACTCTAGTAACTATTGAGTATAAATTTCCAGTCGAATTAGTGTGCGTCGATGATTTGGGTTTTGATTCAGGATTTACCGGACGTTAAGCCGAGCCGTGGTGCTAACAATGTATTTAATAAAATAGTTAATTATCTTTGGTTGACTTCTACTTCTTTGTTTTTGTTAAGTATTTATTTGCGGTTGTAATTAAATACTGTTTTATTTTAACATTGATGTATGGCGTTATACTTAATCATTAACGGCCACCGTACGTCACAAAAGAGAGATAAATGGGATGCATGAATTATGAAGAGGAAGGAAGAAAAATGATAGAAGTAAAGAAATATAAAGCGATGGCAGACAAGTACATGGGAAGAAGAAAAAAGAATGAAGGACGATTACGACAAAAAGAATTAATAAAAAACATGTATTTGATTAGAACTAGAAAAAAATAGTTTAACTAATGAATACGTACCATAGAACTCTATTAGAAAATAAAAGAAGAAAATGAAGAAAGAGTAAATTTAAGAAAATGAATGTCTGATGATAATGATGAATAAAAAAGTTAAGTACAAGAAAAAACAGAGCAAAAGGAATATAACATGCACTGATTGAAAACATAAAAAAGTATGAATCATCAAGAAACAAAAATACGATTGAAAAAGGGAAAATGCAATATTAAAAAAAAAAGGAAAAACATTTTTTAAAAGAAAAGGAATTATTTAAAAAATAACAATCAAAAACCATTTTAAAAAAGCATGTAAGCATTAAGGCATGAAAAAGTAAACACCGATATATATAAAAGTAGATAGACGTTTAGGCATAGTAAATATTTGCTCTTATTAAACTAGAGAAGAGTTTAACAAAAGCTGCTTTTGACAGGTATGTGCAATGATAGTAAATCAATCAAGATGGCGCCGTTTGTCTAAGTCGATTGGAGGATTCGGTCGAGGCATATAACCTCAGGGCATATTCTCCTAAGAGAGACATATACTTGAGTGCTTCTCCTACATAACACCGACAGCTGACAGCCCTTGGGCAGACCTGGCATTAAAGAAAGTGAAGATTGATCATTACGATGATGACGACTGCTTAAATCATCATTATTTTCATCGTTAAATCAACACCATAATAACATTCATCAAGATCATTATGTTAATTATTATAAATTTTAGGTCATTCTTATGAATATTGTCGCAATAATATCATCGTCGCCACAAGCAAGACGATACTATCACTAAGTCGCCTGGAAGTACTGGAAGTCAATAAGAACACTTTTGTGAGGAGAAAGAACAATGGCAGAACAGGGTTCAGGTAAACCGAAGATGGCATTTGATACTGTATTTTGATTTTTGAAGATCAAAGTGGCAGGGACCTGGAAAACCGTAAGAACAGACAAGAAGAAAATTATTAGAAAAGAAGTTACGGTTAGATCCATTTCGACAGTAATGATGAAACCTGTGTTCCAATATAGTTGAACGCTTAAATTCACGAGGTTGAGGTACCAAAGAGGAAATCTATATTTATTTTGAAAAATACGAAGATATGGCACAAGGCCAAAAGAGAGGCATAGGGGAAGGCTGGTATTTAATCTGTTTTACCTGAAACTTAGTTAGCCACGATGACTAAAAGCAACACATTTTTACTTACCATTCTTAAAACACTCACCGTAAAATCACAAAGTCTCTATGTACTCCTAACGAGTCCCAATATGTACATTTGTTGTCTGTGGAAGGAGAGGAATAAAACAACAATTTAAAAATCTAAACCATACTGTTTATTTACAATATGTGATAAGCTATTTACAAGAAACTAATTAAAATAATGTTAGTAATAAAAACCGCCATAATCCTTAATTGTGGCAGAAACATCCGTTAACTGTACAAAATTAATTTGGTTCCTAAATAAATCAAAACACTAATTCGTCCTACCACTCACTCACACACTCATTCAGACACAAAAACAGATACAAAAATCACACCGGAGATACGAAAGGTATCCCGCAACCAGAGACAGCGGAGTGGGGAATTCAACTAAAGAATGTGGGGGAAGAAAGAGAAGAGACCAATGAGAAAAACAATATTTATTTTGTTTTAATACAAGTGCAAATGGGAGGGAGGAGGGAAAGGCTGGTCATTTGCCTTATCTTAAACTTGGCTAGCCACGATTAGAGTCACAAATATTGCTTATAACAACACAACCCATTTTTTCCTTATAAGTCTTATTATAGATACAATATTACTTCAAAGTTTGGGCTATGATACGTTTTTAGCCCCCTTGATTACATCAATTTTGACTTGTGTAATAAGGCATCTTCTTTTTTCAGACAATACCGTGTTAGCTAGTTATGAAAGATAGTTGAATAAAATTTTGCAATGAAATTCGCGGAATTAAGGAGATTTCAACGAGGGCAAATAATAGGATGGCATCAGGGTAACAAGTCAAATAGAGAAATTCCTAGGTTTTTCCAGGTTAATCATTATACGGTTAATAATATTGTCAAGAACTTTAATGAAGAAGGCCATTGTCGTGTGGAACAACGTTCAAGAAGACCAAAAGCGAACGAAAAATGCGTTGAAGGGGGAAGTCATAAGAAACCGTCGTCAGAGCGTCAAAGATGTCGTCAACAGCATAGAAATGTCGCATATGCGGTGAGAAAGACTCTGAAAGAGCTAGGCTATCAAAGAAGAGTTGCAAGAAAGAATCCCCTGATTTCATAGGTTAACAGGAACAGATGTATGGACTGGACATGAGTATTCGAGAGCAAAAAATATGAATTTTGGCAGTCTGTAATTTGGTCAGATGAAAGTAACTTCTGTCAATATTCGAATTCGAGACAGGTTTATGTTTAGAGAAATCAGAATGAGACTTGAAACACTGAATGTCTGCAGGCGACCGTGAAACATCGAGGGATGGGAGTAATGGTGTGGGGCACTGTCTGGTTTGGAGGGAAATCTGAACTGATTCTTGTTGACGAGCGGTTGAATGGTCCAAAATATTGTCATATATTAGAGAAAGGACTACGCCCACTATTTGAAAGCAATTAGATTGACAAGAATGTCTACCTTTTTCAAGAAGATGGAACGCCATGTTATACGTGTTGGCCATGTTCACCATAGTCTATGGATATAGAATACAGCACAGTACGTAATCTGTTCAATGAAACAACGTTAAAGATTAACACTCACGAGTCAGACACTCTACTGAATCTGACTATATCTCCAATACCACCAGCACCTGTTGCGTCAGACTTCAGTCTTCGATATGAAAGGCAGGCAGTAATATTTAGCCCCCCCCCCCAACTGCCCAAAGGTGACAAGAACTGCATGGTGAACCGTGAGTTCCTTGAGAGGGACATTTCCTCCCAGAGGAAGGCCTCTTTTTAAGTGTACCTCTGTTGATGGGAAGTCAACAGAGGATCCAAGGAACTTTCCTGGCGCCCCCGGTGTTATTACACTGATCAAGAACACCGGGGGAAACCTCAAAGTATAGGACTATTTAGCAGAAGCCAAAGACGCATTTCAGAAGCTACAGATAATACAGACAGAATCACCGGAGTTGAAAAAGTTATCTCAGTATTGTACAGGGAGGGCCCCAGTTCTTCTCCACCCTTCTCTATATAGGGTAATAAAATTAACTTTTCCCACTGACGTTGGCGGTATTGTCACAGAAGGACGAATTACTTCCGATGTATGTACTGGTAGTCTGGGACAATCCGTCGGGGTCTTGTCACCTGTAGATTTCCCGCCAGTCTGCGCTTAAGAGACTCTGGTTTAAATTATGTCAATGAAGCTAGCCAGTCTGAATGTCAGGGGTCTTAGAGATCAGGGAAAGGCTGTCAGCCTACTTTGTGATCTCAGGTCCTTTGGAGTGGATGTAACTGCGATCCAGGGAACACACTTTGTTTGCGAGGTTGATGCTCGTGTGCTGTCTAGTGACTTTGTTGTCTATTCAGCATATGGGGACCAGCTGGCCAGAGGTGTTTCCTTGTTGATTAAACGTTCCCTGGATGCGAAGGTGGACCTTGTTCATCTTGGCACGGGGAGGGGCGGTTGATCGTGGCTGATATTGCCATGAGTGGTTCGTTTCGGGTCGTTGCGGCTTATGCGCCCAACGACCACAGCCAGCGTGTCGAATTTTTCCGTCAGTTGGGGTCGTTCCTGGTTGATTCGTCGCGCTTAGTCTTAATGGGGGACTGGAATGCCGTCCTGAACCCCAAGATAGATAGGGGCGAGGAGATAGCGGGAAGGCATCGGGTGATCGTAGCCTGGTTGATCTGATCGACGAATTTGGGCTCGTCGATAGATACTGGGTCGATCATCCGACGTTGGAGATGTGGACGTGGGTTCGTAGTTGGCCGTCTCTCCAGGTAGCCAGCTACCTGGGCAGAATGTTAATGAGAAGAGTCGATCTAGATTTACTAGATTTTACGTTCCACCGGGTAGACTATTCAGATCATAGACTCGTCTGTGCCTAGATAGTGTTAGGTACTAGGCCTAGAATGGCTGGACTTTGGAAGTTCAATCTGCCCTTACTGGACAGGCGGGACTTTCAGCAACAGCTAACTAGATTAGTGCTGCGGGAATTAGTGGGGGCGGTTATTGGGAGTAAGCGGTGGGTAAGCTTAAGGATAGGATTATCGGCATATAGCCAACGACTCGCTCTAGATATGGCTAAAAAGGTGAAGACTTTAGAGGATAGTCTGTCCCGGGCGGTGGCTGGGAGGATTCCCTAGAGATAGCCATAGCTAGGCAGGCCCTGAAGCATGAGGCTAGCACGCACTCTCAGGGTCAGGTAGTTAGATATAAGTTAAACAAGATGTCTAACGAAGCCGTGAACATGGGCGCAGAATTGCGCAAGTAAGAGATCCGTCGAGGTTCCGATCGATACATTCGCGTGGTCATTACCCCGGAGGGGCGCTCTCTAAGGACGACCAAGGATATGTGCGAGGCGTTTCGGCAGCATTTCAAGAGCCGTTTTACCAAGGAGCCTGGTCTCAGTGGCTCTCGCCGACTGAAGCAGCTAGGTGCGAGGGTGAGATCACAGAGGGCGAAGTCTACTTGGCATTGAAGAAGGTCGGCAGAGGCAAGTCTCGGGGACTTGATGGTCTGCCTTACGAAAGGCTGTTGCCGATTTTGCCAGTGGTGTTCAACAACTGGTTCCGGCAGGGGTCCATTCCCAACCGGATTTCCAGGGGTGTGATCACGCTGTTGAAAAAAGGGCAAGATGATTACATGCCCATAATTCTGCTAAACACAGATTTAAAGATTTTGGCCAAGATCCTGACGGAGAGGTTGCACTCAGTTGTCGCGAGTTTGTTGGGACCTGAGCAGACTTGTGCTGTGAATGGGCGAACAATTCGAAGCAACCTGCATCTGATCCACACGATCATAGAGGGTGTAGAAGACGACAAGCAAGCCGCGATGATCAATTTGGATCAGTCCAAGGCATTAGACAGGGTCGACCATCAGTACCTGACTGCTGTCCTGCAAGCCGCCGGATTCGAACACGATTTCTGCAGGTGGATTAGCCTCCTGTATCGCTCCCCCAGTGCGGTGGTACAGGTGAACGGAACGGAGTCGAGCGCTTTTGTGCTGTCTCGGTCCGTCCGACAGGGGCGCCCATAGTCGCCCTTACTTTATGCTTTGGCGTTGGAGACATTCCTTCGCCAGCTAAGGGACAGGGCGTGCAGTCCAGCCCTACGCGGAAGAGCCGTCTTCCCTGGTAGTGCTCGAGCTAGGGTTTCTGCGTACGCCGATGTCGTATCCATCTTCGTGTCGTGCCGCAACGATATTAAGGTGGTACAGAAGGCGCTTGAACGGTACGAGAAGCTGACAGGGGCCAAGATTAACTGCAACAAGTCTTCCGACTTGCGGTTAGGTGCCTGGGAGGGGGTCGCGCTTCCGGGGCCCTTCGGCTGGACTGATGGACCCGTCCGCATCCTTGGGGTGTGGTTCGGACCCGGACTCCAGCTGAAGAAGAATTGGTCAGAAGTACAGGAAAAGGTCGGAGTGTCGGTCCAGACTTGGCTTCGAAGGGGGTTGTCCTTAAAGGGTAGAGCTGATGCGTGTGCCACTTACGTCTTGCCCCTCATCCTTTACCGCTTGGCTGTACTTCCTCTTTATAGGAAATGTATGAAGGCGATCGAGCGTTTGTTGATCACCCTCTTGTGGGGTGGTCGCAAGCATTGGGGCCGTAAATAAGCCAACGTCCGTGTCATGGAAGGGGCTGGGATTGCCACACATGGCGAGTCATCGCCATGCCTCAAGGTTGGCTTTTCTATGCCGAGTTTTGATGGAGGGCTCGATTTTGGCGCCGAGGGTTAGGGACGCCCTCCCCAGCCTTACTATCACTCCCACCAATATCTTGGGGTGAGCGCCGTCGCGGTTGTGGAAGGTTGTCGAGTTTCTTCAGTGAGTGTCGGGCGGCTTTGAAGGGCATTCCTCGGTCCAGTGAACTTTTTCGGCGTCGCAACTATTGTATCATGAATTAGTGGAGGGGGTCGCGAAGGATCCTCTATGTGGCCGGCTCGGCTTGTCGGCATCAGAGATTATCTCAGTAAGCCTGAGTTTTCGCTTAGCTGGCGATTGATTCGGAACGTGCTACCACTCAATGACGTACTCTTCAGATGGGGCGAGGCAGATTTGCCAGATTGTCATCGGTGTGACCTTGGTTTAGAGGAGACGGCATTGCACGCCTGCTACCATTGTCCTCAGGTGCGCCCTTTCTGGGATTATGTCGGCGAGTTGACGGCTCGTATCGCTCTCGATCGGCTCGTGTCCATCGATCAGGCGTACGCGTATGACAATGTGTCGCCCTCGTTCTCTGGAGTAAAACGGATGGTGTTTTTCACGTTGCTAGCCGTGGCTAGAATGGTCGTGTGGATGTCGCGAAAGGAGGGAATCTTGCGAAACGATCGTTATTCGTATCAGGAATCTTATTTTTTTCTTTAAGCATCAGCTTAAGGTGAAAATCAGATCTGATCGAAAGGCGTTTGAGTTCGATAGATTTCATTGAAAGGTGGGTGACTGAGGCGAGCCTGGTTCGTGTGGACGGGTCTAGCCTTGATTTTCTTTTTTAAGTCCCCTTAACGGTTTCCTATTGACACCCCTGGTTAACTTAGACACTATTTTGTGTTCCTAGGTAATGTGAATAAGTCTTGTTCCTGGCCTGTTCCCGGCTTTTTCTTCTGTTATGATTTTTGTCGAGATTCCAAATCTCCCAAGTTTGTTTTTGCCCCCGACCCCTTTTTCATCTAGGCTGAGTCAGCTTTTGAATTTCCCATTCCGTCGTTTATTTTTCCCTCCCCATTCCATTAGTGAGTGTGCTTCTTGATTCTATCTATCGATAGAATACAGCGGCCACTCTTTTTTCTCTTTTGAAGGGTGGGCGATTCCTACTAACATTGTTTTGTTTTCGTTTTGTCTTCGGTTGACATTTTGACTTTCTTGTCCCCTCCCCTGTTTTATTGAATTTTTATTTATATATATATATGAACATTAAAATTTTTAATTCATGGGGTGTTTTGTAGGACCCTTGTGTATATGTGGAATTGTGGTGTGTGCAGAATTGAATGTGTAATTGTAATGAATGAATTGGTCATGTTTGTGGTTAACTAGGAATAGGATAGCTAGTGAGAGACCAGCCTTTCCCCTCACTCCCCCTTCGGCCTTGTGCCGCAATTTTGTATTTTTTACAGAATAAATATACACTAGTACACCAGGGTACTCCAAAACTCCAACTATACGAGCAAAGTAGCAGTAGCCTGAGTTGCCGCAAAGAATCAAGTCACTGCAATGGGTAGCCCAAATTGCTGACATGAATGGGAGCACCTTGACCGAAAACATCAAGTGCGTGCAACCAAAATCACGTCAGTGGGAACCCTTAAATATACATTGCCAAAGGAGTGGCAAAACATGGATCAGATGATTGTTGACAAATTGATCAAATCCATGAAAAATTGATTACAATCACTAAAACTAGCAAATGATGAACCTCCATACTAGTTCCAAATACTGTTTGTTTATATTGAGTTGGAATTACGTAATTAAATTTTGAAATTGGATGTAGTTTATTTCTTCTGGCTAAAAACTTTTCTTTTTTTCACTGTATAGTTATAAGGAATATTCACATGCACAATTTATCTGTATGGGAGGGATAAAATAATAACATCAACAAATGAAACCCCAGTGAATATTGTATCACCTGAAAATGTATGACGTTTACCCAAATAGACAGACCCCTGATGAAGGCCAAAGAGAATAAACATTTATGATAACAATAATAACGATGAGAACAATAGTCTGAATGCAAATAATGTAAATAATGATGGCTCCTCATCTTAGAAGTTCAGTCAGAAATATTTGGAAGATCACGAGTTAAACAGATCAACAAGTCTTGGTCTATTTGTAAGTCTTCAAGCAAAACAGATCATCCAGTCAAAGCCTATTTGGAAGTCCTCTCGTCAAACAAATCAACCTGTCCAGGTATATTTGGAAATGCTCAAGTAAAACTGATCACCCAGTTTGGGCCTATTCGGAAGTCCGCAAGTCAAACAGATCACCCAATTCAGTCATATTTGGAAGTGCTCAAGTCAAACTGATCGCCCTGTTAGGCCTACTTGGAAGTTTTCAAGCCAAACAGACTACCCTATCTAGGCCCGTTTGAAAGTTCCAAAGTCAAACCGATTTCCCAGGCACATGCATATCTGTAAGTGCTCAAGACAAACAGATCACCCAGTCTTGGCCTATTTGGAAGTCCTCAAGTCATACTTATCACCCATGATATTCCTATTTGGATGATTCCAAGTGAAGTAGACCGCCCTGTCCAGGCGTATTTGCAAGCCCTCACGTCAAACGAATCACCATGTCTAGGCCTATTTAGGTCACATTTCTGAAGATGACCTAATCCAAACATATTTGAAAGTGCTCATTTCAAACCGGTCTCCAAGTCTAGTCCTATTTGGAACTCGTCAAGTTAAACAGATCACCAAGTCTAGGCCAATTTGTAAGTCATCAAGTCAAACATACTGCCTAGTCCACAAGTGGACAATTTAAACAGATCACGCAGGCATAACTTATATAAAAGTCCTCAATTAATACTTATCACATAATTTAGGTCTATTTGGGGGTTGCCAAGTGCAAGAGATCACGCAGTCAACGCCATTTTAGAAGATCTTCTTATTCTATGTGCTGTGGCTATTCATGACGTTGGCAATCGTTGCTTCACACATCTTTCTGTCCTTTGTAGCCCTTAATATATTTTTTCTTTTTCTTATTCCTCTTAAACCTTTTTCCAACTTCCATTTCCACAAGCTCGTTAGGTAGGTTGTGCGTTGTTCTCCTCTGTCGCTCTTGCCTTCAATCTGTCATGTGAGTATAAAATTTTCCAAGCCTTCTTTCCTCATGATGTACCCGAGAAACTGTCTCTTCCTGATGTTATGTATACGTGTTCATCGTTGCTCACAAGTCCGACCCTGGTATTTTCAGCAACATCCAAGACTCTACTTTATCTGCGAGGGGATTGTGCAGCATTCGCCGCCATATTGGAGGACTGATATTACTTTACAGTCAGGACTCTTTTCAACAAGCATTGACTTTCTCTTTTTTCTATCGATTCCTTTGTTATTTTTCTTTTAGCTACGTTCGCTCACTCGATAATGTTTATTTACAAGATTATAAAAAATATTAAACTTTTATAAAGATTTATTATTTACGATTATATGAAGAAATAAACGTGAAAAGAAATATTTTTATTCAAAAAGTTTAAAAAATTACAAAATTATCAAAATATTTGAATCATCTACACCGTTTTTTGTGGGTATAAAGGTCCATGTTTACCATTTTTTCTTTGTTTCTAAGGTAATTCTCTTTCTAGATATTTGCTTACACGAAAGCTGGCCTTTGTCCACATCACGTTGAAACACCGATTCCTATACGATCACTGAAGTTAAGCCACGTCGATTCTGGTCATTACTTAAATAGGGGACCGCTTGGGACTACCAGGTGCTGTAAGCTTGGATGTGTATGTGGTGTAATGGATAATAGCTTGGAAGTCTTTAACGTAGAGCCAAGTTCTAATCCCCTTCGTGTTCGTTATATTAACTTAAACGCAAATACCCTTGGGTAAATTAGTAAGAATTCTATCACTAAACCATTATTATCTCAAAAGAATAATTCTTGCAAACTAAAAAACATTTTCTGGTTTAAATAACTTGCAAAGGGTTGACAAGCCGTAAAAAAAAACAAATCAATCAGCCAATCAATCAATTAACGCTTAATAACGCAAACACAGAGATTTGTATTGTGATCAAAATTAACTTGTGCCCACGCCTTCAGCCAATCAAAACGTTGCTTGTATAGTTTTCACACTATATTTAAAGAATACCAAAATATACGTAATGACAGAGAAAGTAAACTGTCTCCTAAAAATAAAATCCGTTGCTCTTAATTAAAAATCAAATAGTTAAGGCCAAATTAATATGCGCCGAAACTTTTGTTGCTTATGATTGAAAATTTACCATCAGGCATCTTCGATAATTTTTAATAGATTTTTACTGCTTGTGTAGTTACTTGGAAATGTGGGTTTACTTATAGCCGTCTGTGTAAGTACGTATTCAAAGCTTAGTTAAAATATTTTATGTGATGACACAACCATTTATTCCTGTTTTAATCTTAAGTCTGAGCTATTCGATAGGGTCAAATTGAGAGCTGATCTAAAAAAATGATCTATTTACTTTTGTTAACCAGGGCAACGAATTGTTTGTTAATTTTAACGCCTCTAAAACGAAACTGTTCTTTTTTAATCGTCTGAGAGAAAGCTTCTTAGATTCAGTCAGTATGGCTGATGCTTACCTCCCGGAGAATGGTCCATTGCGCCTTCTTGAACTAACTTTATCCACTAACATGAAGTGGAAACATTATATTGAGCCAGTTTCTAAGTCTGCCTCTAGGAAGACTCCTGTGCTAGACAATTTTTTTATATTTATAAGTCTGCCATTCGTCCAATCTTTGAATACTGCTGCTGCATATGGTTTGGTGCTCGTGATATATATTTACAAATTCTTGACAAAATCCAAAGAATCTACAGGGTTATTGGGATCTGATCTGGTATCGAGGCTTCAGTCATTTACCCACCACCATAATTTAGCTTCCCTTTGCTTTTTCTTTAAATATTTCATGGTAATTGTTCTAATGAACTTGTTTTTTATATTCAACATAGATTTTTTTATTGTAAGAGCATTACTTTATTGACGGCAATGTCTCATCATTTTGCAGTTGAAATGGCTAGATCTAACCGTAAGTTCTATGCTAACAGTTTCTTCTATCGCACCTCTCGCTTACGGAACTCTCTTCCCTCTTCTTGCTTCCCGTTCAAGTTTAACCTTCAAAATTTTAAATGCAATATCAATCGTTATCTCCTGTCTTCTTAATTCTTGTTTTTTTTTTACAGTTCTCTCTTTCTTTAATAGTGTTTTTTGTTCTTTTTCATATTATCTAAAATTCAATACCCCCCACTTAGCGTCTTATGGCACATTCGCTGAAACGTTGCTCCGGAAAAGAAAATATTTTTTTCTGTTATAAAAAAACATCGAACAATGATTCTGCAGCAAGACACCGTCCATGTCACTTTAGAAAATAACTATGGAGACGTGAATGGAAGTTCATCCACATTCAGTGTATCATCAACCCTTAAAAACCTACTACTTGCTTTGGACACTACAGTAGCAATGCCTAGCATGCTAAGAGCTGTGGCCCCATTCTCCCCAGGAAGTCTATAGGACTTGATTTAGCCACTGATTCTGCAACGTAATAAGCGATGAATAAAACAGAGGCACGGACATCCAAAGTTACATAGAAATATCGAAAAATGTCTCCTAAAAACTAACCAACGTATATATAATATAATATAAGAAAATGTATTTAGAAACATATTAAGGAAATGCTGAACTAATATGTAATATGTAAACTCCTACGAATTATTACTTGATTTATCGATGCTAAATAACTTTTCAGGGACGCCAACAACTTTAACATTTGGAAATATTAATTAACCAATTCCTCGTATCAAAATATGAATGTTTATATTCTTTGGTACAATATATATAGTATTATACATTCAAATATCTGAACCACGCTTCATGCTAAAAATATAGTAAATTTTAAGACTAATTTGAGCATTGCTTAAAAAGCAGTATCCTATATTAGGGAGGCACAGTGGAGTAATGGATAGCGGCTCGGATTCAGGAACCAGCCAGCCGAGTTCGAATTCCAGTTGGATCCATTACATTCACTTACGTGCTAATACCCTTAGGAAAGGTTTGAATTCTCTTCTTCTCTCTCCTCTATAGCCTTGGATGACAACTAGTCTACCGCAGAAAGAAATGGTAACCTCGTCGTGTATCGAAAGTTACATGACCGCCTATCACGTATGGCACATAACTGAGTGATCTTATGTTTATGATATTTCAACAATCAACTTTAGATCTGCAATTGTAAGATATAATGTATGGTTGTCAGCAAAAATAAGAGCCCAAAAGGAGAATTAAAACTTGGAGATACCAAAGATAAGTGAGCATAAAAATGTTAATATCTAGAAAGTGTTCTAACAGAAAAAATGGAATACTATACCGAAATACGTAGGTGCATAGGGACAGCGACAGATGCCTTCCAAAAGTTAAGTAAAGTAGAAAGAAATAGGAAAGTCTCTTTAGAAACAAAGAAAATAGTACTGAACTGTTTTACAATGTCGGTACTCCTATATGACAGTGAATGCTGGACAGTCTCACCACAGATAAGGGCTTTGAGGCCGTTCTAAAGAAGAGCCTTGAGATAGTTCTATAGAAGGAGACTGAGAGTATTATGGACTGAACATGTGAGCAATGACGAAGTTTTAGAGAAAATGGAAACAAAATGGACACTTATACATAACAGCAGAAAGAGTCAGTTGAGATTTCTAGGATACAAAGAGGAAAGAGGGCTTAGAAAATTTGATACTCACATGACATTGTAGATAAGATGATTAGAGGATAGTAGTACATAACCTATCTAAAGACTTTGTGGAAATGATTGAGAGAACAGGGATTCGGAGAGATAGCGAAAAGACAAAATTTACCAAAGGCTACAAAGGACAGCAAGTAGTGGAGAACCATGATCACTCACGTCCTGAAAAAGAATACCTTTACCCTATTAATCTACCACACTATGATACTCGCAGTAAATATCGAAATAAAATAGAAAACAATACAGAATGTAAGAAAAAATACAGAAAAAAAAGAAGTAGGAAGAACGAATTGTAGAAGGAAGGGAAAAGGTTGAATTAAGGAAAAAGAGAAAAACCAATAAGAATGAAAAAAAATGAGTAAATATTAAAAAAAAAACTGGCATTGATTTTCTGTCGATTAATAAAAAATAAAAAAAGCAACAAGAAAAACATATAAATCGTAAAACATTCATTGAAAATGGCTCGCTTTTAACTGCTGAACGCGACGAGAATGTCTGGCCACTCTCGGGCGCATACCTTATTGGATAAGTTCGACAAGATTTGCAACACTTTTCTCGCGTTGAGCATTTTACTTGTGGGCGACACTAAAAACCTGGTATCGGCTTCCTTTGCTCATTTTGATTGGATGTTACCGCACGGCGTAGTGGAACTGAACAAGTTTCGTGATTAAATGAGAGTGAAGACCAACGGGAAATGGGGGAGAGAAGCGATATGTCGCCATTCATTCCCACCACCATTTTGTCCGCTATATTTTTGGCGTACCAAATTGAATTTACATCTGCGCTGAAAGATCAAGAAACGAGGCGACTGGGCCGGGCTAGGACGGGTCGGCGTAGTGAGCACATTAAGTCGTACTTGCCACTGAATCGTAGAAAAAGCAGCGAAATTGCTGCTGATTCCCCGTAAGGAGCTTGAAACTTCGAAAATGACCCTCGACTTCCTCCTGCTCCTTCATTACTTACTTTCCATTTCCTTGCGGACTACTTACCCCTGCAATTTTGCATGTTTCACAAGATATACCAATCCAAATGCGAAATAAACTTACTCTATTACTTACGCACCCAAATCCATATACATACGCGCACACACACACACACACACACACACACACATATATATATATATATATATATATATATATATATATATATATATATATATACACTATATGTCAAACGTTTGGGGTGCCTATAACTTCTCTCGTTTAATGAAGGCTAGTTTTCTAAGCCTTACTTAAATGTGGCTCAAAGGCAAAAATATAGCTCACCTAGTGAGGATCGAACTCCTTATTCAGTCAAAATTGATCTAGCAAGACAGAGCTTGTTAACCATTACACAACATCGGCGTGCCCTCTTCCTACTAAGTTGTAATAACGAAACTGCTTAACTCATTAGTAGATGGTGTCCAATGTTTTAGAGAGGATACCTACATTTTGATATCCCCTCCAGCCTTAAGATCACCACGAGCCCGAAAGGTAAATTAGACAAAAAATCCAAAGAATCTTGATGAAACATTATGCATTATTATTGAATGCATGATGAAAGCCGCCAGGAAGAGAACAGAAATCCTTCAAACCCAAAGCGAACTATTAAATTATTTTGAAAAATGCACACAAATTCAATATTTAGACATTTCTTCTTAATCTACAGAGTATCCCGAACTTTTGGTCTATGCTCTCTCTCTCTCTTTCTCTATCTCTCTGTATATATATATATATATATATATATATATATATATATATATATATATATATATATATATATATATATATATATATATATTATTATTATTATTATTATTATTATTACTATTATTCATTGACATACGGACAAAAATTTGCTCACTACAGTGATGCATTCTTGTTCCGAGGCGACTGCATCTCGACTGGTGAGAAACAGTAAATATATATATATATATATATATATATATATATATATATATATATATATATATATATATATATATATATATATATTTGTGTATTTAGGCAGCAATCGTTTCATGCACATTTCATTAAAAACTATAGACAAGGTGCTTTGATTTAGTTTTTTATACAATTTCTCATGCATTCTATTTTCTTTTCAGATGATAAATTATATAAAAAGTGTCCGAATGTTCTTTTTATCCGAGCGCTTTCGGCTATAAATTTAGCCATTTTCAGATGAAATATTTTAATTGTTAAATAAGAAATTCTTTGTTGTACGTATGTTTTATAAAATATTTTCATTTTCAAAACAGGCTCAAAGTTAATATTATTATGTGTTGCTTTTTGTTTATGTTTATTTTTATTAATAAGGCTTCCATTTCAAACATAAAAATTTCTTTAAATAATTGTCGGACTTTGTCAATTTCATAATATATATATATATATATATATATATATATATATATATATATATATATATATATATATATATATATATATATACGAATGTAATGAGAACACAGCATTAATTCAAAAAAGAGCTCAATTCCAAGAGTAGACAATAATTATTCATTATAATATATATATATATATATATATATATATATATATATATATATATACACACACAATTTCAGATTATTGAAAAATGAGCTATCTACGGGAATACCGCCTTAATATATTCCAAGTAATCCGCTTGTGACATCGGAAACAGACCCCAGTGACCCTTTGACTTTCGTGCAGATTCTGGAAAATATGCTTTAGGGATTTCCATCAGCTTCGTGTTTAAGTATGGATTTTATATTATGCGAAAACCCTGTTGTAATGGGATAATCTCTGCGCTGTTTAATATCTGTGTCTTAACCGAAATTCAATAAGAAGCTCTCGATTGAATTAGTTTTGTCTCCAAATAGGTTTCATTTTCACGCATTATCACTTTGCATTTTAGTGCGATCATATGATTTCATTAGATAACTTATACCGCATCAAACTAGATCCTCACGAAAACGCCAAAAGAAATCGAAAATCTAAGAAAAACCATGCAAAAACGTTAACTTTGACAAATATTTTCACAGGTACAGAGTTTTAAGTATGTGTCTTGTGGTCGGATGTGCTAGTGGTGTAATGGACATCGGATCGAAATGAGAAATCGGGGAGTTGAGTTCGAATTCCAGACGAGTTCATTGTATTCTCATATGCCCAAATACGCTTGCGAAATGTATGCATCCATCTCATCTTCTTCCACTGTTAAATAGTACAACAAATTATGCTCTTTAGCCGTGGTTCTTAACAAATCTATATGAAAGATAGATCTAAATTTAAAACATGTTGTGCATAGGGCTAGCAACTCCAAACATTAAAAACCTACTACTTGCTATGGAGGCAATAGCAGAGATGCCAATCATTCTGAGAGCTATTCTTCCCAGTATGTACATAATGTAAAGCGATGTAAGCGATGATGATAAAAGAGGCACGGATATTAGAAGGTACATAGAAATACAGAAATACGTCTCTTAGAAACTAATCAATGTATTAAGATATTAGAAAATATCGTTAGAAACGGAGAAGGAAATGCTGAAATGATATGCAATATCTAAACTCATATAAGGTCTTTAAAATTCAACAGTTCCACTACAGAAGAAGAAGGGGCGTGCTGTCACAATTTTTGTGTACTATTATATACTAGTGAGCAAACCCAAATGACTTGACTCACTTTATAGTTCCCCAAAAGAAGGTTAACCAATCAGGAGACGTGAAATATTCAATCCGTCCTGTATAAAAGCGGCCATTTTGATTACTCTCTCGGAATAACCAGTGCCAACCTGTCAGGCAAAAAAACAGAAGGAAGAACTACGCTCTGCTACTTTATCGGGATATCCACTGCTAACTTGAACTACGCTTCACCACTGTCCTCGAAATATTCACTGCCAACCTCTGGATTCTATACTCAAAGACTATCGTCATAATGAACAACACGCGAAGCTACAGAAATGTGGTACTACAGAAGTATGCTGAGAATTCCTTAAAGAGAACCTGCGAATAACTAAGAAGTTTTAAAAGAGATACGATAAAAAATCTTATACTTACAATCAGATAGTAGACATTTCCGAATCAAATGATGAGGAGAGAGTCTCTGGAGAATCTAATACACTCAGGGAATATTGTCGGCAAGAGAAACATGTAAAACAGATAATAACTTAGTTATGTAATTTATCGGAATAAATGTGAGAATAAGGACAAAGAGGTACAATAAAAACTTTTAAATTATTCATTACTAAAAGATAGCATGTTGTGATCTCCTCCAGCTTGAAATGAAATAAAACATAAAGGATGAATATTGTTAAACTGCTGATTGATCTGTGTTTTGCGGTGTTTCAACCCTTTGTGGGTGGTATAGAGATGGATCATTTTTTGAAGTTCATGAATAATTGTTTTGGCGAGTGAATATTGATAAATTCATTTTCGTATCCGTAACGTAAACAAAGAGGTCCGTAAGAATTTCAAATGGACCCACCAGTAGACGTAAATGTATACTGTTTCAATAAATAGCAGTTACGTCTACTCCAACACGGGTATCCACAACATATAATATTCAAAATAATGCTGGATTAGAAAAAAAAACATTAATAACTTTGTATATATATATATACATACATACATATATATATATATATATATATATATATATATATATATATATATATATATATATATATATAAAATGTGAACATAGAAGTCAACACTTAGAGGCGACAGTCTGTTTCATGCTAGATGCAATCGTCAGGCCTAACGATTGCATCTTGCATGAAACAGACTGTCGCCTCTAAGTGTTGACTTCTATGGTCACTTTTATATTTACGCACGCTCTATCTATTATATTGAGCACTTTATCCCATAAATATAGCACACTTTAAGACTATATTTCTTCATATATATATATATATATATATATATATATATATATATATATATATATATAATCAATAAATGGATATTTTTAATCTTGCAGTTCGGGATATCATTTTATATATATACATGCAAACATATATATATATATATATATATATATATATATATATATATATATATGTATATATATATATATATATATATATATATATATATATATATATATATATATATGTATATATATATATATATATATATATATATATATATATATATATATATATATATATATATATACATATATATATTCAAGCATATTTGGTTGAATAATCTGGACATTATTGTAATCCTCACGAATTATCTGGTCGATTTCTTACTGTTGATATTAAACTCATTAAGGAAGGTGCCGTAGGTTTTTCTTTTCTTTTATATTCATTTTTCTTTTCTCAAGTACTTTCAATCTCATCCAAGATCATCTTCAGCATTGAAATGATAAGACAAAAGAAATTAATGTAACTGATAGTTGTGATTGTTTTTTAAAACGCATGAACCTGCTCTGTTATATTTAATTTAAGTGTAATAGTTAAAGCTTTGACGTTTTTTATGTCCTTGATATAAGGGAGGTAATTTTAATTTGTATAGTTATAATTTCAAACATTGTAAAAACATGGCTATTAGAAACATTTTAAAACGTTGTTGCTATACTCATAGTCAGTTATGTGCCATGCGGGATACACGTTTAGGAGATCATGTATCTTTCGATACATGACTGACGAAGCAGATTTTTTCCCGCACTAGGTTTGTTTCTAGGGTAGACCAGTTGCCATCCAAGGCTCCAGAACCCAGTATGTCCTGCTATTTTACCCATAGCTGGGGGAGAAGTTGATTCATACCTTTCCCAAGGGTATTAGCACGTAAGTGAATCCGATGGATTTGACTGGCTATACTCATAATTACCCTTAATTAGTGTTGATTGTTCGCTCCTTATATACTTGAGAAAATTAAAATTAAAATAAAGGCAAGGAAAAAACTACCGCGTTTTCCTTTATGAATATTATAGTATTTTTTTAATACACTTATCATTATACACTTATATAAGCAGTAAGTTGCGGATATCCTTTGAAATGTGGACGAACAGATCCGCCTACGAAACTTTGATTCGGGATGCTGAAGGTAACATCAATCAGCTAAGTAGGAAACTTTTGCTCATATGAATCCTATTAATGCCCCATCTTTGATATCGAGTACTTTATTGCAAATACTGCTTAACTTAAATGTCTTTTCTCCCAATATCCCATTGACGGTCAACATTTTTGGCTTCATATTATTTTCGACATAGCTATATATAGAAATATATATATATATATATATATATATATATATATATATATATATATATATATATATATATATGTATATGTATATATGTATATGTATATATGTATGTATGTATGTATGTATGTATGTATGTATGTATTTATGTATTTTGTGGACTCTCCCGTCATATTCGAAGTATGAGAGTCAAGCAGCTCAGTTCCTAGGAACCGACAGCCCAGACACCAGTACACATTTATTATAGTGGCGAAGGCTTTGTGAAGAACCAACCACACTTTTTGAAGGCCCGAATACAGAGACCTGTGCACTATGTGCCACAAGGTCCCCAATAACCCTCCGCAGGTTTTGAATTCAGAGTTGTCCTTCTTCTAGACCAGTTGCTATTCAAGGCTATAGAACCCTGTCTGTCCTGCTATTTACCCATAGCTGTAAGAAGAAGATGATTAATACTTTTCCCAGGAGTATTAATATATATATATATATATATATATATATATATATATATATATATATATATATATATATATATATATATATATATATATATATATATATATATAATTTTAAATAGTTAATGAATATTTTTAATCTTGCGGTGTAAGAGAAACCATAGTTTCAATTTCCTTATCCCCTCTACGAAATGTGTTATAACTGATACATGCACCGAGGTATTTGAAGTGTTTTGTATTAATTAATTCTACTTCATTGTAATGATAATATTAGCTATAATAAAGAAACTTTGAGCATTCATTGACCGAGTAACGAGTGCTACTCTCTGTTGAAATTTATAAAATCTTTCTCTTTAAATAATTGTACTGAAAAATAGTTTTCTCAAGTGCAGTAGCTGTTATCGCTCTTTACAGTTGTTAAACATGTTCTCCATAAGAGAAAACTGAGATAACTTTCTATATCCCTAAAGTGATTATTGCCTTTGGCGATTAATGGGATTCCAAGATGGCTGCCTACCGTTACGGTGATAGCAAATCGATGAACATTATCCACAGAAATCCATGATTAGCACCAAACTGTAGTTATCGAAAATAAACTACTCTTATTATGTTTTTATCAAGGAAACGTTGCATTTTAGTTATTTCTCTATTTTCCATGACTTACGCTTCCACCGGACATCATAACATAAGTATTTATAGTGCGGGTGCTTCCTAACTTTTGTTCAAAGTGGTGTGGAATATCAGCATCATGTTGATGTTATTATTTTCTCTTCGCGTTACACGTGCAATCGATTTTAGTTGTTGCTGCTTTTGAAATACAGCAAAGTATTTTGCTTATTGGAAATATTAAACATAATCTAGTAACTTGAAATTAAAATTAAAATAAAAGAAAGATATTTCATTTTTAAACATTCATCTTAAACCTTAGGAATCGTTTTTCGTCCATTAGTTTTTTGTGGAGGTACTTAATATTATATAATATCCCTTTATTTCTATTGCACTTCTAAAGTAATTATGGTTTTCAAAGCTCTTGTGCATATATCTTATGGTGTAAAAGAACTAATGGTATTTTCGTAATATATCAAAATTGTTTTAAGAAAGAAACACAGGAAGGGTTTAGAACTTACATAAATTTTGTTATCTAGTACTATTAGTATAAGAAAAAACTACTAAAAGCAACGTTACAATAATTAAATTTCTCTGTTCGGAAGTCAACATTTTTAATATGTAGATAAGGATGACAAAGATAAATCTCTCAATTTCATTCACCAATAATCTGCAGACCAGCTTCTTAAATATTACTCAGCTTCAGCGACGTTTCTTGACTTTATACCAGACTTGAGTAAATGGATTAGGCTGTGAATGGATCCATTACACAATTGGAAGGTTCCGCACGACTAGTTTTCTATCCACTGCTGCAAGGAGTTATCGGCCGACTTAGCCTATTATTAGTTCTATACCTACTATTGTCAAAATAAAACTCAGACTCCTACTTTTGGGTAAACTGTCAGCGAACTTTCCCAAAGACTATTTTATTTTATTTTTCTCCGGGCCTCTCCACTCCATCCACTTCTTGTAAATGTGATTCGCTCGAAAGTTTTTCACACCCAACTGAACATTGATGTTTGTTTATCATTGTGTAAGTTTTATTTCCTTTATTTTTTCTATTTTTTGCAATCCTGCACACGACCAGCCGTCTAAACTTCCTTCCTTTTCCTATTTATCTAACTTATTTGGCATCGTCTTTGCTTGTCAAAACCGGGGCCAAAAATGACAACGATATGTTCTATTTCAATCCATTCGTCTTGAATCGAAATATATACGGCTTGTCATTGACAGAAAAAAAAAATCGCAGATGGCAACCATGCCGCTGCTAGTGATGAGGTGGACAAGGGACGAATTAGGTACCCTTGGTTCTAATGGAAAGTGTTTGCATGCACGAAAATGAAGGGAAAGTTTCTAACTTGGAACCAGGGTTGAAGTAGAGAGTTTGATATTCACGGAGGCGTTACAGCTATGACACTGTTCCAGTCTTAATGTTATATAGGAATAAAAGTGCCGACACTTGAGTTTGAACATAGATCGCCAGTGAGCAAACACAAGCGATCCCATTATTGAATTAAGTAGACCACGTGATCATAGAGGAAACGCATATATGGAGGAAGTAGCTGACATCTAAACATTCTTAATCTATCCTCTATTACTCTTCTGATCACTATTTCTACTCTATTACTATACGGACCACTATTCTCTGGTCGGTCCTGACCCGTCGCGGTCGGTACTGATCGTTCGTTTCTCGGCTTCAAGGCTAAGATCACGGTGTAGTATCTGTTCTCAGATTACTCGCTGGACGATCGCCTATAGGGCTGAGATTCGATCTCTGATACAGGCCGATCGCAGGGATTCGTCCCTGTGCTGGTAGTATCGCAGCTACGTCTAGCTATGACCAGCTTTGACAAGCTATGACCAGCTAAGACCAGCTAAAGACTAGCTATGACCAGCTAAAGACCAGCTTGGACAAGCTAAGACCAGCTAAAGCCAAAGCACTGCAGCCCGGGTGAAAAGCCGGGTCCATTCCCCCTCCCTTCCCACGTTAAACCCCGACCTTGTGTCACAACCTGGCCCTCTGGGAGGTCAAGTAAATCCACGGACCACTATTCTCTACTTTATTCACTATACTATCTTTACTGTCCGAATCACTATTCCCTGGTTACTATTCGAGCGAGTATTATCGAGTAAGTACTATTAGTGCGAGTGTTATTCAAAGGCGTCTGACACCAGTATTTTACAACGGTGTACTATAGTTGTATATACGATTTCAAAGTCTCAGTTACGACCAGTACTACAAACGTGACAACGAGTATTCGTTGGCATCACATAAGGTAACTAATTCACAGAGCAGTGACGAAGGCACAATATTTACCAAAAACATTATTTCACAGTATGCTTTTTTAAAATTATTTCACCCCAAGCAAAGCGGGAGTACTACTAGTACACAGGTGGTTGCAGGGATTGAACGTAAAAGAGAACACTGGAAATAGGGAGCATTGAGGAAAGGATAAAAGATGAAGGGAATTTAAGAAGTCAGAAGATAGCGATTGACGTTGCATTTAAAATTTTTAAGATCGTAGTTATCAAGTAAGCATGTAAACGGAATGGAGATCCGCAGGCGGGAAATACCAGAAAAGAAACTGTTGGAATAGAAGTGGCGGTTGCATTTAGCTATTTCAACAGTAAAAGGTTGGGACGTAGATTCGAATCCAGCATCACGTTTAAATTCATGTAGTCGGGGCACCAGGGCAAATCTTCATTAGAGCAGTTGCCATGAAAATATTTGTAGAAAAGACAGAGGGAAACCATGTCAAGTCGCCGAGAATGTTACTGAAGTCGAGATGTCTGGTCAGGATCGATTACATTACAGATCCTTCTCTCGTCAGTTGCGATGATGAGACGTTTGGTTTGTTTTACAGCATATCAACCTCAATGGGTTATTTAATGCCGACAAATGTTTTATTGTTGGTAATATTTTTTTTCCTTCAAAAACTATTGCTGATATTTTTTCTTCAAAAATGTATTGCTGGTAATAATTTTTTTCTTTAAAAATTTATTTCTGGTAATATTTTTTTACAAAAAGTATGTCTTGTATTAAAGCCTATTTTTACACTTTTACATATAACATCAGGACAACCTTCAAAAGCTTGACGACACGTCGCAGATATCTCTCTCAAGTAAGATCCCCCCATAGAGGAGAACATGACTAAAGACTGTGTGTACCCTAATCGTGCATCTGCAGAAAGAAATATAAAGGAGAGACAGGCTGCCCCCTCTAGGTAAGGCTTCAAGAACACCAGAAAGCTGTAACACGAGGGGAAGTGGAAAAATCAGGCGTGGCTGACCACATATAGAGAGAGAAGTGAGATCACCGTCCTCTGTGGGATCAGTTTGAGATCATAGACTAGGAACACCATTGGAAAATTCGTGAACTTAAGGAATCAGCACATATGCTAGGCCACAAAAATCTCCTGGGCGTAACCAAGCATAGAAATGAATACAATATGGGAACCAGTAATAAGGAGTGCCAGAGAAAAGTGATGATAACAACAAAGTTTCAATATGAGCTCTGGTAAAAACTCCAATGATAACAGAAAAAATTACAATATGAGCACTGGTAAAAATGGTTGCTGAAGACATTAGGTTTATAATACCCAGAAATTCATACAGTGGATAAAGCCGTTGGTTAGATCCAGTGACAGGACCCAAAGAGTGTGAGTTCAATACCCGGTTAAAGCAGAGGGAAAAATTAACAGGTGATAACTGATAACTGACATCCATTAAACATGGCACGTGGAACTAGAACAGTCTACCCCAGTGAGCGAAATAAAGGGTTCAGTTCGACATTCCAACCACCTGAAGAAGGCCGGAGCGTACAACGGCCGAAACGTTGTAATAAATATGGCGACAAAGATGAGGACAATAGTCCGAACAATGTGAATAATGTGTATATCTATTTATTTTCGTCAAATGGTCTGAATATTAGTGAAATCTTACTAAAGAAAAAGATGCGCCCTTCAGATTCTAACCTGCATGCCGAAAAGGGAACAATTGTTAGATCCGAGGTGCTTTAACCGACTCGTCCACGAAAAACACTTGCTGAGCAATCAGGGCTGAAGAGTGCCTTTAAGCGAAATCCTGTTCGCTTTAAACTCAAACTTTTATCTCTGCCAAGTTTCGTATCCAGACGTAAATAAAGTAATTTTTAAAGTAGTAATGGATTGTTATTTATTAATCCGACAGATTTTATTGCTTAAACGTTATTTTTAGTGGATACTCATATTTAAGTAGATACAACATTTATTTATTTTATTAAATCGTATTTATTAAATAGTATATTTTCTTTTACCAGTCTGTATCTTCGAGAAATCATATTATAGAAAAATAGACGTAAATATATGTGTGTATGTGTGTGTATGTGATTTGCATCTATTAAGTTACGTATACGCAGGATTGCCTTTGCATAGCGATTTTTCCCAGACAAGTAGCTACACTTGATTTAGTAAGAAATCCGACAAATTCATGCTTTCGTCTGTGAACACCTGACACCTGATGAAGATACATTCTTAATGACACCATTCAGTTATGCCTTTCCGATCTTGTTCGCTAACTGGAATATATTTGCCATTAGTTCCTTTTCTATACGCGTAGTTGCATTTGCTGTCTGTATAAGTACGCGATTTGTAGTAGAGAGCTCCGCTCTGCAATTGCGTAGACCTCTATCTAAATATTTATAGCTTTTGACGGCATAAAGACGCACAGGAAAATAACACAACCCAATGTCAGCAGGGCATATTCCTGTAAATGAATTACAATGAGTTTCCCCTTGTACAAGGCCCAAGAGCTAGGGTTGCAGATTAAGAGGTATAGTTTGTGTGTATATGTGGGGAAGATAGCGGTTAAATCTAGACTTGAACAGATTAAGAATTTTGCGGAAATATCCTCTTGGGAGTCGGTTTAACAGAAGATTGGTTCGCGGGAAGAACCTTCTAGAATGAAACTTATTTCTCGCCCATGAAATACAGAGGTAATTAGTGTGGTTTGTTACAATATGGTTGCCATGGCAGATCTTAAACGTGAAGGTTAGAACTGGTGAAATTAAGTATTGTAATTCGTCTGGGCACTATCCATGGAATTAGCGATATACCAGTGAGATATACCAGTGAGAGGCTTGCGAGATTTCATCTGTGAAGCATTCATTGCCATATAAAATGACTGACATTACGTAACTGTTCCAACGGCTACTTTCCCTACTGTACATTATATTTTACAAATATATATATATATATATATATATATATATATATATATATATATATATATATAGAGAGAGAGAGAGAGAGAGAGAGAGAGAGAGAGAGAGAGAGACAATATGTTTCCGAGCGCCGTCTCCACTTAACTTCAAGGAATCCTAAAATCTTTCTAATGTTATCTTATCTAAACTTTTCTTTTATCTCATTATAGCGAATTTAGCATTGGTTTTGAAATCGGCTGTCCTAGGCGCGCAGATGTAGATGTATATATATATATATAGATAGATATAGATGTGTGTGTATTGTGTGTGTACGTATGTAGAGGTCTGGGCGGGAGTATAAGATTTTTTTCGCCTATGGGGTGTGTGTGTCGTCAAGAAATGTACACACTTCCGGTATATCTTCGGACGTTTGAAAATACGCACCCTTTTCTCACTGAAATCCCTCTTTAAATCTTCCCTCTGTTAGATTCTAATGCCCTCTCCACCTTCGGACCTCCCTGTCTCTCTAAGCTGTTGCCCCTCGATATAGATCACAGGTCCCCCCACACTGTCACACATACTCTCAGCAATTTTTCTCGGAGTTGTTGTTCTGTTTTCTTTTTGAATCTGTAGGTCTGATGAATTGGATCGTTCTTACGATTCCAATGGAATAAATTATGACCATGGAATATTAGTGTTTAAGTCTTTTTATTATATATATATATATATATATATATATATATATATATATATATATATAAGCTTAAAGAAATTATATACAAAAACAACATTGCATTTTTATTAAATGTTTGTTATTTTAATCGTTAAAATGTGTTTTTTTTTTAAATTCTGGGAGCATTTTTATGTTAAACAATAAAACTTAATTTTTCCAAAAGATATAATGAAAATTTATTGTACAAGTTACGCACACTATTAAAACCAACTTACCTGTGTGCACTACTGTCGCAAATTTGGTTTTGATCGGTCAGTGTATGTCTATTTTAGAGGGTGCGTTGGACGGATTAACAGAAGTCACAGAATTTTATATATAGATTATCATCTCTTTGTCTGCATGTCGTTGGCCTTCATTCAGCTAAACGTTTGGCAATACTGACATGCCCATTAGTTTCGAAATAAGACATGCATCTGCGCGACAGTAAACAAACGGTAGCTATTTTGCCGATATTGCATCTGTGCCACTGCTCAAAATTTTACGCATGAGGGGCTATTAACGTTGTTTGAAAACTGTTGACACGACAAAATTATTGAAGTGCTTCATGAACATAAAATGACATTAGAAATTTGTTGATTTTTCCCTCCAAAAGTCTACTGTGCCTTGAAGGAATTTGTTACAAATGTAACTAATTACACTGCAGGATATTACATAGGGAATATACAAAATGATTATCCTCCAAGTCTATAAATCGACCATTCGCCCTTGCATGGAGTATTGCTGCCATATATGGTCTGGGGCCCCTGCTGTTTGCCTCAGGGTTCTTGATAAGATCCAGAGACGGATATGCAATGTGATTGGCCCTGATCTGTCATCTCGTCTGCAGTCGCTCTCTCACAGACACGATGTTGCATCGCTCTACCTTTTTTACAAGTACTTTCACGGTAATTGCCCCGAGGAGTTGCTTTCGCTTGTCCCTAGGCCTCGTGAATTTAAACGTCCTACGAGGCTGGCATCCCGTTCCCACCCCTTCATCGTTGAAACTGTTAGATGTAGACGTCTCTTCTACTCCAATAGCTTCATGTATCGCACATCTCGCCTATGGAACTCCCTTCCCTATTACTGTTTCCCTGACAAATACAATCTCCAACGGTTTAAGTGTAGCGTCAATCGACATCTCCAGTTGCCTTGATCTATCCACTTCCCTTCTCCACATCCTCTCATCTTTCATTCCTATCTGCTCTCGCTCCAAATCTTCTGTAACGCCCTTGCCTTGATCGACCCACTGTCTTTCTCGTTCTCCACATCCTCTCCTTTACCACTCCTATCTGCTCTTCCTCCAACCCTTCTGTAACCCCATGCGTGATAGTGGCCTCCGGCCTTGCTTGGTGTGATACGCTTAAAAAAAAAATTATTTAGATTAGACAAATAGGAACCAGATTGAGGGATAAGGATATATACGATGATATCTGCGGCTGGAATCTGCTTACTAATACCCAATATGACACTGAAATCTTCAAGAGAAATCCTCCTCAGGTTTTGCAGTATAGGAAACTCTATTTCCAGAAAGGGTTATTTGCGAAAGAGTTTAGTGCTTTCGACTTAGACATTTGTAAGGAGTCTGATTATTATTATTATTATTATTATTATTATTATTATTGTTATTATTATTATTATTATTATTATTATTATTATTATTATTATTTGTGAAGCTGGAATCATCAGTACGATTAGAATTGACCCGGTAAGGTGGACGGTGGCATTAGGGTGACCTTTTCTTTAATCCTATGGATAAATACATAAAGGCCCAATTTCAGGTTTTAAATTTAAATAGAAACCAGTGTCCTTCAAATACAAAAAAAAAGTCATTCTCAACTAGGAGAAGGCTAATTTAAGCTACTCTTGCAACTAATGAATTAATTTGGTTTAAAAAAAAACGACAGCCATATAATATTCAGATCAAAATACCATCGACAAACTTTGCAGAATTTTTAATTAAATCAGTCCAGCCCAAACCAAGGCGATAAAGCCACTAAGATGCAAGGGAGTACTGGAAGTGAAAGAAACAGAGAGGTCAATGAAAGAACAGGATTCAAGTAGACAGAAAATCATTGACATTGTATTTAAATTTATCGCGATCGTAGTTGAGAAACCAGAAAGCTCGAAGCGAGTTCCACAAGCGAGAAGTGCGACAGATGTAACTATTAGAATAGAACATGCGGTTACATCAAGCAATATTGGCAGGGAAATTATGATATTTAGCTGCCAAGCTAACACCGCGCAGAAATACGCTACCAAAATGAAAAGGTCACCAGAACAATTACCCGGAAAATATTTATGGAGAAAGTAGAGGAGAGAAGCTATCTAAAGGTGATTTGAAAATGACTGAAGCTGAGATGACAGGTCAAAAACGATAACACTACAGATTCTTCTCTAGAATTCGAAACATTGAAAAATGATAGCATTGTCAAGAAACAGGTATATGATGGCGGCAATCAATTTTTATCCAAAAATTAACATTGGGATGTCATGTTAGCTGTTTTTCAAGCCAATATTTCTGCAGAAATTATCAAATTAACTTTCGTTGATAGTAATTTGCTACAAGTCATTGCAGGGGACAGCAATTATCTAAGTAAATAATATCAATTTTCTGCTTTGTTATTGCATCCATCTTGTCAGAAGCAGTTTCTATGTCCTTACTTTGAATGGATTATTGTTGGGTTACTTATTGGCTTTCATTTTGTTATCGGAATATGGCTTCTCATTGATTTTTTTCACGTTGACTGCATCAAAAGTCGAAAGAGGTAAAAGTATTTTCGATATGTTCAAGCAATAACTGAAATCTATATCATGTTGAGGCAAACGAATTTCGGGATGTTCCATGTACCAAAGAAAAAAAAAATAAACTCAGAATTTCGTGACTATCAGAATATTAGTTTAGAAGTATTATAATTTTTCTTATTTGCCTAAAATGTTGAAACGCACTGTAGATATGTGAGTATGACAAACTTTCTTTTACTTTCTCCATTAAGCTATTTCTCTCTCTCCCTCTCTCTCTCTCTCTATATATATATATAAATATATATATATATATATATATATATATATATATATATATGCATACACATATATATATATAGCTAACATACCAGACACACATATGCGTACATATATGTTTATATATATATATGTATATATATAGAGAGAGCGAGAGAGAGAGAAACATATACACACACACACATATAGAGAGAGAAAAAAAGAGAGAGACAGGCGCACACACAGACACACACATACAAACATATATATATATATATATATATATATATATATATATATATATATATATATATATATATATATATATATATATATATATATACATGTCTTCGCAATTCAGTCTTGAGGATCATCTCGGAAGAGATCGAAAGTGTTTGAATTAACAAAAAATACAACGCCTTCCTTGATGAATTTCAACTTTACATCTAGAAGCTTATTAGTAAACTAGAAAGAATTATTATAAAAATACACATACTATGTGTATATTATTCAGTGAAGGATGCTTGAATGAATATATGCAGCCTAAACATATATATATATATATATATATATATATATATATATATATATATATATATATAAAGAAAGAAAGAACAATAAGATATATAATCCGTTGTTCTGATAGATATTTTTCATTTTTACAAAATAGTCCTCCAAATTCGCTTGAGGATGAAATGGAACTAATGTTTTTTAATTTAATTACAAAATTAAATTCGAAGCTTTTAGCTTCCATTTTTGAAACATGGTTATTACTTTGTAGCAAAAAACATATTTTAAATCAGTTAATTTATAACATATATATA
>OZ038487.1:58340841-58373341 GCA_964036315.1 Acanthosepion esculentum | reverse complement strand
AAACGTCTTATTCAGCATAAGCATTTTAACACAATCGTTCTAATTTGAGTGTCTCTCAAGCTTCGTCCCATGAACTTTAATAAAAAAATATAGATTTCTCAATTCATTTAATATGCTAGGATCAAATGATAACGCTGCAAAAGAAAGGAAGAGGCATGAACTCCCACGACCTGACATGGCATAGCGTGTAAAAAAAAGCGATAGTCGAATCGGCATATTTAAAGTGCTGAGTGGGATTAGGAGAATCTTTATATGCCCAATGGATTTGCTAATGAAAATAAGAAATATGTTGTTGAGATGATATATAATATATGAATGAAAACACATCCTGAGAATGCTAGAATTTTAGTGCCTTTTTACAGACGGTAGGTATGGAATATAGAATGATCTGGTGGAGATCTCTTAAAAGAATCGTGGGCTTCGTCGCCTACGCTCCTTATCCTCCAAACCATCACTAGCTTTCTCCAACTCGTTCATTCCGTTTGTCTTAATTATCAAGTATATCCACGAAGGCCGTTGTCAATGGCCAGAACTTCTGAAGGCCATGAGATGCCTGCAGGCCCCAACGTTCTCTCTTCGGCTCTACCCTAACCCTTCTTTAAATTAATGACCTGCCTAAGAAAGTTCTCAGATCATTATCAAATATCTATTACAGAGGATGTCAGAGTTTACCGTTACAACTCCCCAAAATTAGATGACCAAAGCCTGGCTGTTGATCTCCCCTCTGGGGCACGGTTTAAAAAATTGGTTTATCACATCAACTGCCTCCAAGCTAAACATCCACTGCCAAGCTAGAAATGTTTCATCATAATCGAGTCGACTATTAAACTTCACACACACACACACACACACGCACACACACACACACACACATATATATATATATATATATATATATATATATATATATATATATACATATATATATACCGGGTATACCAGGAAAATTGTCCAAATCGAGTAACAGCATGGGATAATTATTGATCCCACAAATGTTTAATATCTCAATTAGTTTAGTAGCTTTTTTAACCACTAAACTAAGTGAGACATCTTGACCCCGTTTATCGAAAGAATCACTGAAAAACACTTCGAGTTATTCAGGTAGAAAGAGAAGAGTTTAAAATCGTTTTGTGTTAGCCCCACTATATCTTCCCAAATGACCAATGATAGGAGAAAAAAGATCATTCAGGCCTTCAGTAATGTTGTCAACATTCATAATCTGGCTTCCATCTTCAAAGTCTATTCAACAACCATCAAGAAAAAAGTGAACAATTTTAAAAAAGATGGAACATTGAGAGGAAAACTGGATCAAGAGATCATAACAGGAAGAGATTTCAACTTAGAGCTAAATACATTCTTATTGTTCAAAGTAGAGCCCAATAGTGTTATAAAATCCACGGAGAATTCCAGTAAGATATCTTTAATCATTTCTAAGATACAACGGATCGAAGGTTAATCTAACAACTGGACAATTTTGCAGTTACAAAATTTTGTGGATGGTTCTGCACAAAACCTTCACCATTATAATCAAATCTCATGTGCTGGTGTCGGGCTGATCTTCGACGGGATCGTCAGGCCTGACGATTGCGTCAAGCATGAAACAGACTGTTGCCTCTAAGTGTTGACTTCAATGTTGACTTTTATATATCTCTATCTATAAAAGGCAGGTGTGTGTGTGTGTGTGTGTGTGTGTGTGTGTGTGTGTGTGTGTGTGTGTGTGTGTGTGTGTGTGTGTGTGTGTAACGAATGCACGGCCGCAATTATCGACGGATTTGCACCAAAATTTACATGCACATGCCCCAAGTTAGTGAAAACGCCAAGACCGACTTTGCATTTCCCAACTTCCATCGATAGTGGAAATAATCGATTTTTTTATGCTTCTACGGCAGTTTTTATGTAGTTTGCGGCCATTTTCTACTGGCCAGAGTGAGAGCCTATAGCTGGTTGTCACGAATAGGCAGGGAGATTCTATTGGCCAGCGTGAGAGCCAACAGCTGACTGACACGAATGTTAACTAGCATGCAAAAAAATCGTTAGCTGCATTCATCACAATTGGGAAAAATTTAAATCTGCATGGCACTTTACTCCAATTGGCTCATTCGCTTGCTTAAACTCAACGTTGATTCTGATTCCGCAGAACTGGGTTAGGTGTGAAAAAATATTTGTTGTTAACATTCTTTTTTCATTCGGTTTTTCCAGTTACGAGTCCTTTTTTAAAGTTGATCGTTTTGTGTTCATTTTGTTTAGTTCTTTTTTCGTAATAGATTTAATGTTTATTATAGAGCTTTGAAAAAACTCGCAGTGTGAGATAGGTGAGAAGTAAAGCATGTAGCAACATCAGCACGGCAAAGGGCACTCCTTTAAAGGCAAGGAAGGGCAAAAATATTTTAAGTCAAGTGATAGCGATTGCTGTATGTGTCGTACGATTTTTGAATCAAGCACGGGCAACGCCGGGCCATGCTGCTAGTATATATATATATATATATATATATATATATATATATATATATATATATATATATTTGTGTGTGTGGGAGAGAGAGAGGAACCAGTCTAGGAGAAGGAAACATTGAATTTAAAGCCACCTGCTGCCTTGTTGATACTGCGTAGATGTTAACATAAAAAACAAGTCCAGCTCTGAATGGGGGCCGATGTAACCTCAGCATTCCCAGTGCAAAAGGAACGGGCAAACTATTACACTATTTTTCATTGATTGTCACCCTGAACCGCAAGTGTGAGATGGACGGGGGTGGGGATCACAGCGGCGCAACATGCGCTAATTGAATAAAATGATGATTGATTCGCTTTTTATGGCTTATCAAATCTTGAAAGCCAGAAAATATTTTTAGATTGTATTTTTGAAGTGGGGGCGAGAATAATGATTTAGTGATACAACTCTTACTAATTAACCCATAGCTGAAGGATAAAGAGTTGGTTTCATACCTATCCCAAGGGTATTTGCGCGTAGGTTATTATAACGAACGAAACTGAAATTGTTAATCTCCGATTAACAAGTCCGAGCCATTATCCATTACACCACCCGCACATCCAAGCTTAAAACACCTAGTATTCCCAAGTATTCAGCCACCTAGGTACAGATCAGGCTCGACGTTTTTTAACTTTGGTGATCGTCGAGGAAACGATTTTTCAACGTGAAATAGCCGTAAGTTTTCAGTGACCTCAAGTGGATATCATATATACGGTACGTCACTAGAGAAGCTGTAAAAATTGCCGGTTCATTGTAGCAATAGTCAGATCAGTCCAAAAATGGATTATTCCTACCAAATCTGAGTTGGAGCTGCTCATCCTTAGTTTTCCAGCCTTGACAGAATGAAGAAGCTCCTACCTGGCATTTTCCAACCTACAACCCCTTTCCCACAGACAAAATGTCGCAAGGTCTCTCGTTAGTTTGTCGCTATTTCCATAGTAAACGTTCTAACAATCTACATTCCTTAGTCCCACCAGACATTTAGACTTAAGACCCGTCCTGCCACGTATACAGGTTCGAGTCATTCTCATTCCCTTCGTATTTCATTGGCAAAATCAGCTACTTTGTGGAACAGACTCCTGCGAAGATGCTTCCTTGACCACTACAATATTAACCTCTTCGTGACCGGGTCAACTACTTTCAACAAAGTCAGCAGCCGAGTTCCTCTAGATGGAGAGATGTATTTTGCATCCAAAGGACGGTTAGGAAAAAAATCGATAGAAACATACTTGTTAGCAGTGATTATTTTATCTATCACAGGAATTGGTGACTAAATGCTATAAAATAACCAAGAGATGGTTGAGGTTTGCGAATTATATCCGTTACTGATTTGAAAGTGCAGGTAGCCTAACGGATATCGGTTCAGAAGGTGAAATCGGCGTGCCGAGTTCAAATTCGGAGCGACGTTCATTTTCGCAAAAATGCCCTGCTGAAAAGGCATGAATCCGTCTCTTATCTCTTCAGCTATGAGACACATAGCAGGGTAGGCTGGGCTTATATAGCAACCAGCCTGAAAGAAGGAAAACTGAATTCAAACGTTCGAGATGATAACGGGGAAAAACAATAATATAATTCCGAAGAATGTATGACATTTCAAAGATTTCAAATAAAATCAGGAAATGGTGGAGATTCATGATCAGATACGTTCTGAAGGGAAATTGCATTAAAAACTTTAATTTTTGCATATTATGATGAAAATATATTTCTTGTGAAAATAAATGTGTTTTTAAACACTGGATGAGAGCTTGATGATTTAGCTGTGTATTATATTGTGTCATAATCAAAGGATATATCATCCTAAATACTAATTATACATGTCAGTTAAGCATAAAGTTAATTAAGTAAAAAGATTAATTATACATATCAGATAAATATCAAAATAACATACATTAACTTTTAATTTTAAGACTGAATACAAAAAGAACAACACATAAAAAAATGTGGAACTCGGTTGGTCTGTTCTACACAACCAGATATATTTACCTGACTTGCATCAACTGATTATTTTTTTGGATGGCTACACAACTTATTAGTGTAGAAAACTTTATGCAAACCAGATTTCTTTGAAAGCTTTCGCGCATTAAAACCAAGGGTTATTTTCGTCTTCTTTGTTGCTGTAATCAAAACGTTTCGGTCGTTGTGCCCTACGTCCTTTCTCAGATGTCTATCGATCTGGGGAATTTTAAACTAATTCTGGACTGAAACATTTATTCATTAGTCCAGAGTTCCCTGTAGGTTACCCAGATCGATATGTCCCTGAGGGAGGCCGGAGAGCACAACGACCGAAAAGTTAGGATAACAATAAGAATAGTTCGAATATAAATAATGTAAAAATGATAACTACTCATTCCAGAAATTCAAACAGACCACCAATGGTATTTTGCTGAAAAGGTATCGAAGAGGTGTCTAATAAATGGCAACAAATCATTAAAAATAATGCTGGATATATATTTGTAGTTTCTTTTTCGAAGAATACATTTTCATCTATGGTGATTTTCTGAGCGTAGCTTCGATATGACACAAGATCGAAGTTATGGAACACGCAGTGAGGATCGAACTCACTACTCATAATGGTCTAGCAGACAAGCTTGCTAAGCATTACACTACGTCGAGGTGCCCAAAATAGTTTTCAAAGCGTAACTTAGATTTGGCACAAGGCCAAAAGTATGGAGCGCCCAGTTAGGATCGAGCTCACGACTGAGTCGTAATTGATCTAGCGAGACAAGCTTTCTAATCATTACACCACGTCGAGATCCCCTAAAGGATTTTCTTAGCGTAGCCTAGATATGGCACAAGGCCGAAACTATGGAGCGCCTAGTGAGGATCAAACTCACTACTCACTCGTAATTGATCTAGCGAGGTAAGCTTGCTAACCATTCCTAAATTCACTTCTTATGATTACGAGTTCATTCAAATCTTATGATTATAAGTTTAATTTTATTTAATTTTTTCTTGCACAGTTCCGCTCATATTACTATTTTTAATTATCATCTCAATAATTCACATTGATGGTATGAGTAACGGTTGAGATGATAGGATTTATCTTAAGTCCCTTATTCACCATTCTCTATCAATACTTCAGTCATAACCTCGTAAGACGACTGCTTAGAACTGAAGGAAAACCTTTCAGCACGGCAAAAACCGTTATCAGAATGTCGGAGGCAGGCCGAGTTCTCTTCTGCTTTATACTTGATCCTCTTTGCAGAGGTCTCCATTGAAACGCCGCATAATGCGATCTGCGAGATGGCAGCCATACAAATTGACAGCGGTTTGGGAAAAATTCAAAGATGCCATTAATTCGAGCGGCCGATACGACTTTTAAATGAGACCAGGATAATGAGTTTTGATTATAGTGGGCATTTGTGAAATAGATCGAGATCAATGCAGCTTACTCGGACTTAAATTGGACGCGAGCGGCTATAAATTGATCCGGATAATAATAATAATAATAATAATAATAATAATAATAATAATAATAATAATTTGAACAGACGTGAAATAAAAATATAATTTCTGTTAGAATGTGTATAAGAGCACGAGTGGTGACATTATCAATAAATAAAATACAATAAAATATTGAGAGAATGTGAATAATATTAATCAGGCCGGTTTTCCTCTTCTATGTGTCATGTCCCTTCCTGATGTGGGCGGTGATGGCTCTCCACAGCCTCCTATATCGTATATCTCTTAGTAATATTTTTACATTCCCTCCCATTAGCGGTTCTGGTAGGTGAGTCCCTGCCTCTCTCTCCTTTGCATCCGATATGCCCTATATTGTCAAACTTTCAATTCAACTTCGAACACAGACCTTACCGTAATAAGTAATTTTGCCCTGCCCTCTGAGGCTGGCTCTTTGGCCGAACTGGTAAGAATACAATTTTGGTTAAAATGTTCTTTTCCTGGTGAAAAATGTAATGCAATTTCGATTCCTGTGGGAAGCACAATTTTTCTTTAGTAAGACTTCTCAATTTAGGCCGGTTATTAATTTCAGTTTTAAATATATAAGAATAACATTTATATTACCACACACACACACACACACACAAATATATATATATATATATATATATATATATATATATATATATATATATATATATATATATATAAAAGGTAAAACCATAAAATGTGTGTGTGTGTGTGTGTGTGTGTGTGTGAAAATAAAAGAATTATTGACTGCGTGCTCTATGATTTTGTCTTTTACTACGTTTAAGCTAAGTAAATCGATGTTTAGGGAATACAACATGGAGTTATGATTTGAAGGCTTACCTTGCAAGATCATTTACTACTAAGTAGTGAGTATCATTCATTCCTGTGCCAGATCTAATCGACGCTTATTACATTTCTAATGTAATCGATCCTGGCTAGGTACCTTGACTTCAGTCACTTTCTCACCGACGTGATATCGCTTGCCTTTTTCTACAATTATTTCCATGGCAACTGCTCTGATGAGATGTTTCCCATGGTACACCCCAACCACATGAATTTAAGCGTGCTACTAGACTGGCAACTAGGGCTCACCGTTTTACTCTTTGTTATGGGAACTTACCCATAATAATAATGGACTATTCCGGACATCATAAATACTGCGCCTCAAGAGGGAGCAGAGAGGATTATTGTAAGAACATTGGAATAGTGATAAAAATCGAAAGTGTTGAACAACACTGGGAACACGTACAAGAGGTGTTTAAGAGAATACAAAGCTTTGGGTTCAAGGTAAAAGAAAACAAGTGCGATTTTTTCATGAAATAAATTAAATACCTGGGCCATATCATCGATCAAGAAGGAAGACGACCAGAGCCTGAAAGGGCAACGACAAGAAAAAAAATTCCAGTTCCAAAGAACACAATAGAATTACAAAGTTTTCTAGGCTTAGTGAGTTACTACCAGGAATTCATTCCCTATCATGCATAAACTTGGCGCACCACTGAACGAACTGCTAAAGAAAGAAAAAGTTTGGGAGTGGACAGATGAATGCCAGAAAACGTTTGACGAAATAATTAAGACGTTAACTTCGGATTTACTTTTGGCACACCAAGACCCTAAATGAGAAATAATTGTAGCAAGTGACGCAGAGTGCCTATCGTGTCGGGGCGTGTATACTGCATAAAATGCCGGATGGAACAATAAAACCCATCGTGCATGCTTCTCGAACTCCATTACCAGCAGAGAAAAATTACTCACAAATAGAGAAAGAAGTTCTGTGAATTATTTTCGTAGTCACAAGATTTCATAGATATATCTATGGTAGATTTTTTACTCTACAAACGGATCACAAACCGTTACTAACAATATTTGGTTCGAAAAAAGGTCTATCGGTTTAAACTGCAAATAGGTTACTAAGATTGGGTACAATTCTTCTGAACTACAATTTCAGATTGGAGTATCTACCAACGAAAAAATCGGCCATGCGGTTGGTCTGTCGAGACTTATACCAACGAAAACAGAGCCATTGGAAGATTCTGTAATCACAGCCCTACGACATGAAGAAGATATCAGGACAGTACTATGTTGTACAGTTCGAAACCTCCCCGTCACACTACAAGAGATAAAGAATGAAGCGATAAATGATGAATTCATAAAAGAAACAAAAGCAAAAATAGCAGAAAAAATAAACAAGCAAATATCGGACAGCTTTTCTTTATGCGATAATGTGCTACTTTTTAACGAAAGGGTTGTAATTCCAAAAACACTACAAAAGCGAACCCTAAAGGATTTCCACAGGGGCCATCCAGGAAAAAATAGAATGAAATCGCTGATGCGAAGCTATGTATATTGGGAAAACATGGACCAGGACATTACACAGATGGTGGAAAAATGCAAGGGTTGTTCCTTAGCAGCCAAAGCACCGCCAATCATTCATAAGACACGGCCAGAGACTGATCGCCCGTGGTCAAGAATACACGCAGATTATGCAGGTCCAGTTGATGGTTTCTACTATTTGATCATAGTGGATAGTTATAGTAAATGGCCGGAGGTGTTTCGTTGCAAAAATCCTACTTCGGAAACTACCATAAATTGCCTCCACGAGCTGTTCGCTCGGTTTGGAGTAGTGGATTGCCTAGTCACAGATAATGGAACGCAGTTCACATCAGCGGACTTCCAAGAGGTTTGCGAAATTTATCAAGTCAAACATATAAAATCCCCGCCATATCACCCAAGATCAAATGGGCAAGTGGAGAGATTTGTTGATACACTCAAAAGAGCGTTAAGAAAAGCATATGATGTGCCTACGAAAAAAGCATTACGACAATTTCTACAGGTATATAGAATTACACCAAATAATGCTACGCTATCGGCATTAACACCCGGAGAAGTGATGTTCGCCAGAAAAACCAGATCTGTATTTGATAACTTGCTACCAAGTCAAACAAAGCAAATAACACAGACGTGCATACCAAGAAAAAAGTTCCACCCAGGAGAAAAAGTTTTTTTAAAGCATATAAAAATAATGCAGCTTACTGGGAGCAAGGTACGATTGAAAAAAGAATCGGGAATATGGTTTACATAGTACAGGGACACAAATTCTCACATAGAAGACACGTAAACCAAATAAGGAAGAGACTGTTACAGGATGCTAACGGTCCACCTCAGGAAGAAGTGATGGATACGATTTTCGATACATTTGATATAAAAAGACCGCAAACAATGCCAGAACCACGAAGATCGTCCATAAAAAGGAAGTTCAGAGAACCTTTGGAAATAGATCCAAAGAAAAAAAATATTAAAAACCCCTGCTACGCAAAAGCATCGGACGGGGGTGTTATGGGACTTACCCATAATAATAATGGACTATTTCGGACATTATAAATACTGCTCCTCAAGAGGGAGCAGAGAGGATTATTGTAAGAACATTGGAATAGTGATACTTGTCGAGACAACATAGTTCACTCTAACCAAATCTGATAGTCATTACTAATACTTCTACTTCTTTGTATATATTTCTGTTTGTAATATATCTGTGTTATTCCATACCTGTGTTCGAGTTATTCTTCATTGGTTCTACCTTGGACCATCACCGTGGTACAAGGAACTTGGACCATAACACTCTTGAACTCGTAAGGTGCAATCGCCACTTCTATTCTAACAGTTTCTTTTCTCGCACTTCCCGCCTGTGAAACTCCTACACGATTTCTTGCTTCCCTGGTAACTGCAATCTTCATAAATTTAAATGCAATGTCAATCGCCATCTTCTGTTGCCTAGAACCCTGTCTTTTTTAGTCTTTTTATCAACCCTCCCTATACTCATTCTTTACTGCAAGTGGCACTGTCGCCTTGCTTGGGGTGAAACGATTTTGAAAAAAATGGTATATATATAAGATAAAAATGCATCCTTTTTGTTACGGCTTTGTTCCTATTGAGCGTTAACATGACGCCACAGTAGACTCTTTCAAATTGAATCTGAGTGAGACCGTCAAAGTTAATTGAACAAGCTACACAGATAGATAGATAGATAGATAGATAGATAGATAGATAGATAGATAGATAGATAGAATCACGCTTTTGTATACATCGAAGCAAAATGAAATGCATTATTGTTAACAAAATTATTGATGACCTTGTCTTTGTTCAGAAAGAAATGATAGGGACTTCACCCCAAGAGAAAAACATTAAATTGTCGACTCTAACTGTTGCGGCTTTCTCAGAAAATGATTATGCGTGACAGAAAAATGAAATACTTTCAAAGTCTTTGCAGGTATCCAATTAAATTCAACATTTCGATTGTGGAGAAGCCACGTCCAGATAAAGAGCCCAGCAGATGTAGATATACAAAGGTAATTAGAAACGTGAAGGCTGAAGTATCATGGAACTGGCCTCGGCTTCATGGCGACAGATAAATTAAAGTCAATGAAGACTTATTGCTCGTTCTGCACCATGACGTGGAAATTAAACTCTTTCTGTAATTTTAAGATTCATGGATCATTCATGGATCATTCGAAAGGAAAAGGGAAAATAATAACAAATAATAGTATATATGGCACCCGTCGGTCTCAAGAGACCATAAGCTAGGCAGTGTTTTTTTTATTATTATGAGAGGTTGGCAGTTGTCCATACAGCACACTACCGATGTTGTCCAAAGGAAAGACAGAGGTCAATACAGCTTTGTACCGGTTTCGTCGCAGGAGTTGGCAGAACGAAATTGAACATCGTACTGTCTTATGGACTCCAGTTCCATGATTTCAATTCAGAGTTGTCCCTCTTCCGGTTTGGTTGCCAACCATAGCTACAGATCACGAACTCTCCTACTATTTATCCGGAGTTGGAGGAACTTAATACGGCTTCTTGGCATCTCCTAGACCGGTTGCCCTCAAAGGCTATAGAACCCAGTATGTTCTGCTATTTATCCATAGTTGGAGTTTTTTTTTTGTTTGTTTTTCTTGGGGGGGGGGTATTCAATTTCTCTCTCCTCGCCCGGTTTCTATGCGAGGCTATAGAATACAGTCTGTCTTGGTAATTACTCATACCTGAGGGAGAAGAAGAGATGGTTTCATCTCAAGGGTATTAGCACGTACGAGACTCCAATGAAATCGAATGAATTTGAACTCGGCTCTCCAATTCCTCAATCCGAGCCGCAATCCATTACTGCACCGAGTATGCTCTTTGTTTATTTAGCGGCATATCAACACCTTATGGGTCATTTAATACCGAAATTTAATTTTCTTGGTAGAATTAGCAATTTCTTTTACAAAAATGTATTGCTGATATTTTTACTATAACTTTTTTTATATTTTCATAATTTTTTTTTCATCCCATTTTGAAGGTTAACTATTTGAACAAAGATGGGAACCTAACAGGGGCTACCACCCCGGGTTTAGGTTGAACCTGAGAAGAAGAATAATTAAGAGGTTGTTCCACGTTACTCAGAACGTCCCGAGCAGAGAGCTTGCGGCCGGTTGTAGTTTATCGTCATACCCAGGACGGCCCAAAAATAGATAAATAACAAATAACAGACAGACAGACAAATACGATGATGCAAATATTGTAAAGATGTTGGTAAAATAAAATTAAAAGAAAAAACAACTTAAGAACCGTTTTCTGCACGAAAGCGTGGAAGATTCACTCAGTGAATAGAAGTTCACAAATGCGTCATATCAAAGTGTCATTTTCGTATCAAATTAGAAAAGATACGGGCCGGGTTAGATTGGTTCAAATTTTACTATAAGTATGTATTGCTATTAATTTTACGATAAAAATGTACTGTTGGTAATTTTGCTATTAAAATGTATTTTTTATATTTTCATAGTGTTTTGTTCTTGTTTTTTTTTGGGGGGGGGGTCAGTATTTTACCCATAGCTGGGACCCGTGTCAGTGTACCCATGGGAACAAAAGCAGTTAAAATGTGTTTCTACGCGCCTTAAAACCGCCAATCCCTGAATCAGAGGTCTTCCTGTCGGATGTACTTTATCACCATACCCAGTACTATCCCAGCGATGTTAAAAAAATGTAACAATTATAAAGAAAATTTTGTATCGACCCAGATGTTGCCTACAAGCCATCTTTCAGATATACCTATGTACTACTGAAATCAAATCAATTACATTAATATACTGTACGTTCTTGTGAATAATACGACAGCGTGTTTTTGGAAGCTAAAAACGGAATAAATTGAATCATTAAATATAATACGACCCTACTATACAGCCATCCATATGTAATATTACGAAAAAGTTGTACCGTATCATCCATTAAAATCTCAATGCCGTACATATATAAAATATTTAATTTTTCATGATATTAAAGAATAGAAAGGAACCGGATGTTTAGCCATTGTTCGTTTCTTCTCTCAATTTCCGTTTCGAAAGATATTTTTCGAATTTTCAGGGATCGTTGCTTTGTTGTAACATTAATGTTATTAAAACATGACAGATCTTGTGTATTCCCTTTATTAATGTTTTTAATCAATTTCGGTAAGTTTCCTATCTTTGAAACAAAAGACGCTCAAGTACGCTGATACTCAAAGAAAAATATATTGCCGACATATCTGATAACACTTGCCTGCTTTGTTTTATTATCTTTTGTGTTAACTGCGTGTATTTGCAATCTTGCTATTTCAAATAAGAGTTTATTTTTAAGCTGAGTAAATGTTTCTGAAAACGTTTACTTGTGTAGACGTCGAACCCCCACTTCATTACCTTTAGTTTTGGTTAAATATTTCCCTTATTATTTACAGACTAGCAGCATGGCCCGGGGTTGTCCGTGCTTTCTTCAAAAATCGTACGATTCATACAGCAATCGTTATCACTTGACTTTAAATATTTTTCCCTTCCTTGCCTTTAAAGGAGTGCCCTTTGCCGTGCTGATGTTGCTACATGCCTTACTTCTTGCCTATCTCAGACTGCTATTTTTTCTAAGCTCTATACTAAACATTAAATCTGTTACGAAGAACTAAACAAAATGAACACAAAACGATCAACTTTAAAAAAAAGGACTCGTAACTGGAAAAACCGAATGAAAAAAGAATGTTTACAACAAATAATTTTTCACACCCAACCCAGTTCTGCGGAATCAGAATCAACGTTGAGTTTAAGCAAGCGAATGAGCCAATTGGAGTAAAGTGCCATGCAGATTTAAATTTTTTCCCACTTGTGACGGATGCAGCTATCGATTTTTTGCATGCTAGCATGCTAGTTAACATTCGTGTCAGTCAGCTGTTGGCTCTCACGCTGGCCAATAGAATCTTCCTGCCTATTCGTGGCAACCAGCTATAGGCTCTCATTCTGGCCAGTAGAAAATGGCCGCAAACTACATGAAAACTGTCGTAGAAGCATGAAAATACCGATTATTTCCACTATCGATGGGTGTTGGGAAATGCAAAGTCAGTCTTGGCCTTTTAACTAACTTGGAGCATGTGCATGTAAATTTTGGTGCAAATCCGTCGAAAATTGCGGACGCGCATTCCTTACACACACACACACACACACACACACACACACACACACACACACACACACACACATCCTACCTTTTATAGATTGAGATTGTTGTTTTAAAAATAATCATATTAACTAGGCTTAAAACGGTCTGGCTGCTTTTCATTTTATTTCCGTTATCTAAAAATTAAAATGCTTTCTTTAACTATGTAATAGCCCAAGATGCTTTTTTCCTCCCATCCTCCTGCCTGAGGGTTGGGAGTCAGGGACAATTTCACCAATACTCTTTCACTCTATTTTCTCCTTCACTAGCGTTCTCCATTTCCATCAGTTCCATCGATCTCCTGTCGCCGACGCGCCCACCAGGATGAGTGTGCAGAGATTCTGGACCTCATGACATGTCTAAAGTATTGCAGTTTTCGCTTCCCTGTGGCACTCCCTGTTCCTATCACCCCCAGTACAGGCTCGTTTGTTTTTGTTCCATCCAGCTAATACGCAGTGCTTGCTTCTAGAATGTCTCGAATTACATCGTTTCATTAGCATGAACGACTATCAGCGTCCTGGTTTCGATCCATACAATACCACTATCCACACCAGGGCTTTCAGTAATCTCAATTTGATGTGCCTGTGTAGTGCGTAGTGACCTAAGTACAGATCTTGCTCTGCCTAGTCGAGCCCTGATTTCATGACTATGGTTTACTGTTTGATCTATATTGTTATCAGGTTCTTGAATGTAATTCCAAAGATAACTACGTTTCGAAGACAACGGATAGATGAACGAAATACGTTGGACTTGAATGCAAGTCTGATAAAAATAGCGGATGGGTTCCTATTTCAAACCGAAATAAGATTTTGTTTCGTAGATATAAGACAAAATAAAATTTTGATATTCTACACTACATAGAAACTGCATCTATATTTTAAATAATATAATGAGCATAAACCAGCATAAATAGGTGTCATGATAAAATGATATTTCTGCAAATGCAATATTATTTCACCTCTGAATAAAGGGCTAATCCCAGAGGTTATCTACTGAAACCTTGTTTGAAAAGAGTTACCATACCTTGTTCCTCCAGCCTTGCACTGCAAAGGGACATAATTTTCCTCCACTTTGATCTGTCTTGGACACATTGCAGAGCCTGGCACTAATTTGTGCTTCTTTTTTCAGTTCTTTTTTTTTAATAATACAGCCCTGAGGTATCCAGTTTAGAGCAACTTTGGCTGGCTGACTGTCACCCAGACGGAGGATATAGCCAGTGAACATTATCTGGCAGTGTTACACTAGAAGATTTCTAGAATTTGAACGTCTTAGCACTTCTTCATTTGTGATTGTATCTCTCCAAAATATCTTTAGAAATTTGAGATAAATTTGTGATTTATTTCCAAGTGTCACAGGTGTATAAGGCAGTTGAAATGACAATAAATTTATAGAATTTCAGAATATATATATATATATATATATATATATATATATATATATATATATATGAAAAGAGAACAAAATGAAAACATGTTAGCCGACACGTTTCATTCTGAGATATTTTATCAATAAATGCAAGGATTTTCTTTTGTAATTATAATTTATATCAAGGACAAAAACTTAATTTTTTTTTTACTTTTTTTAAAATTTAAGAACGCTGATAAATATTTATTAGATTGGTCGAAGGTGAGGCAAGCTATGGAGGATGCGAAGTGATATAATTCAATGTCTAATAAATGAAAGTCAGTGATGTTCATGAATTATTTTTTTAATTCAAATTAGTAATTAAATTGTTTCAGTTTGGTATTAGTTTACGAGTTATATATTTTAAATAACAATACATATATTACCTGTACTCATGAATAAATTCTATTTTGGCTTATCATCTTCATGTTTCAAAATTAAATTACAATTGTTTTTATTCAGTTATTCACCATTATTAACGATGACGACTAAACACTCATAATGTTGTTCTTCCATATCGTTTGAGTAAAATTCCTCAAGGTTCTGATGTAAAGTTATGCGACGAACTCGTGAATGTTTCCCCATTTTTGCAACGATCAAAATTTGCAATAATCTGTCAGTGCAAGGTCAAGTGGATATGACTAACCGAGTTCCAATATTTTTTCTGTGTTATTATTTCTGTATACGGTTTCAAGTTGTAACAGAGGAGTAAAACAGTTTTCCGATTGGTAAGCACATAGCATTTTGCAACCAAACATTTTGGAGACGGTGTAGCGACTGGGCGAATAAATATCCATTTAGTGTTTCATTGAGCTTTAAGAGCTCTCATTAAATAATACTACAACGATCTCAACACACGCACAACATTAACTTTGGGTAAGCTTTGGGAAAGGTATGAATCCCCCGTCTTCTCACACAGCTATAGATTAACTAGTAAGACTTTTATCACTAATTTATTATTATCTGCAGTCTAAAAACAATATTTGCTAGCTTGAAATACCCTGGAAAATGTTGATAAACAGTGCAAAATGAATCAAACAATCAAACAAGTACTGTCATATATTCATTGTTAGTGCCTCCCTCCAAAAAATAAAAAAGGTCAATCTGTAGATTACTGGAGATTAACAATTTTAAGGCAAACAGATTTTATAAGTAATGTGCTCAATGTTAAGAAAAAAAACAACAGATCATTAATGCAAAATAAATTACAGTAAAATGTTCAAAGATATTTTCCAACTATGAGTTTTACAGATGTTAATCTACACTTTGTCGTGACTCTTACACTCTTCTATATAAACCGGATGTTGACTGCTTGACAACCCAAAGTGAAAGCGCGTCTCTGTGCATCATGGCTCGACGTATGTTTTCGGTATTTAGCGAAATAAAATTAACTATATATTGGCCAGTAAAAATGACTCCCGCTAAAAGAACTAAACTGTGATTTGGAGCTGATACGACTGATATAAATTCCCCGATTCAACGCAGAGACTCGGCTGAGATATAGACACGCACAGGCTGGCCGAGAATGCAGTAAGCATACTGAACGCGATGCTATTGATGGAATAGTCCATACCTACCTTTCACCCCTCCAGGATAATGCACTTTACACCAATAATCACCTATTAACCAATCAGCATCTTAGTTTCAGCAAACTAGACTTTTCATTGGCTCAGACAACTAAAACTGCAGCAAATTTAAGCGAAAATATCTTTTCGCGCCTAACGTTTTGAGCCGATTTTTAGACCCTAAACTCAATAAACGGAAGCATCCAAATCGATTCGAACGATTCAGAAATTCACCCTCGAAAGTTGTTTACCTTTTCTGACTGCTGTTTTGCCAACCGATTTTTTGGATATTAACCTTATTGTGTTTGAACTCTGGTTAAGTTGAACTTTATTACTGTCTTTTGTTTTTTATGACTGTTTTGAAAAATTTTGATTTTTTCTTTTCCTTTTTTTCCTCAACATTTTTTAATTGTACCCCCTTTATTGTTGCTCCTTTTTCTTTTTATTCCAGTTTTTCCTTTTAATTTTCTTTTTCCTTAATTTCTCTTTTAATTATATCTTCGTTTTTCTTTTGTTTGTAACCCCTGTCCGTTTTTCGCTTTATTTTTGACTATCCGTTAATTCTATATTTCTTTCCTTTTAATGTCCTTTAGGTTTTTCGTGTTTTGTTTTTTCGTTTCCATTTTTGTATTGTCTATTTATTCCGTAATAACCCTTGTTCTGTCTATTTGTCCATTTATTGTGTTCTAAACTTTGTATTGTCTATTTTCTTTTGTTTATTTGTTTTGGCGTCAGCGATTTTGTTTTTGTAACTAGCTCCGTCTAGTTTTGTAAGTTTTGTATTTTCTTTGTTGTTTACTTGTCTAGCGTTTTCCTTTATTCTTTTCGTATTTTCCTTTTTTAAATTCATTGTTTCGTCGTTAGGAAAACTTTGTTCTTTAATTTTTGTACGTGTTAATTTTTTTTGCCGTTGGGTGAAACTTGTTCTCGTTTGTCATGTGATTTTTGTATTTATCTGTTCTTTGTTTTTTGTAATTAATTTTTTTGTTTGCTGTCTCGCTTTCGGGCAAGTTTTGTGTTTTGTTCAACTGCTTTATTTTTGTTGTCATTGTAAATTTTCGCTACTAGGCGAAATTCATTTAGCATTTTCCCCTCGCCTACAGGCGGTCTTTGTTTCTTACCACCCCTCCCCTTCCCTTCCCGTTGTATAAATTTGATAAAAAATGGAAAAAAAGTAAAGTAACACCCTTCCTTATTAAAAAGAAAAAGCCTATCATGGCTGATCTTAAAAAGGCTGTTAAGAAAGATTTATTTTCCATAAAGTAAAAAAACACCTGATAAAGATGATCCGGCGGAGTACCCAGTCTTAGCAGATACAGCTGTGAATGAAGAATTGGGTAAAAAAAAAACTATGGAAGCCAAAAGTGCCCAAAGTCCAAAAAGTATGGAGGCCAATAATGGACATAATGAGAAAAACATGGAGGCTAATAGAAGCCCAAACAAAGACATGAGTAAAGATAATTTAGAGGCCCGGGAATCGCCCTCGCGTTCGAAGTCCTCTCCAAACTGTATTATCAATTTAGCGGAGTTCTTGGAGCGAGCTAAGAGTTACGCTCACCTTGTCGTAGAAGGTGGACTCTTAGAAGACCCCATAGAATTGATAAAAAATTGACAAAAGAATAGTGTCAGTTTTCATCGTCGACAAGCATACGCGCAAAATTTGTCGCTCGACGAAAAACACAGTGTTGAAAGCACTGGAATCCTTGGTCAGAATAGTTAAGTGAGCCGGATTTTTCATGTGGGACCTATTGTTATCCACGCCGGAAGACTGCGTTGCGGCATCGACCCGTGACTTAATAATGAATGATTTGATCTTGCGCACGGAGTATGAAGGCCGAAGAATGCAGTATATGAGGTCCCTCCTCAGGTTATCGGGGAACATCGCGCTGCGTTTTTGTCCTAGTATGGTGAAATTCTGGGCGCTTCCTGCTATAGCCTGAACGAGGGGTGGAGCTTTGAAATCATGTTGGACGAAAAAGCCTTCCGCTCCATCCTCAACTTTTCTGGATGTTGGACACTTGAAGCTGCCGGACATTGTGACCAGCCGCAAACCGGTATGTTGGAAGAGTGGAGAGACTGGTCACCTCTCCTCTTCCTGCCCAGAGAAGAAGGCCTCTGGAAGTCAAGCTCCAGTATACCAAAATCCCCCTCTGATCGGGTCTTTACGTACCGCCTCGCCTGTAATGGGCGTGCCAGCTTCCGGGACCGGGTCGGTTAATCCTCCAGTTGGCGAAACATCTAAGGCCACATTCCCCAAAGAGCCTTCGCCCGCTGCTAGTGCAGTTGAGGAGAAGGGGAGGGCGATGGCTAGTAGCTGGTAAGGCCAGAGGGAAGCGCCAGACAGCGGGTCCTCACTCCCCTGAAGCCCCAAGGACGAAAGTCAAACACAGTCCCACTCCCCCTGCCAACGTTAAGGATGATGCCCCGGCCTCTCAGAAATCCTTCCAATACCAACAAAGGAAATATGTTCCTGGCTACGAAAAATCAGAAAAAATAAAAGTCCTAAAAACGAAATTAGATAAACATAAACAGACTCAACACCCAAATCCTATTCCTTCCACGTCCTCTGCCCCGTCCGCACCTTCACCCAGGAAGAAAGCTTCCCCTCTGACAACACCGTCCAAATCTCGTCCCCCCAGCAGAGATCCCAGCCCTTATAAACTTAGAACTTTCCACACTCCCCTTCATACTCCCAACCCTTCCCCTGTTAAACAAAGATCCCCCAATACCTCTCTGGATACCCCCAGTCCTTCCCCTGTTAAAAAAACAGAAATGCCTCCCCCTCTTCCAAACGGAAAAGAAGCCCCACACAGGAGCTAAAAGATAAAATGAAAATCACAGAAACTTATTTTCAACACGGGAGAGGATGTTTGTCGCATTTCCCCTGCCCAGGCTGAGAGAATCCTCGATTATGGAAACCGGATAAAAGAACTCAAGTACTTGCTCTTAATAAGGCAGTTTGCCGACCAGGACATTGAAGTGCCTCAAAACTTTCCGCTTGCCCAAAGGGTTCTGATAGTAATCAGAACAGGAGCCGGAGCAAAGCAGATTTGGGCAATGCTTGATGAGGCTATCATGTCTTATAAGATGGCTCTACCAATCGCAATCGTCCAAAACCAGCAGTTAAAAAAAATTTAAACTATTTTGTGCAGGGAGTGTCCCAGTTTTAGTTCACCCATCCTTGTATAGGATTGTTTGTTGTGTGCAAGAGACCCGGTTTTCTTCTCATGACTACTGTCTAAGAGGTTCTCCCTTTATTCAGCATGTTTTGATGGTCGTTCGAGGGGTGTCTCTTGGCTAGTGGGCAAGTCTTTGAAGGCTGCATGTACTCTTGTCTTCGCAGATCTGGCGGACAGGCTTTGCGTGCTGGATGTTACTATAAAGGATAAGGCTCTACAACTCATTGGGGTTTATGGGCCCAATAACCATTCCGAGCGGCCTGCTTTGTTTCGGCAGATCGTCGGGTAGTTTTAGCGGGGGGTTGGAATGCCATCCTTGACCCCGGGACGTGAAACCATTTCGGGACTTTATCGGCGAGTTTTATCTTGTCGATAAGTACCGAAATGAGCATCCTCGGGTGGTAGCATGAACTTAGACAAATAGTGGCAACTCGGCTTCTGGGACGCTTGCGAGCCACCTCGACCTACTTTTAGTTAGGAGAGTCGATGTAGGGTTCTTAGGCTGTCCAAGCTTCCATTATATAGTTTATACGGATCCCCTCTCTCTGTGGGGTCATTTTTGTTCACTTGATCCAACTTGAGCATTCATTGCGCTTGAACCGATAAGCTTTTATTTTTAATTTTTTGCAAACTCTTTGTATTTTTTAGTTTTCCTGGTTCGTTTCGGGTCGTTGCGGTTTATGCGCCCAACTACCAGGAGGAGCGGATTTCTTTTTTTCGGCGTTTGGGGCCGTTCCTAGTGTATTCAACGTTCCTAGTCTTAACGGGGGACTGGAATGCCGTCCTGGACCCCAAGTTAGATCGGGGGCGGGGAGCTAGCGGGTGTAGGGGCGATCGTAGCTTGGTTGATCTGAACAACGATTTTGGTCTTGTTAATAGATACCGGATCGATCACCCCGGGGGAAAATGTGGACGTGGGCTAATAGTTGGCCTTCTGACAAGGTGCTTAGCTACCTTGACAGAATGTTAGTTAGAAGAGCCGACATAGATCTGTTAGATTTTCCTACCTTCCACTGGGTAGGCTATACGGGCCACAAACTTGTTTGTGCCCGTGTGGCGTTAGATCGTAGGCCTAGAATGGCTGGTTACTGGAAGTTCAATCTGTCTTTACTGGACAGGCAGGTCTTCCATGAGCAGCTAACTAGCTTAGTGCAGCGGGAGCTAGTGGGGGCGGTTATCGGGAATAAGTGGTGGGTTAAATTAAGTGTAGGATTAGGTCTTTCACCACGGATTTCAACAAATGGCTCGCCCTAGATAGAGCTGAGAAGGTGAAGACGCTTAAAGCTAGTCTTTCGCGGGCGGTGGCTGGGACATCCCCTAGAGATAGCATTAGCTAGGGAGGCCGTGGAGCGTTCGAATAGCGAGCACTTCATGGGCCAGGTAGTTAGACATACGTTAAGCAAGATGTCTTCCGAAGTCGTGAACATGGGCGTAGAATTGCGCAAGTAAGAGATCCGTCGAGGTTCCGATCGTTACATTCGTGAAGTCACAACCCCGGGAGGGCGTATCTACGGGCCACTGACGACATGTGCGAGGCGTTTCGGCGGTATTTCGAGAGACGGTTTACCAAGGAGCCTGGTCTTCGTGAGGACGAGCTTCGCAGCTATTTGGCTGGCTTTTCTCGGCTTTCGCCGACTGGAGCGGCTAGCAGCGAGAGAGAGATCACGGACGGTGGGGTCTACGCGGCATTGAAGAAGGTCAGCAGAGGCAAGTCTCCCGGTCTGGATGGTTTGCCCTATGAATTGTACTTGAGGCTGTCGAACATCTTTGTCCTGATTTTGATTGTGGTGTTCAACAACTGGTTCCGGCAGAGGTCCCTCCACGACCGGTTCTCCAGGGGTGTGATCACGCTGTTGAAAAAGGGCAAGGGTGTTGGGGGAAAAACTAGATGATTATAGGCCCATAACTCTGCTAAACACAGAGTTAAAGATTTTGGCAGGAGCGTTTGCAATCAGTTGACGAGTCTCTGTTGGGTCCTGAGCAGACTTGTTCTCTGAGGGGCCGAACAATTCAGAGCAACCTGCATCTGATCCGCACGATCATAGAGGGTGTAAAAGACGACGATAAAGCCGCGCTGATCAATTTAGATCAGTCCAAGGCATTTGATAGGGTTGACCATCTCTACTTTGCTGCTGTCCTGCAGGCCGCCGGATTCGAACCAGACTTCTGCCGCTGGATTAGCCTCCCGTATCGCTCCCCCAGTGCTGTGGTACAGGTGAACGGGAAGCTGTCGGGCGCTTTTGCGCTGTCTAGTCGGTCCGTTAGGGTTGTCGCTGCTACTCTATGCTTTGGCGTTGGAGCCTCTCCTTCGCCGGCTAAGGGACAGGTCGTGCAGTCCAACCCTGTGGAATCGCCGTTCCTGGAGGAGCTCGATCCAGGGTTTCTGTGTACGCCGATGACGTATCTGCTTTCGTGTCGTCCCGCAGCGACATTGAGGCGGTACTGAAGGCGCTTGATCGGTAGGAAAAAGTGACAGAGGCCAAGATAAAGCGCGACAAGTCGCCTGGCTTGCGGTTAGGTGCCTGGAAAGGGGTCGATCTTCCGGGGCCCTTCGGTTGGATGGACGGTCCTGTCCGAATTCTTCGAGTGTGGTTTGGACCCGACCTCCAGCTGGAGAAAAATTGGTCTGAAGTACGAGGAAAGGTCGACGCTGCCGGTCAGACTTGGCGTCGACGGAGGTTGTCCGTGAAGGACAGGGCGGTGATGTGTGCTACATACATATTCCCGATTGTCATTTATCGATTGTCCGTACTTCCTCTCTGTAAATATCATCGGAAGCCGCTCGAGTGCTCGGTATCCTACATTTTATGGAGGGGACGAGGGAATCGGGTCGACAGACGAATCTGTGCACAATGTCCGTGTCATGGGGGGCTGGGAATGCCACACTTGATGAGCCACAAACTCGCCTCGAGGTTGGATTTCCTACGCCACGCATTGATGGGAGATTCGATTATGGTGGGGATTGTTAGGGATGCGTTCCCTTTCCTTACTATCCTCCCCCCATCTCGCGGGTTAAGGGTCATCGTAAACCCAGGGATCAATCGGATTTCCTTCGTGAGTGTCGGCCGCCTTGATGGCTGTTCCTTGGTCCAGTGACCTTTCTCGGCCTAGGAAGGTCTTCTATCGTCTTTTAGTGGAGAGGGTCGCGAAGGATTCCCGACGTGATCAGCTCGAATTGTCGGAGGTTGAGTTTCGCTCTTACTGGTCTTGTGCGCCAGCGGCGGATTATCTCAGTAACCCTGAGTTTTCGCTTACCTGGCGATTGGCTCGGAATCGGCTGCCTCTCAATGACAAGTCCTTCATATGGGGCTTGGCGGATTTGATAGACTGTGAACGGTGTGGTCTTGGTTTAGAAGAAACGGTTTCGCACGCCTTCTACCATTGTCCCCGGGTCTGTCCCTTATGGGACCATGTCGGCGAGCTGACGGCTCGTCTCGCACCCAAAAAGCTTGTGCCCATTGATCGCGCATATGCGTGAGACAATATGTCGCTCCCGGGGTTAAACGAATGGTATTTCTGACGCTGCTAGCCACGGCCCGAATGGTGATTTGGACGACGCGACAGGAGGAAATCTTGCGAGGCATCCGTCTTTCTCATCAGGATCTGATTCGATTCTTTGAGCATCAGCTCAAGATGAAGATTAGAACTGATAGAAAACGCCTGCATTCGACAGTCTTCAGCGAAAGGTGGGTGATTGAGCCGAGCTTGATTTGTTTGAACGGGGCTAGCCTTGTTTCTCTTTTAGGTCAACCTATGTCACATCGGGGTGGTTTCCTGTGGAGCCCTCCCCTTGGTTAAGTTAGACAAGCTTTTGTGTACCTAGTTAATGTGAGTAAATGTTGTTCCTGGCCTGTTCTCGGCTACATCTTTGGTTATGATCCAATTTGAGATTCCCAACCTCCCCAGTTTTTGTTTTTTTTGGTCCCCTTTTTATCTCGACTGGATCAGCTTTATACTTTCCCACGGCCGTAGGATTTTTTATCCTTTTCCCACTCCCTTAGCGAGAGAGTCTCTTGCTTTGTCCCACGGGCAGAATACAGCGGCCTCTCTGTTTTGAGGGTTGGACTAGCCCTACTAACATCAGTTATGTTTAATTTGATTTATGTTAATATTTTCAGTTTGTTATTGGGTTCATCTCCCTCCACTCTCATTTTTCATCATAGATTTTTATGTATTATTCATTATTATTAAATTTTTATGGCATGGGGCGCGTTTTGTAGGCCCTCCTTGTCAGGATGCGGTATTATGGTGTATGGAAGATTGCTTGGCGATGGGTGAATTTTTGTGGTGAATGGGCAAATTGTAATGAGTGAATGGGTCGTTAATCGGATTACCTCGGTATAGGATAGTTAGTTAAGACCAGCCTCAACCCCTCCCCTTTTTCGGCTTTGTGCCAGAATTGTATTCTGTACAATAAATAGTGTCAGAAATTCATCCTGGAGAGATGCCAAACTAATCCACTCCAGTCAAAACTTTGACCAACTACACTTTCCCCGCACAAACTTCTCTGACTCAACAAACAGCATTTCGCTCTCCCAGGAACAATTGCTTACAATACTAAAGAAAGTGAAATAACACACTACTAAATAAGTATTCATAAACATTCAATCAAATACCAAAACAACTAAAGGTACACAACTCTTACCAACTTTGGTCATTAATTTAAACAAACATACGCATACACACTATTGACTGAACTCTCACAAAAGACATTTTTGTACACGATCAAACACTTTGTTTAATTTCACACACAAACCTTAGTAAGTTTCACACACACTGAAACTTAGCATAAATACACTACATAATTCAATTCAACCATTCACACTGGTCCAACAATATCTGACTTAATTGTGTATGTTAATTTGATATAAATCAATGTTATTGTTAAACTTTTAATTATGTTGTTTTCACTTTGATTTCTCTTCAATATTCCTGTTTCTTAATTTGTTGTGGATGAATGTCTAAGAACACCAACATCACTAACCCTTCTGATAACCTAACCTTCAGACATCTTAAAATACAACCGCCAGTCTGCAACACTATCAATTTCAACATTCAAAGTCGATGCCGCCGTCTTCACAGAACATCAACCGACAGCCACCGACATTCATTCTCCTTCTCTTTCCTTCTTCCTCTCCCACTCTGTTGCCTTTACAACAGCAATGGGTAGTAGTTTGATCGTTTTGTATATACGTAAATAAATTATACATTTATTTACCCAAACTCCGATGTATTCTTTTTCCTTGAATTCACGTTTGTTGAGGCGAAGAAGAAATTAACCTCTACTGTAGTAGCAACAACAGCGAAACGTTCTGTCTTCCAGGTCACCCATTCTTCACTTCCGAAACAATTTCAATGGCAAGAAAAAGCAATTGAGATTTTTAAAGAAAATAATTTGAAATGCCTTAATGAATTTTATTTATAATCCGTCCTTAGAAATTTATTTATTTTCGTTTCGGATACGAAAATAAAATTTACAGCTATGAGCTTCGAGGGATCCGAAAAAGAAATCTATATTTTTTAAAATGGTTAACTGAAACTTGATTGTCTGTGAAAGCTTTCCATTGCATACCAGTCTAAAGCACATCAAGGGTGAAGGTCAAAGTACCTTCGAACCCTGCAAAAAGACACATTTTCTTTAAGATGCAGAAGACACTGGACATAAATTTCTTCTTCTTCTTCTTCTTCTTCTTCTTCTTCTTCTTCTTCTTCTTCTTCTTCTTCTTCATCTGCCGTGCCCCTTCAGGACGTAGGCGAATATAGCATTCTACAATTTCCTGTCCTTTATAGGTCTCAATTAATTTTGTCTTTTTTTGTTATTTATCCCAACCCTGTTCCGCTATATATTTATACAAGTTCACTAATTATGTAACGTGTTGCTTTCTTCTGTCTCTCTAGCCTTCAGTCTGTCCTGTGGGTATGACATTTACCAAGCCATCTTTCCTCATTATGTGCCCTAGAGATTTCAATTCTCTCTTCCTGATGTTTAAATATAAGTTTTCTTTTTGCTTCCATTATCTCTAAAACTTCGTCTTTCCTCACATATTCGGTCCATGTTATCTTCAGCATACATCTGTAAAATTTCATTTCTGTTGAACCAAGTTTCTTCTTCATCTGTGAGGAGATTGTCCAGCTTTCGCTGCCATATAGGAGGACATATATCACATGACAGGTCAGTTTTTCTTTTCTTTGTTTCTAACGAAGCTTTCCTGTTTCTTAGTAGTCTACTTGGCATTTGTAATGCAGCTATGGCTATCCCAATACGCCTACGGATTTCAGTGCCACAGATTCCGTTCAATGTTTCTCTCACATATTTAATTTTTTTTTTTTACTAGTTTGATTTCGGTATTCCGATTTGTAATTTGCATTTTGGGCTCATCCTTTTGCTAACAACCATGCATTCTGTTTTCTTGCAGTTGTCCTTTCTTCAGTCGTCGTTCACTAACTTCTGTTGGAGTTCTTGTATTTATCTTTCCGTATCTGCTGTGAGTACTGTGTCACCTGCATATCTTATGTTGTTAAGATTGTGGCTACCAAAAATGAATCCTGGTCCTCTTTCTATATGCCGTGTCTTTTCAGGACGTAGGCGACCATGGCTCTCCACCTTCATCTAACCCAGCACCCAAAAAGTCCCCCCCACCAGCCACCTCCCACAGACCACGTTCTGTCATCCACTAGCACAAGGCCGCTAGGTATGTCATGCGTTGTTTTCCCTTGTCTCTCTTCCCCTTTATTCGACCCGTGAGTATCAGATTCTCCAGGCCCTTCTTCCTCATTATGTGTCCCAGGAACTTCAACTGCCTCTTCATGATGTTAAGTATAGCCCTCCTTGTTTGCATCCTCTCTAAGACCTCATTGTTGCTCACATGCTTGGTTCCTGATAACCTTATCATTATTCTCTACTCTTTTAGAATGGCATCGCTCTATAGGTTTAATAAGTCCGGTGAGAAGATACATCCTTGTCTTTTACACGGTTTAAAAAACATGTCAACTCAAATACGCTTAAATATAACGTGTAAAGTAATAAAAACCTTATAGAATTATAAGCAAAATCAATTTATTCACTAGATGAATTACTGACAGTCGCAGTTCTGGCATACCTTTATTTTCCATATATTTGCTTTTATTATTTGTTATGCAACTATATATGCAATCAGTAGATTTAATAATCTTTTTTTTTATCTTTATTTTTTAAATTTAATGAATTTAATATTATTTAAAGGTATATTTAAAACCAAGAAAAAATAAGGTTAATATCTGCAGTAAGCTTTTAAATTAGTTTGAGAATCTCATTGACTTTTCTTATCTTTTCGAACGCCTGCTCAAAATCACCTAGATCCATTTTGGCAAAGTCTCGTTTCAGCGTGCTGATATTTCTTGCAAACAATTAAGAAGGAACAGATCGTCTTTGATTAACTGCATTGGGAGAGTTAAAAATAACACGCGAATAAAAAAAATACTTTATAAAGTTAGCGTTCCGTTCAGCTGGAAAAAAAATGGCTGGTGCGCAAAGAATTAACGATGACAGTAACTTTCTCCAAAAACAGACCTCTAACAGCCTCTAAGATAGAAAATGCTGCAGAATTAATGAGTTTTAACAAATCGTAATGTAAATTGCCTTCGTATTCCCGATTGAAAAGAGGGACGCTCAATTTTTTTTTTAACACATCACCCTCGAGGAGAATGTGATTCCGAACCAACAGGTTATACGAGTGAATCAACCTTGGCGAGTAATGATTGGTCGAGACAATTGAATGGACGCAGCAGACTGTAGGTAATTATAGAAACCGTTTCTTGGCAACAGTCACCGAAAGCCACAAAATTGTTAAGAATATCTTGAGCAATACAAGAAGCATAAAAGAAACGTCAGAAACGGGAAAACGATAGGGAACTGAATAAAATGGCCGACCTTCTTATGGATGTTTGTTCAGTGAATTTAGGGCGGAGGTCGTACGGAACGTGAGACATCAAAGTTAACTTTTATGTCCTGTGAGAAACGCAAGACAATTTTCCTCGCTTAAGAATCTCCTTTGGTTTCCTGTGTTCAAAAACAAGTTCGTACTTACTAGACTTTCGTTTGACTAGATAAAAACAAAAACTTGCAAGATAAATTCAAGTTTCGAAACAAAAAGATATGAACGACCATGATGTCGTCGGATCGGCGGACCTTTTGTTCCGAGTGCTGAATGTCGATTGTCTAGAACGATGTGCGTGTAGATACAGCATGCTTTATGTTGTCTGATCAAAGGAAGTCATGATGTGATCTCAGGTGAGGGTGTATGGAATTGTTTAACAGCTGTCTGCTTTTGATGTTACAGCGAAGCTGACCTGTGAATAAACTGGCCTATATTAGAATGTCAAGTCTGGAAACAGAAAAGCTATTACGTGTAGCATTCCACTACTCAGATTCCTTGAGATACTGCATTATGGGATTGGAAAAAACAGAAAAGTATCGGTAGAGTAGACAAAAGGAATTCGGTGTATTCAGCAGGGGATTAATTGTACATTTTTTAAAAAAATATTTCCATAAAGGGAATGAAGGTTCTGTTTGTGAAACTAATTCTTTATATTTCTGTCTTTTTAAAATGATTATTGGAAACGACTCCAAATATTACTGAGTAGCTGATATTTACGGAAAAACAGAGGTTTATATATATATATATATATATATGTATATAATACAGTGAGAGTCAACCTTTACAAGGCCCGGAGGCCACTCGAGGTAGAAGGTTACGTTAGGAGGCCATTTGTGTGTATAGGTTATGGGGATAAAGATTAACACTAGCCTTTAACAGGTTAAGATTGTAGTGATCGGGGAAATATACATATCCGAATGGAATGAGAACGAAAATTATATATAAATTCTAACATTTCACAGCATTAATTCAAAAGAGGGCTAAAAATCAATTTACTTACGGCAAAGATGCTACTCGACTGGTGAAAACCAAAATAGTAACCAAAAGATTTGTCTATATGAAAAAAAATATATATATATAATAACGATAATATATATATATGTATATATAATAATGATAATATATATATATATATATATATATATATATATATATATATATATATATATATATATACTGTTTAATAAATTATTGGAGCCTCTACTCAAATGTGAGCATCCACTAGAAATAACGTTTAAAGTGATAAGTCCATTGGTTCTTTGGAAGTTGCGTTGTTTGTGTTTGGATACAAAACTGAGCTGAAAATTTCGAGAGTCTCTGACAAGACGAAAAGAATTTCATTTTTAGGCACTATTCAGCTTTGTTTGATCCGAAAAAGTTCTTCGTAGCAGAGTCAGGGCACGAGTGGTCTAACGACGGTGCCTTTTGGCCAGTGGGAAACAGGTTCGCATCCTTCCGGAGTGCGCCTATTTTCTTTAATAAGATTTCACTAATATTCTGATGATATCCACTAAATATGAGCATCTACTCAAAATAATGTTTAAAATGATAAAATATGTCGGATTAATAAAAAAAAATCCTCTAATCAATACATACATATATATATATATATATATATATATATGTGTGTGTGTGTGTGTGTGTGTGTGTGTGTGTGTGCGCGCGCACGCGCGTGTGCTTTGATTAAAGTAATGAATTTTTCATTTACTAATCCGACATATATATATATATATATATATATATATATATATATATATATATATATATATATATATATATATATATATATATATATTAATTTAAAGAAAAACAGACGAGTTTAAGGCTCCATTTGTTATAATTTATTTCACCAGAGAATTTTATTTTTCTCTGGATATTCAGACTTAACTTTCAAAAGTGAAACGAAAAATGAATTTAAAATTTACACTTTTGACGGACAGTATTAAGTTTAGATAGATAGATAGATAGATAGATAGATGACCATTTCATCCCGAACGGTAAGGCCGCTAAAAAGCAAGGGTTTACTGGGAGTGAAATAAAATAAGACATTGGAAGAAACCGGAAACGCAATGCTAAAGAGGGAAATAGAATACATTTCTACTTCTGTTCGAAAGGCAGTAAAAGGGTGGGAATCGTCGGATAGACAAACCTTCTCCTTCTTTTTTAAGTGCTTTGTCCCTTCAAGTCGTAGGCGACAAAGTCTTTCAACAACTTCTTATGCTTTGTTGATCTTAATAAGCTTTCTTTCTGCTATTTCTTCTAAGCACTTTTCCGCCATCCATTTTCTCAAGCTCATTATGTATGTTATGCGTAGTCTTCATCTGTCCCTCTTGCATTCCATCTATCCAGTGAGTATCAGATTTTCCGATCCCTCCTTCCTCATTATATACCCTGAAAACCCCAACTGACTCTTTCTGATGTTAATATTATTTTTCTTTTTGATTCCATTTTCAACAAAAACTTCGTCGTTACTCACATGTTCAGTTCACGGTATCCTCAACATCCTTCTGTAGAACCACCATTTCTGTTGCTTGAATTCTCCTCTTCATCTTTGAGAAGATCGTTCAGCACCCACTGCCATACAGTACATCCGATATGCACTTCGCACTTTGGAGGTACCACAGGCAAACCTATCTACTCATATTAACAAACATAAAAATAAACATTATTTTTAATGTAAATAAAAGAAAAATGATCTTATAGATTAAATCAATGGCACAGGACGCTCGTCCTTAGATTCGCTGCCTGCGACGTTTGATAAACTAAGCTCATCTCCTCTGGAGCTTCTGTTTATATAACTGCATCTGATATATATCTCGTTCACACGCTTGTAAAAATAGATGCAACGGTGAGGTAACTTACTTCTGCACCCGGCGGCTGGGAATAACCCCAAGTCAACCCTGCATCTAGTTTCCTTGGTCTGGTGTGAAATTGAATGCAAATACTACTTAAGCATCCTACTACATAGCGTACTCTGTATTCCATCATTACATAGGGCTCTATAGTCGTCTACCGGCAAGGGTACCAATACTGACACCAAGTTATCAGTCACATCGCCTCATATCTCACCATTTGATCTTGAAAGACTGACGCCATGTTGCTTGGTTAGAAGAGATGTAATTTCAACTATTTAGGCTAGATGAGGCTGTAGATCCAGGCTGCCTGTTATGTAAATTGATGGCGGTTCTGTAACGATGTCGAGAGTCTTCTGTTTTAATTCACAAAGTCAATGATTGAAGCTGGATTCTATCTTGTCATGTACACAGATCCTTTTACAGATCATTAACACCTCTTTATTCTAAACATGTTACTCGTTAACTGTTTTTGTCATTATCGTGTGTGGATGACTGCTTCAATTAAAACTTGGTTGATTACTATATGCTCCGCTGAAGCTCGAGATTGCCAGATTTAAACAACATTAAGCATGTTTTAGACAGGTTGGAGATGACACTAAATTCGTTGCAACCGCACCTAACAATTCAGTTATATAGGACAATTTTGGGAAAGTCTTATTTTGGCATTTTACGCTGATCAAACAGCTTCATCAAATCTACCATTTTTGAATATTTATTTAGAAAACAAATTACAAACTTCTAATTTGCTCACAAATATAAACAAAATATTCAAATATTAAATTAATAATTTTGCAACGCGCGTCTGTCCCCAATTTTCGACTGTTAGCAAGAAATGTGTTCTTTTTTGCTAATTTGATTGATACAATTTAATGATTTGATTCGTTTGTTTAACGGTACATTAACTTATTATGGGTCATTTAATGTCGAATTTAATTTATTTGGGAGCTTTCAATTAATAAAATATGATATATGTTATTTTACTTTCACAATTAAATACATGGTAGAAGATAAACTGCTTTTATGCATATAATGTTTGTGTGGACCTAATTATTATAAGCGGTGATATGTAGGTTTTATGTAGTAGTTTTGTTAAAATTATATTTTGGAATACAGTTTGGTTTAAGAAATTTTAGGACATCATATTGATTAATGTCATGAAAGAGTTATTTCATGTTGGTTGTTTGGATGAATATCATGTCTTCAACTACAGATAAAATGTATTTTTGGACATTTTACTATAAATAGATATTGTTTGTAATATTACGATAAATATGTATTGCCGGAATTTATATTATACAAAATATTTTTTATATTTCCATAGTGTTTTGTTTTTGTTTGGGTGTTCACTATTTGTCCATAGATGGAACCATAACAGGTGCTTTTACCTCGAGTCGGGATGGACCTGGGAACAACAGCAATTAAGGGAAGGTTCCACGCTTCTGAAAACCTCCAATCTCCCGATTAAAGGGCTTGCTGGCGGATGTAATATATCGTCATACCCAAGACTATTGATTGCTATAAAGGGATTGTCTAATTTAGCGATATATTTACAAGGAACTGAAAAGATTTGGAATTAAAAATAATAATATGCAAAAAATAATCCTTCTCGTCCTATTTAATATCCATGTAAACACGTTCTGTTTAGTTCTCAGTTTCACTTTCTGTGTAGTTCTCAGTTTCCCGTTCTCAGGTTTACGTTCTCTTTAGTTCTGTTTCACTATGTCTTTCGTTCTCAGATTCACGTTCTCTTTAGTTCTCAGTTTCACTTTCTGTTTAGTTCTCAAGTTCACTTTCTCTTTAGTTCCGAGTTTCACTTTCTCTTTAGTCCTCAGTTTCACTTTCTGTTTAGTTCTCAGGCTCATGTTCTGTTTGGTTCTCAGGTTCATGTTCTCTTTAGTTCTCAGGTTCATGTTCTCTTTAGTTCTCAGTTTCACTTTCTCTTTAGTTTTCAGTTTCACTTTCTGTGTAGTTCTCAGTTTCCCGTTCTCAGATTTAGGTTCTCTTTAGTTCTGTTTCACTTTGCCTTTAGTTCTCAGATTCACGTTCTCCTTAGTTCTCAGTTTCACTTTCTGTTTAGTTCTCAAGTTCACTTTCTCTTTAGTTCTCACTTTCACTTTCTCTTTAGTCCTCAGTTTCACTTTCTCTTTAGTCCTCAGTTTCACTTTATGTTTAGTTCTCG
>OZ038487.1:58280841-58338341 GCA_964036315.1 Acanthosepion esculentum | reverse complement strand
GATAGATAGATAGATAGATAGATAGATAGATAAACAACAGACTAATATACATATATATATATAAATATATAATGGAGAGAAAGAGAGAAAGCTATATGTATGAAAGTATAGATAGATAGATGTGAACAGATTTAGATAGAAAGATATATAGTTATATCTAAAAAAAGACGGATATATATAAAAAAAGAGAAACAACTACAGCTGCATAAATATACATAGTACAAAAGAAAAAGAAATTGTGAATACATATATATATATATATATATATATATATATACACATATATATATATATATATACATACATGTATACATATATGTGTGTGTGTGTGTGTGTGTATGTCTGAGGTACTTCCACTAATTTGGTATACTTAAAGTTTAAAATGAATTTAAAGAAAGGAAAAGGCTTTCTTGATCCTTTCGGTTTAGTTTGAATTGGAAGCTAAATGATTACAATTTTCTATTTCCAGTAAGCAGAATACTCTGTGGTGTATTTCAAACAGAAATTACACTATTAGGAATCGATTTTTTTCTCAGTCTAATCGATAAATTCGGCTATTCTAACACATTTGCAAACAAAATTTAATTCTCGGATTTAAAAATATTACAAAACTAAAATACACATTTCTAAAACATTATTTGAGGAAAAGTAGCAAATTTATAGTTAAATTAATTTGCTTTGACCAAATATTACTGACTTATAGTATAAAATGTTGCATACAAGCATTTCTTAACCTCGTTGTCTTGTTTTTCTGACGCGTTAATGGATTTATTTACGCCTAACGTGTTCACAGTTAAATATGGCGGAGCAGAATTGATATCAGCCGACAAACGCTATATGAGATCTTTTTTCTATAAGGGGTACAACCCTTAAAACACGTTACATCTTAATGGTAATGTCATGTATGAACTGGTTTACTAGAAAAATCAGAACGTTTAAACACACAAAAAATTAAAATACTTTTTAATTTAAACTTTTATTAAATTCTTTTTAATTTTTGTAAAGAATATCTATTTTTTTGTGTGTTTAAACGTTCTGATGCTAATAAATACATGACATTATCATTAAAAATTGGCGTGGGTACCAAATTTTAATAAGCCTTACAATATTTGTATCACAATGTAATTTGCAATATATGATTATTAAGTTACATCATAGAAACTGAATTTTAAAATATTCAAAAACTTTATAAATTATTCAATTAAAAATTGTAAAAAATTAAAACAAATCTTGTAAAAACTAATTTTTCATCGCAAAAAATGTTTTTTCTTCAGAAAATATTGTCTTTAATGCATAGAAGCAGTTAAAAGCTTTACTAATTAGATGATGTCTTAGTTTTATTGCATTTTTATTTTTCGATTCAGAACAGATTTTAGGTAATGCAGTGTCCGATTTTGCAAAAGAAAATTCGATGATTTAAATTCTTCAAAGTATTCTTCTTTTAACTAATATAGTCACTAAAAATTATCACGTTAAATTTATCAAGTTTTCATCAAATTAATTAAGTGAATGAAACACATGTAAAAAGTATTTTTTCTGAAGAATTTCTAATAAAATAATTACGTAAATAATTTCATTCATTTGTCTATAAGTCCTGAAAATTTCATTAAAATCAGACAATTATTTGATTTTTGCAAAAATTTCCAAATTAATGTCTGTCACCGCATGAAAGAGACTAAAAATTTTCATACTAAAACTTAGTACATTCGCTAATGCAAGAAAAGAAGTTTTTTAATCAAAATTTTGAATTAGAACATTAGAAAATTAGTAAAACTTTAATTAAATATTCAAAAAATAATTTGATGTCTCCTCTTAATAATAACATAAACCTTTTGAAGATAAAACTGTTTTTATTACGTTTGGGTCATGTTTTCATCAAGGTATGCTGATTTTTAGTCATTTCGTGGAGGTACCTAGTGAAAGCCTTAGGAATTGTACCAGACTAGGCAGCCATGTGTGGGAATTAAATGAAAAATAACAAATATTCTAATGCAATCTGGAGAATATTAAGAAGAGCCAAACCTTACAACAATCGTAGTGATATCTGAAAACTGTGCCAGGAGAAAAATTAAGTATAATAACTTTACCAAACCAAAAAAATATACTAAATGAAAGGTCGGAAATTATGTCGCGATGTATCCACACTAAAAGTAAAATCACCCTTCTCCAATTCTAGAATACAAAATTCCTCTTGTTTTTGACTGAAACAATGTAGTGGTCTTCTCCTAATCTGAACCTCAGAATCATTTTTCTACTATTCTGGAATACAAAATTATCATTCTCTTATACTGAAACAAAGGTCTGAGACTAAAATGTTCCTTTCGTCATTAGAAAGATAGAACTGGTCTCCTGTTATGGAACAAAGAATTGTTCTTATAACCTTGAACTCGGAATTGTCATTTTCATAGTCACGTAGACATAACTTTACGTCTCCATTTCGAAATACAGAATTGACGGTTTCACAAGACCAGGATATCTAGTGTACCTACGCTTTGTACCATTGCTGCACAATTAGCTCTCATTTTTTCGATAAGCATTTATCCAGAAGTGAAAGAAACTGAATTTAAACTCAGCCAATTACCTTCTTACATCGATCATTCTGACTACCCCTCTCCCCCACACACACCAAACACAATGAAAGTACTGAGTGTATAAATATGGGACTTGGACATTGTTGATTACAGCCCTTATTTTGAAACTTTTGTACGTATTGATCTGTACATATACGATCATTTCCTGTAACAAAACGTATTACCTGTACGATTAATCTAGAGTAAATTGAAACATATTTTCTGGGTTTTGTAATGTTATATTTCCTCACACGATGTAATTATTTGATATCGGGTAATTACAGATCCTATTATCTTTCGAGATGCTGATGAAACACAATGTACTCGTAAGCAGCGATAAGAAAAACGTTAGCTATTTTATTTATTATGCTGTTCGAAAGTAATGTGACGTTTCCAAGTAAGATTAATATTTTATAACTTTCTCTACGTTTCATTTTCTCGTTCATTGTGCCGACGACTCCAACTATCTGTCTACGGCCACCAGTAAACAGTGCACATCTGAGACAAAATCTCGCATCTCCTTTGCTTTTAGGATGTCTCTTCTTCCGTGAGAGCTGCCGTGCCACTTGCGTCACATGGAAGTTTATGGCTAGCAGATCAAATCAATTTCAAGGAGATAAGAATGGATGCAAATTCATTCTTATTAGTGAAGAAGAACATCCATTATTTGAAGATAGAAATCTAGAAACAAATTCAAGCTTTTAATGAAAAGAAAACTAACACATTTCAGTTGATATAGTCCATGAGGTTTTAAAGTCCGAAATAGATGTATATCGGGGTTTTTGTCGCCCTTCTAAATATGGAAGATAAGTTAAAATTTATTCTGTATATATCAGATGAACGATAGTATAATAACATTTCTATGAGAATAATCATATTAGCAGTTATTAGAAATAGTCATGTGGTCGAGTATTTAGAAAGCGTGTGATCCGGCCATGAGACCCGAATTGTAATGGTCAATTTTTCAAGAAAATATCCTCTTTATAATACCAACCAGGAGATATGCCCCCAACGTTATAAGATGCCCCCCAAAATACCATGTGTTGACCCAAACCTTTTCAGTGAAACTGAGTGGATGAACCCGCTCAGAAGTCATCGATGGTTGCACTAGCATGAGATCACATGTCATCCTGAGAGGATTGGTATTGTTCAACTACTGATCAATCTAGATTATTTACATTCCCAAAAACTGTAACTAAAGGCCGCTCAGCATAACTGCAATATAAACCACATGTTGACTGTGTGGATGTTCGAGGAACACGAATATGCCTGAGTAGGTGTCTGCAACAGGGATTAGCTATCCTTCCTAGACGACTCCATAGCCTTCCGAGAATGATGTATGCCTAATATATTTATTGCTTCAGTGCGTTGTTGATCATGGTTCTCCACAACTTTCTGTCCTTTGTAGCTCTCCCCAAACCCTGTTCCGCGATACATTCATTCAAATTCACCAGGTAGGTTATACGTTGTTTTCGTCTGTCTCACTTTCTTCCGATTTGTCCTGTGAGTATCAAATTTTCCAAACCCTGTTTCCTCATTATGTGCCCTAGAAATTTCAACGATTGTTTCTGCTTCTTTATTGATATCGTGTTCTATTTTTTGGTGCTTTTTTGTATGTTTTAGTTATGTTGTCTTTGAGTATTTTATTGGGGGAGGGGCTGAGTTAATATAAATTTCTTCTTTTGTCCGCTGCGATAAATAATTTTGTGGAATTGTTTATTTTATCTATATCTTCTTTTTTATTTATTTTTTTATTTTTTATTTTTTATTTACTTTTTTGTAAGGCATCTTGTTATTTATGAAATGTTATACTTATTACTAAGTTAGTAAAGTCTTTCTCGAATTGTCTAGTTCTTTGTTTTGCGGGGGACATTTTTTTGATTTTAAAGCCGTACTTTTCCTTGAGTGTGGTATCATTGATAATTTCCTGATTTAAAAAGAAATGGGATTCCATCTTATTCTTTTTATAAAGCTCTCTATTTTTCTAATAATTTTACCATGTATGTGGGATGGGGTGGGTATGTATCTTAGGGAGTGATCGAGGCTAAACTTTTCTATGTCGTAAATTTCCTATGGTCCTAATAACTTTCAAATAGTATGGCATTGTTCACAAAGCTAATAATCAAACAAAAACAGGGATGAAGCATCAAAGACTGATTCAACTGCAAGTGCAAAAGCATGAATGCCTCCTCCTTCTTCGCACGTTTTCCTGTAAAGCTGGGGTTAATAAGAGATTCTTCGGAAATTTTTTAATGTTTCAATAATTTTTCTCAAACAATCTTTGCATCAAAGGTTGCTCGGATGCCAATTTAAGATGGAATTAGATGAAGAATCTATTGGCTAAATGGCAAAAACCGATTTGGACCTAGTTTGTCGCAGATTTCGCCCACTTAACTGAAATAATCGAAACTAAACATTCCGTAAGACAATTAGTGTGTCATATGTAATTTACAAGGCAAATTTAGAAAGTATCTGATAAAAAGCCAAGGAGTTATGGTCGAAAAACGGGCTTTTTGAACATTTTTTCGTTATATGCGGGCAAGCGAGCAGGACTAAAACCACGCTATCTTATTTCTTGCATGATGACAATTTTTTCGACATGTTTGAAGAAAATCGGATAAAAAAGTTATGCAAGTTTATTTTTTATTTTAAGTAGTACGAAAAACCCGGCTTTTCACAGTTTTTGCAGTTTTTTATATGAAGCCAACGTCGCAGGAAAACTGTCAAGAACTCTGCATAAACCTCGTAACATAAGCTGCGTTTTGCATTAAATGCAAATATTATCAGCTCATCCATTTAAAATTTTGTTCATGTGTAACTTCACCTTGCTTTTTGTAAAAAGTCGTACCCACCTTCAGTTTTAGCTATTTTTCTGCCAAACCAGGTGGGGGTGGGGTCTAGAGAGTGAAAAGTTAGTATTGACCTATTTTGATAAATTTGCAATATGTGTGTAGCGAAAATGGACCTGCATAAATAGCATGCACACTCACAAACAGACACACAGAGACACACAGACAGACATGTTCTGTTTTATAGATATAGATAGTGAATGTTAATGTCAGTGTGTCACTGTGTCACGCTTTTATAACTTTACTCTTAGAGGCTATAGCCCAAAATATCATACTATTTTGAAATCGGGCCGACTCCGTGAACAAATTAAAAACATTCGGGGTCGGATCCGGACTCGCAATCCTGAATTTCCATTACTGCGATTGTTTTCGTACATGAATTTTGCGACGAATTTTTAATAATTTGAAAATAAATTTGTGAATAATCGAAATTAATTGTGAAATCCAGTGAAAATCACCCATGAAATAAAAATAATTGTTTGTATGGTAAGTAAGGACCTACATACATCAAACTGAGTTTAAATTAAGTGGCGGCAGATGAATTAAGGTAAGCTTAAATATAAATGCACTACTTGAATGCAGCGATTAGTTTTGAGTTTTGTAGTTTATTGTTGCCTATCGCATCTACACCTATTGTGGTGAATGTCCAATCAAGAGACCTCCGCAGGAGTTAGCTTAAATATCGCCCGTTCAAACACACACACACACATATATATATATATATATATACATATATATATATATACAGTGTAACCCGGATATAAGAGCCCCGGATATAAGAGAAACCCGGGTATAAGAGAGATTTTCTCTGGTCCACAATTAGAGCCATACTTACCTAAACAAAATAGACCAAACCCGGATATAAGAGAAACCCAGATATAAGATACTTATTCTCCGATCCCGACAACTCTATTATATCGGGGTTACACTGTATATATATATATATATATGTGTGTGTGTGCGTTTACACCACATGACTAAATTTGATGATTTTTATCTGCTTGCCTGTGTATGTCTGCAAACACGCGCGTATACGGTTTGATTATATCTTTTTTAAATATGTCTCCATCGCGACAAAGAAATTACTGTTTCGAAACCGAAACTTAAATCTTAAAATTTAACTTTAAAGTTTAAACTTAAAATTTAAACTTAAAATTCGGAGCTTAAACGATGTTAAGAAGAACTTTACGAAATGATTGGATTTTTAATTTTAGTTGATGGTGTTAAGAGAATTCCAATTCTTTATTAAGTGGGTGTTGTTTTTATTTTACGAATGAATAAAGCAAATGTATCTTTTTGTGGCAAATTTAAAGTCGGTTAAATTTGGGTGGGTGTTTTAGATTTTTGTCTGGCTATAGTGAATTTCTTTCAAGCTGTCAAGTTATTACTGTCTGGTTTAATTTATCTTATCAGGTGTTGCGTTGGAGTGTGAATGTTTAAGATATATTTTACTGACCCAAGTTATTTAACTACTGAAACAATGTGCGAAAGATTGTTCTTTTTAAATTGCAGGACGTCAACTTGAATTTCGGCCACGTTCTTTTCGCGGGTCTCGGAACAAACGTTACTATTATACAATGCATCACATAATTACATCTCAAAAGACAGTCATGAAAAGAAATTAAAAACAAACCCATTAAAAAGAGCTAAAGAAGTGGGTGAAAGTGCTTAAGGCAATAGACATTACGTTCAATTTTTACACATCCTTAACCCCACCAAAAGAAAAAATAAGAATACAGAAAAAACTCGACCAAAATTCATCAGATTTTCTTTGTCATATCCAACGATATATATATATATATATATATATATATATACCCAAGTTTAGGATTGGTATATACGGAATGAAATCCAATAACCAACAATCAATATTCTTTAAAGAGTGCTCAATACAGAGTAGAGCAGATATAATTATTTATTTGAATATTACAACATAGATATGTTATAAAATCACGACAAAAGTAGCCATTTTGTTTCAACACTTCTTGAAACAAAATGGCTACTTTTGTCGTGATTTTATAACATATCTATGTTGTAATATTCAAATAAATAATTATATATATATATATATATATATATATATATATATATATATACACAAATAGACACACACAGACATATATATATATATATATATATATTTATATAAATTTTAAACAACACCGGAAATTTTATTTATAATCCAATATATTTTATCACTTTAAAGGTTATTATTAATGGAAACCCTTATTTGAGTAGACGCTTCGTTTATTTTTTAGAAATTATATTTATTTATTTACTTCTACTAGCCTGAATATTTGAGAAATATTATGAAAGAAAAATAAGGTCACTCCGACAGCATTCGAAACTGCCTCTCCCTGGGCAGAGGGAATCGTCGTTAGATTCGACGTTCTCTAACTGACTGAGCTACGAAGAACTCTCGCGGATCAGAAAAGGCTGAATAGTGCCTTCTTGTCATAGGTTCTCAAAATTTTAATATCTGCTCAGTTTCGTATCCAAGCATAAACCTGTCGGACCCTGTCGGAGAGCGCATATTTTACTTTAATATGCTTTCTCAAATATCCAGGCTGGTAGACGAAAATAAGTACACATGCTGTTTAATAAATATAAAACACGGCCATCCCGGCTCGATGCTGGGTTGTTCATACCCTGTTCAGTACGCTGCTCAGTACTGCCGCCGGTCACCTGATGGTTATCTATTTTCTGCTTCGTTCCTTTCTCTGCTTCTGTCCCATGTTGTTTTCCTTGATTACAGAGCAGAGACGATCGAATTTCGTCTGTACTTGAGTGCTGGATCGGACCGAGGTGGAACCGTGCTACAAAAGGACAACGAACGCTTCCGCCGTCGAAAATAAAAATAATATAACAAATAACGAATTGGTTTATATAGATTTTTTTTATGCAACAAAATTAATCCTTCCCATTAAACTCTCTATTATGATTTTTTTTCTTTTTCTACTAAAACTTGGAGCGGGTTCAATCAACAAAGAAAGAGGTGGGTTAGAATTATCTTAGCAGCACATCACGTGGGGTTTAGCAGCTCTTTCATCCGCTGTCGTTTCGTTTCGTCTGCGTCTCTCTCACCTGCGTCTGTTGCCGTTTCGCGTTCTAACTGCTTTCTCGTTTAAGTGATCTGTTTATATTTGTTTGTATGTATCTCGCCCGATACCCACCACATATCAGGACTCATTCATATCAATTATTTATTTTCTCCAATTTTGGAGAAACGACAAAGCAGTTATTCAAAACAGTACATTCTTCGACAGCAAACTTTTTTTTATCATTCCTTTCTATATCCTGACGACAATCGGCCCGCGATCGGTTACTTATTCAAAACAGTATTTCTCCGATAACAAACTTTATAAATTATTTCTATATCCCTGACGTAAAAAAAAAAAATCATTTGGTGCCGATTTTTCAATATGACCCACACTGTTTACATTACCGGCTTTCCGGTTTATAAAAGTTCCATCTGCCTCTCGCTCGACAAGCAATCCACATTACACATTCCTCAAATCATATTTTGAACCCGACATTCCATTCTGCGTTTCGGTTTATCGAAATATTTTTTTTTTTCATTGTTATTACTCACGTTTTCACTTTAACGTTTTTAACCATTCCAATTCTCCAATTCTATACGAAATTTTCACATGAACCCTTTTAATCCTAATTTCATAATACCAGTGTCACAAATGAACGGACCGTCTATTCAGTAAAATTAATGTTTAATTTGAAAATAATTATATATATATATATATATATATATATATATATATATATATATATATATATATATATATATATATATATATATATATATATATATATATATATATATATATATATATGATGTATATATATATATATATATATATATATATATATATATATATCGGTTTTGTAGTGCGTATTCAATTTATGTAACGTAAATCATTCAAACGAAAAACAAATACTGAAGCTAGTTATATGGCGAGAATCACTCTCACAAACAATATTTAATAATAAAATACAATCAACTTCGAATCCGTTAATGAATGGTATATATATATATATATATATATATATATATATATAATAAAATGCACACTAACTTTCTTACGTTTTATATATATATATATGTATATATATATATATATAACGAGAGAAAGTTAGTGTGCATTTCATATTCTTATTGTCTCTCTTTTATATATACTTCCGACATTGATCGTCATTATCCTTACGAAATCGCTAGGAGCAAGGCGAGATATGATCTAATATGAACAGAGAGACCGCCATCAAATTGTAATATAGTTGTAATTAGCTGCAGATTACTCGATTTAGCTTTTGTTCCCTTCTCTCAACAACTGTTATAAAATTCACCGAAGCTTTTCGTCAATTTCATTCTTCTTTTTCTTTCTCATTCTTTTGACTCTCATCTTTTTCGTCTCTTCCTAATTTTTTTGTTTCACTCTACGTCTTTTTATCATTCTCTCTCTTGAATTTGTTGTTTTTTCTCTTTCACTGTTTCCTATAAGGTATTCATTTCTCTCTCTCTCTCTCTATCTCTCTCTTTCTCTCTCCCCACCTCATTGTTTCTTTCGTTATCTTTCACTATCCTTCTTTCTCATATCTTATTCCTTTATAATTTTTTTTTTTGCATTTCTCTCTCCTTCTCTCTTTCTTTGTTTCTGTTTTTCCTTTGCTTGCTTTCTTTAAATCTCTCACTTGCGTTCATATTCTTTAGTTTTTCTTTCTCATTCTTTCTATTTTTGCTCATACTTCGCTTTTCATTATTTCTTTCTTTCATTTCTTACTCAATATATATACATATATATATATATATATATATATATATATATATATATATATATATATATATATATATATATATATATATATATATCAATCGTAAAAAGAAAGTAAAAAATAACCTCTCGGATAGAGTTAAAAAGCAGTTTAAACACAGACAGACAGCTCAGCTCTCACTTTCCAACCTCAACAGTGTTCAAAAGCGACTCCGAGGTCTTGTGAATTATTGAATTATTTTCCACCCTCCAATCTCGCTGCCACGGGCGGGATCAGGCAAGCCTCTCGCTGCTCTATCGCTACTCCCGCGTAAGGTGCTCGGACGAACTACATTCCTTGGTCTTCACGGCAAGAACACATCATGCCGCTTACATTGTAGCAAACCACCCACATTTCCTCCGTATTCCACTCGAAAAGCTTATTCCCGTGAACAATTGCTCTGTGGAACCTACTCCCAATAGGCGGATCAATATAATCCTGTTCAAGTCTAGGGTTAACCGTTTTCTTCCCCTCCTATCCATACAAACTGCCTCTTAAGGTAACCCTCTCTTTCTAGCAGGCCTCAAGCCCTGTACAGAGTGATCCTTACTACAGTATATATATATATATATATATATATATATATATATATATATATATATATATATATATATATATATATACAAGAAATTAATAAATTTTCAAGTGACTTATCTGGTTAGCCTACTCAAAATTTTAGCGTTAAAACACTCATCAGAGCTAGATGTTTCATTTTTTTATTTTGATTTATCAAACATTTGACCCTGATGAGCGTTTTTGAGGTAAGGCTCTTGAGTTAGCTAATCTGATAAGTCACTTGAACATTTTATATTCGTTAAATATGATGTGAAGTTTTGAAAATTTTGAAAAACATTCTAGTAATTTTCACATACTTTTGTATATATAGATATATGGATTGCCTGACGATTGCATAAAGCTTGAAGCATACTGTCGCCGCTGGATGTTGACCTCCGTATCCACATATAGAAACCAGTCAGCTATGGGTAAATAGCTGGAAGAAGAAGAGGATTCATACCTTTCCCAAGGGTATTAGCACGTAAGTGAATGAAATGGATTCGACTGGAATTCGAACTCGGCTCCTCGATTCCTGAATTCATATATATATATATGAGGAGGAGTAATGGATAGCGGCGTGAATTGAGGAATCGGAGAGCCGAGTTCGAATTCCAGTGGAATCCATTTCATTCACTAACATGCTAATACCCTTGGGAAAGGTATGAATCCTCTTCTTCTTCTTCTTCCGTCTATTTATCCATAGCTGACTGGGTTCTATATGAGAGAAATTTTCATAGAAAATATGCGTCCTCCGAAAAAAATTTTCAATGAAAATTTCTCGGACATTCATGCGGGTAAATGTTGTTAATACTGTTTATTATAAACAGAGCATTTACTTAATTATTTGTATCTATAAAAAAGAACATAGAAACATAATAAAATGTCTTAAATAATTGTCGGACTTTGGCCATTTCATAATATATATATGGAGGAAGCACGGTGGAGTAATGGATAACGGCTTGGATTGAGGAATCGGAGAGCAGAGTTCGAATTCCAGTTGAAACCATTACATTCACTTACGTGCTAATACCCTTGGGAAAGGTGTGAATCCTCTTCTCCCTCCAACTATGGGTAAATAGCAGGACAGATTGGGTTCTATAGCCTTGGATGGCAACTGGTCTAGGAGAAGGACAACTCTGAATTCAAAACCTGCGCAGGGACCTTGTGGCACTCAGTGCACCAGGGCTCTGTATTCGTCCCTCCAAAAAGTGTGGATGGTCCTGCACGAAACTTTCACCACTATAATCAAATCTCATGTGCCGGTGTCGGGCTCTCAGTTTCTAAGCACTGATGTGATTGACCTTCATACGTCGAATTCGACGATGATCATATATATATATATATATATATATATATATATATATTGGACGCTGCTGCCATATCTGATCTGATTCTCCTTCTGTACATCTCTAGATTCTTGACGAAATCAAAAGAGTTTGTAACGTAATAGATCCTGACCTGGCGTCTCGCCCTCAGTCATTTTTCTACCGCCATGACGTGGCTTCGCTCTGTGTTTTCTAGGTATATTTTTATTGTTCTGATTCTTCTTTCTTCCTTACCCTACGTGCAAGACACCAATCTACCACTGGGTGGCATGCCACTAGCGTTTCATTCTGGTAGCCCGCTGCCAGTGTCTTCGTCTCGACAATGTTACCGCTGGCGGACCGCTAGAGGCCCACCGGTGACCTGTTGATGGCACGCCGGTAGCTGTCAGCGGGCTACTAGCAGCTTGGTTGTAGGGTAGGAGCTCTTCCGATTTCTTTTTTCCCTGTAACGTAAAAGCCTCAAAACTTTTAATGCAATGCTAATTGCCATTTTTTCTCTTTCTAAATCCTGTTTTTATTGTTCTTACGCCCCACTAAAGTCTTCTCATTCCCATTCTTTCCCAATAACCTCTCTTGTATTACTGGCATTATCGCCTTGTTCCAAAGAGCAGATATGGCAACAATACACCATTTTTTGCCTTGTCTGACCTTTCACTCTCGTGTCGATGATCAAGGTAATAGAGAATTCAAGATTAAGAAAATATATTTAAAATTTTCGTTTAGGCCTCTCACAAAAAGAAAAAATTAAATTCTTAGTAACGATTACGTGTTCCGTAAACCCTTAAGGTCGGAGTAACACCAATTTTACAGCATTTGTAGTGTGTCTTGAGCAAGATAATCTGACGAAGTTCAATCCTTTCGAGGCTGGTGTGAATTCAAAATTTTCCTCTGCTAGACAGATTGTCAAACAAGCCTATAGGAACTCGTTATTTGTCCATAGCTGGATAGAGAAGAGGTGGATTCATGCCTTTCTCTAAGGTTTTCGCACGTAAGTGAATGTAACGAATTTGACTGGATTTCGAACTCGGATCTCTGATTTCTCATCCCGAATCACTATCTACTACCCCATAGGGCATCCACAATGCTTTAGCAGTTACGAATAACTTGTCAATTTCTCCTATTTCAAATACTAGATAATCGAAGCGAAATTTCAGTTCGTTCTTTTTTTTTCTCACTATTGACTCGCTTCTCAAGAATTCTGCTTGAAAATTTAAAATTATATCATTTAAAAATTTAATTAAGTTGAATTTACAGTCGCTTCTTTTTCTTTCTGTTGGATGGTCGGCTACTAAACCAGCTCCTCTGCCTCTCTCCTTTGGGTGGGCGTAGGATGGAAATTAAGACCTATCAAGAAGCGGAAGTACTCCTGATGAGTCAAAAGAGAGATAATGAAAGGTGGTTATTGGGACACCACCTTTAATTAGCTGTCTGTTGACTCATCAAGGATTCTTCCGCCTCCTGATAAGTCCTAGGCTCAGTAAGGAAACTGTGGCGGAGGCAAGGGATAAACACTATAACTCCCAAAATAAGTCACGGTTATACAGACGTTGAAAATAACATGGATGAAGCGTGCGGGACTCGTGGAAGTTTTAAGGAAAATTACAACGAGTGAAACGCTTGTAGTTAGAATCAGAAAGAAACGCATGAGGAAGATAGAGGGCTTGGCGAATATGAAACTCATAGGCATGCTGATGCCAAGATGGTAGCAGAAATTAATGTGGCCCTGATCTGTCATCTCGTCTGCAGTCGCTTTCTCACAGACGCAACGTTGCCTCGCTTTGTCTTTTTTACAAATATTTTCACGGTAATTGCTCCGATGAGCTGCTTTCGCTGGTTCCTAGGCCTCATGAATTTAAACGTCCTACGAGGCTGGCATCCCGTTCCCACCCCTTCACCGTTGAAACTGTTAGATGTAGACGTCTCTTCTACTCCAATAGCTTCATATCTCGCACATCTCGCCTGTGGAACTCCCTTCCTTATTCCTGTTTCCCTGACAAATACAAGCTTCAACTATTTAAGTGTAACATCAATCGATATCTCCAGCTGCCTTGATCTATCCACTTCCCTTCTCCACATCCTTTCCCCTTTCACTCCTATCTGCTCTCGCTCCAAATCTTCTGTAACCCCCTTGCCTTGATCGATCCACTATCTTTCTCCACATCCTCTCCTTTAACACTCCTATCTGCTCTTCCTCCAAACCTTCTGTAACCCCTTGCGTGCTAGTGGCTTCCAGCCTTGCTTGGGGTGATAAGCTTAAAAAGAAAATCAAACGAATTTGTGTAAATTGATGACAGGACAGAGTCTAGAAGTGATTTTAATTGGACAAATATTGACTACAGCTAAAAAAAAGGATAGGATTTTTAGAGAGCCACGACCGTCCACGTCCTAAATGTATAAGGCACATAAAATAGAACTTCATTCAAAAAGATCGCTTTTAACTGTTTTGCACCAACTGTCAAATCAGCTTGCATTTTAACAATTGTTGTCATTTCGTATAATTCTGTAAATCATTCTGACAAGGATGAGACAGATATTCGCTTATTATACATTTCCATTTTAGGATAGTAAAAAAAAAATGAATCTCAAACAAGCAAAAATAATTGCAGTGTTCGTGGAGAAGTTATTTGGAATGATGGAACGTGTCAAAAACTGTTCACAAAATTACATGAAGAAAATGTTTGGTCAGTCGAGTTGAATTGTTGAGATTGATCGCAGTTAAAACAGCTTTACTGAAAAATAATCAACGTTGTACGACGCAAAAGATAATTAATGCACTCGAAATATCCAAATCAAACTTAGATTAGCATTTAAAGCAGATTGGCTATGTTATTCGTTTTGGCGAATGGCTTCCACGTAAATTAACGACTAAGTGCTATAAAACCCATTGCCCTTTTTTGTGATGTCAACGAACACTCGTTGCCACTTTTGTGATGTCGACGAATACTCGTTGTCACTTTCGTAATGCTCGGTGTAGTAGAGACTTTGTAATCGCAGATACAACTATAGTACGCCGTTGAACAATGCTGGTGTCAGACGCTTTCGAATATCACTCGCATTAATAGTACTCGCTTGATAATACTCGCTCGAACAGTAATCCGTATAGTGATCCGAATAGAGAAATAGTATAGGGAATAGGGTAGAGAATAGCGCTCCGTATATTAATAGAGGATAGAATAGAAATAGCAGATCCATCTAGACGTCTTCCTATATACGCGTTTCTCTATGGTCATGGGATCCACTTAATTCAATTATGGGATCACCTGTGTTTGCTGACTGGCGATCTATGTTCTAACTCAAGTGTCGGCAGCGTCACTTTATTCCTATATAACACCTTTGTGCAGCACTACAAGCGAAATGTACTACTAACATTAACAAAGGCTGGTCTTCATTCAAAAAAAGTTATGTTGTGCATAACATATTTTGTTATGGTAATTTACCTACGCACACATGGACTCTCCCAGCTATAAATAGGAGCAGGTACTGCCTTTTGGAGAGGGAAGTTTCCAGCAGTCAGCTCTGACAGTCGAACCGAACATTCTTGCTGTAACACTCACGTTTGTATATGTTTGTATTACGGTTTTCTGTCAATATATTTGTTTAACTAAATTCCTCTCTCGTGTCTTTAATTCTGGCCCTAACAAGGCCACAACATATTTTCAACTTTTTTCGGAGAAAAAATACAAATGATTCGAACAAGTACTGCGTCGAAATATTCTACCCACCACATCTCTCACAACTACAATTACAAAGAATTGAACTAAACTTAACATAAAATGTGTTACAACTACTTATAAAACAATAAAAGACTCAATTAATACAAAACAAAATAATAAGATAAAACTGGAAGGACGAATTTAGTATATCACTGGTAATAATTGCTACAAAGAATACATAGGCGAAACCTCAAGTAATTTAAATAAAAGATTGTATGAACACAAAAGGGATTTCTTTTACAAAACGATGCATTCAGTGCATTAGTTTCTCCCCATAATGACTTTGACAAATAATTTTAAGTAAAAATGCTACTCCAATTAAAAGAAAGAAATGTTCTAAGACAAAAAATGTATAGAAAGAGCTTTAATCGCTTGATCATTCTCAGTAAATTTACGTCAAGGTTCTTACAATGTTTCACCACTCTTGGCAGATCGTCTATTATCACAATGGTGAATATTTAATAACAAATTTGTAAAAACATAAACAAAAAGAAACTAAATGAAATAAACTCTATACACTATGTACCCTGTTTCTCCAGGACGTTGGTGATCATGGCTCGCCACAATTTCCTGTAGCACTTAAAAACTGTTTAGGTATATCTCCCAAAACCTGCACCGCCGTCCATTCACTCAAACTTTCCAGGTAGGTTATGCGTTGATTTTCTCTGGTCCTCTTACATTTAATCTACCCTGTGAGTATCAAATTTTCCTAGCTCTCCTTTCTTATTATATGCCCTACAAACTTCAACTACTGTACTTTACGGATGTTGAACATAGGTGTCCTTTTTGTTTTTATTGTCTCTAGAACATCGTCGTTTCTGAGCATCCTTCTGTAGAACCAGATTTCTACTACTTCAAGATTCTTCTTCATCTGCAAGGTGTTTACCCAGAAATTGTTCTTAAAATGTATATGTCATTTTCCAGATAGATAGATGGATGGATTATGAATTATGTAAGGTTATCTGCGTTTAATATTCCATAGGTGAACGTCGGCATTCAACGAGAAATAAAAAAAATAAATATATTTCTGTCTGCTGGTGCGTATAAAGTAAAAGGAAATAACAATAAGTGTAATATCCTATAAGATAGATAGATAGATAGATAGATAGATAGATAGATAGATAGATAGATAGATAGATAGATAGATAAGGATAGACTGAGATAGATAGGTACATAGATTCATAGATAATAATAGACTGGGATAGATAGATAGATAGATAGATAGATAGATAGATAGATAGATAGATAGATAGATAGATAAGAATAGACTGAGATAGATAGGTATATAGATTCATAGATAATAATAGACTGGGATAGATAGATAGATAGATAGATAGATAGATAGATAGATAGATAGATAGATAGATAGATAGATAGATAGATAGATAGATACATACATACATCAATGTAAATTCACTAAGGAGACTGATAGATCTTTTCGAAACGGAATTCTTGCAGAGAAGCTAGTGATTTCTGGAAAAGCTCAATTCAAATATTGGCTATGATCTCTTGTTGCAAATAGCAGGATATTAACACGCCTCAGCGTCAACAGTATTTTTTATATCACTCGCCGATCTAAGGAGGAAACAATGCAGTGATATAAGAATGTCGAAAAAAGATAAACGTGTTATTAAGGAAATGGAGAAATGAAAAATATTCTTAAAAGTCATCTTGGAAAATGGTGATTGTTTGTTCTTCATAGCATTTATTTTGATTTTTCACGAGAAATGGAATTAGCTGGATTTTCATTATATGGAATGATTATTATTGACTGTATTGTTTCATCTTTTTCTTTCGGATTTTTCATTGCATCTTTCTTTTTAGAACTCTTGCTTTTTTTCTTTAAGAGATTTATTTCTAAGTTTTTATTTTATTTTTTTTATTGAATTACTTATTCAGTTTCTTCCATCCTTCCTTGTCCCCTTCCTCCTCTCCTTCCTTATTTATTTACTTACGTATTCATTCAATTGCTTCCTTACTTATTTATTTAACGAATGTTCATTTATTTAATTCCTTATTTATTCAATTCCTTCATTTTTTCTTCTTTAATTCTTTCGTGAATTTATTTATTTATTTATTTATTGATAGATTTTCTTTTCTTTCTTCTATATTTATTTCTTTAATTCCTTCTTTCTTTATTCATTCATTTTTCAATTTTTCCTTCTTCCTTTCTTTCTTTTATTATTTAATTTCTTTCTTCTTTCCTTATTTCTTTATTTCTTTATACAATTTTTCATTCTTTATTTATTTAATTAATACCTTCAATTTTTCCTTGTTTTATTTATTCATTCATTTTTCAATTTTTTCTTTCTTTCTTTCACTATTTAATTTTTTCCTTCTTTATTCATTTATTCAATTTTTCATTCTTTATTTATTTAAATTCTTTTTTTCCTTCTTTATTTATTCCTTCATTTTTCAATTATTTCCTTCTTTCTTTCATTATTTAATTTTTCCTTCTTTCCTTCTTTATTTATTCCTTTATTCAATTTTTCATTCTTTATTTATTTAATTCCTTCCTTTTTCCTTCATTATTATTCATTCATTTTTCTATTTTTTACTTCTTTCTTTCATTATTTAATTTATTCATTTATTCAATTTTTCATTCTTTATTTATTTAATTCTTTCCTTTTTTCCTTCTTTATTTATTCATTCATTTTTTAATTTTTTCCTTCTTTCTTTCAATTTTTATTTTTTTCCTTCTTTCCTTCTTTATTTATTCATTTATTCAATTTTTCATTCTTTATTTATTTAATTCCTTCCTTTTCCTTCTTTATTTATTCATTCAGTTTTCAATTTTTTCTTTCTTTCTTTCATTATTTAATTTTTTCCTTCTTTCCTTCTTTATTTATTCATTTATTCAATTTTTCTTTTTTATTTAATTCCTTCCTTTTTTCCTTCTTTATTTATTCATTCATTTTTTAATTTTTTCCTTCTTTCTTGCAATTTTTATTTTTTCCTTCTTTCCTTCTTTATTTATTCATTTATTCAATTTTTTGTGCTTTATTTATTTATTTAATTAATTCCTTCCTTTTTATTTATTTAATTCCTTCCTTCTTTCCTTCGTTATTTATTTATTCATTTATTTATAGATTTTATGAAATCTGTTTTTTTCTTATTTAATTATTTATTTATTTCATTCAATTACTTCCTTCATTATTTATTTACAGAATATTTATTTATTTCATTTTTATTTATTAAATTCTTTCGTTCTTTCTTCCTTAATTCTTTGTTTCTTTACCTATATATTTTTACAACACTTTATTAATTTAACCATATCTCTCTTATTCAATTCTATTTTTAATTAATGTGCTCGTTTATTTATTGACAGATTTTAATTGATATTTTAATATTTAATTCTATAATTACTTAAATGCAACGCCGACCACCATTTTCTCTCTTCCTGCAACCTGTTCTTTTATTGTCCTCGTCACTCAGGTCTTCTTATTCTCATTTACTCCCAACAGCCCCATGCGTCCTTGTGGCATTATCACCTTGGTTGGGGTGAAATGATTAAAAAACACATTTATTTTTGTCTATATTTTGTAACTATTTACATTATTCGGACTTTTTGGATCACTCAACCAATGGTTGTAGTTGTTAAAAATGATTCGGCCCAAAGTGTTGTGAGTTCAATGCATGGCCCGAGTAGAAGGAACACAAACATAGGGAGTTGTGTTGCTAAGGCATGGCACGTAGAATTAGAACAATCTACCCCTGTGGACTAAATAAAGAGTTCGGTTCGAAATTACAACAAATATCGCCTGAAGAAGGCCAGAGCGTACAACGGCCGAAATATCGTGAATATAGCAGTAAAGATGAGGACAACTGTCTGAACAATGTAAATATAGTAAATAACTATATTTCTTTAAATTTTTATTTAATTCTTCCCTTCATTATTCATTTAAGTAATTCTTATTTCATATTTCATATTTTTATTCAATTATTTCTTTCTTTTTTTCATTCATACTTTTTAAAAATTTTTCTTTCTCTCTTGCTTTGCTTCTTTAATTATTTCCCGATTTAGCTATATATTTATACAATTCTTTCTTTCTTTAAATATTTTTAATTATTATTTAATTCCTTCTTTCTTTCTTAATTGTTTCTTTTTCTTTTTTTCTTTTTTCTTTTTTTTTGAGGAATTCTTTCTTTCTTAATTTTTCCTCCTTTGCATTTGTTGCGGAAGCATTCCTTTCAATTTTCTGACATTTTTTCGCGTTTTTCAATCTCATTATTTTATCCTTTTACAAATAAGACAAATTGAAGTGAAACTTCACCGTAGAAGCCATGTTAAGCTAACACGTCTAAAACATTAAATATATATAACTTCTTAGCCGTTAACCTTCGCCTTTTTGTCGCATCCCCTCTTTCTTTCTTTCTTTCTTTCTTTCTTTCTTTCACTATTTCGGTTGAGCTCTCTGGGGAGGATGTGTGGGTTTGTAAGCAGTAACTATTACGGCTAATAATGCAAGACTCTTCGGTAAATCGAATCGAGTTATCTCAGTCACTGTGTGTTTATCTAAAAATAAATACGCTTAAATTCACCTTCTTCTCTGCCGTGAGCCAACGGCTTCAGGGTAAAATTTCCGACTGACGCGAATTCAGCCGGTTTTCGATTCTAGCCAGAGGCACCCGGACGTCTAGCCACACTGATGAGCTGTGATACAGCGAAACAGTCTGTCTGTGGATGACAATATATATATATATATATATATATACACACATATATATATATATATGTATATATATATATATATTTCTTCTAGTGGCTCGGGATTTATTACCGCTTCTTACGCTTCAGTCACAAACCAATCTTTCTTGTGAAACTATCTTCCTTCCAGATACCGATTTGTTTTCATTCAGTTTCTTTCACTCACCAAACAATCGCTCGATATAAAAAAGGATAATCAAAAATAGAAAAATTCGAAATATTATTTCAATATCTTGTCGTCCACCAGAATTTTGTACAATTCGCGTGATACGGAATTGTTTTTAACAAGGGAGACAACCACTCAAGAAGCTACAGCAAGTAAATCTATTCAAAATGTTCTAGATTGAAGCGGACTCATTTTGTTTTATGCTTGTGTCAGGCACGCCATGGCTACTAATTATAAAATGTTTTAAACAACACAAAGAAAAAGACATCATGTATCTAAATCGCACATAAGAGTTGCGTAGGGCGTTAATCAAGATCGCCATTAGTGGAATATGTCGGCTTAGCCAGAGACAGTTGTATGGCGTGGTTGCAAGGTGGTGGAATGCCACCTCAGCTATGTAAGAAGTTTGAAGTGGCATCATGTGATTTGCATTAAATAGCTGTGTACATGTGGACGCAACAAAGGCACGTGAGAAGAGCTGCATAGATGTGACCACCAGGGGAGACAGGGACAGTGAACAAGAAATGAGGTCATTGCTCAGCAAGACTTTCTATTTCCCAATTGGTCGAAATAATATGATAGATGATTGGACCCCACTCTCTCTCTTTTACGCCTCTTTTCTAAATTCTAAATTCTCTCAAAATCTAAATCAAGCGACAATCATTAGAAACTCTTACGCCTCGTTTGTAAATTCTAAATTCTATCAAAATCTAAATCAAGCGACAATCATTAGAAACTCTTACGCCTCGTTTGTAAATTCTAAATTCTCTCAAAATCTAAATCAAGCGACATTCATTAGAAACTCTTACGCCTCCTTTGTAAATTCTAAATTCTCTCACAATCTAAATCAAGCGACAATGATTAGAAACTCTTAGGCCTCGTTTGTAAATTCTAAATTCTATCGAAATCTAATTCAAGCGACAATCATTAGAAACTCTTACGCCTCGTTTGTAAATTCTAAATTCTATCAAAATCTAAATCAAGCGACAATCATTAGACACACTTACGCCTCGTTTGTAAATTCTAAATTCTATCAAAATCTAAATCAAACGACAATCATTAGAAACTCTTACGCCTCGTTTCTAAATTCTAAATTCTCTCAAAATCTAAATCAAGCGACAATCATTAGAAACTCTTACGCCTCGTTTGTAAATTCTAAATTCTCTCAACATCTAAATCAAGCGACAATCATTAGAAACTCTTACGCCTCGTTTCTAAATTCTCTCAAAATCTAAATCAAGCAACAATCATTAGACACACTTACGACTCGTTTGTAAATTCTAAATTCTCTCAAAATCTAAATCAAGCGACAATCATTAGAAACTCTTACGCCTCTTTTCTAAATTCTAAATTCTCTCAAAATCTAAATCAAGCGACAATCATTAGAAACTCTTAATCCTCGTTTCTAAATTCTCTCAAAATCTAAATCAAGCGACAAACATTAGAAACTCTTACGCCTCGTTTCTAAATTCTCTCAAAATCTAAATCAATCGACAATCATTAGAATCGTATTAGTCGTATTTCGCCGGTCCACAAAATCGACTACTCTGGCCTATGATAAATTGTCAAGCTGAAGCCGTTTCTCATATATTTGCTTTAATGACGTCCTGTTTTAATAAATGAGATTAATTCCATCAAAAGTACTATTGTCTGATGAAGTTCCTTCTCGGAAAGAGACATGCCAGTGATCAGTTTCCCATGTTATCATTTATTTACCCACAGATATCCTAAAACGAAAGAAAAATCTCATTATAACAGGGTTGTTGTTTCTCAAAAAATATATGATATTATCATTATTACCCTAACAATGAAGAATAAAAAGACGTGCTGGTAGCGCAACAGATTAATAGCGAGTTCAAGTAACGGCTCAGTTGACTGCGTTTACTTTGCACAAATGTCCTTGGATAAAACAAGGATTATTTCTTGTCTCCTCCTATTAGCTATGAGCACGGTAGACAGGACTTTGTGGACTTGCATGGCAACCAGTGTATTAAAAGGACTATACTGAATTTAAAATCGTGATGAAAGCAAAGGGAAATAACTCCATGATCTTTCACAAGCATTCAAAGTAAATCATAGCTAATAAATACTTTTAATCTGTGGAGAGGCCTGTTCGATTGCGCCCTGAAGGAACATGACAAAAAAATATATAACATGTACACTGTTTACATTGTTCGGTCAATTGTCTTCATCTTTATTGTCATATTCACGACGTTTCGGGCGTTGTACGACTCGGATTACTATTCGGTGGTTACTTTTCGAGCGAGTATTATCGAGCAAGTACTATTAATGCGAGTGATATTCTAAGGCGTCTGACACCAGTATTGTTCTACAGCGTACTATAGTTGTATCTGCGATTACAAAGTCTCTACTACAACGAGCATTACGAAAGTGACAACGAGTATTCGTTGACATCACTTAGTATTTTCTTAAATACCGTGTCTCCTACGGGCATTTATGGGAAAGTGAACGCAACAAAATAGGCGGGGTTTTGAAATCGGTCCGGCGATTATGATTTCCGCGCCGTTAACCGTTACGCTCTCCTCCTCTAAGTATCGGGATATAATATATAGTTTCATCCTTTTCGATGATATTCTATTCCCTGATGATTCAGCGGCGTCAAAGATCCGATAGCGTTTTCTTTCTTCAAAATCACTATCTCAGGCATGCTGGCTTGGATTTGACGATCTTTTTTAGCAAAAAAATGTCCCGAGAAATCTATTTTCTTTTTAGATATGCTGTTCTCTTCGTATATTGTCTATAGAAGTGTAATATTCCACTGCTGTTTCAATTATGAATAGATTTGCTTCCTCGTCGCCATTATTGTATATCACACCGGGATAAGTCTAGTAGATTCTCGGCTGCTGATGCAGATTACTCTTCCGAAGACTGTTTTCGAACTATCTAAGCGTGTCTCACTCTCTCTATTGATTTCTTTATACATTGTTCAGTCCATTCTCACAGAAAATTTATTTTACTTTAACCCTCGTATTTTGCAAACTTCGAATTACTTGGTTGCTTCACATAAAAAGAATATTTAAAAACTATGTTCAAGCTTTCGACGCAGACTCCAATTGCTTCTCTTCTCGCACTTCACGACTGTGAATCTCACTTCCGTTAACAACAATCTTCAAAAATTTAAATGCAACGTCAATCGCCATATTCTATCTTCTTGAATCCCGTTCATCTTTTGTCCTTACCTCAGTCCTCTCTATTCCCAGTCTTTTCTCTCACTTTCAAACCCTGTACTAGTGGCATATCCACTTTACTTGGTGAAAAATGATTATATATATATATATATATATATATATATATATATATATATATATATGTGTGTGTGTGTGTGTGTGTGTGTGTGTGTGTGTGTGTGTGTGTGTGTTTTCAAATACATAGAAAAATAGGAAAGAACCGTTAGATAAATAATCCGAAGTTCCTTAGTATTTTTGTTTTATTTTTAAAATACAGTGCTCAATACACAAGTAGAGCCCAAATTATATTATATTATATATATATATATATATATATATATATATATATATATATATATATATATATATATATATACCGTATATTTCTACGTATAAGACGACCTATAGATAAGACTAATCTCAGCATCTACGTAAAATTTCGTAATTTCATCTGATATCCGCAGTATAAGACGACCGACTGGGACGAAACTGTACAACACGATGAACTCTTTGCATCACATGGTTTCGTTTGGTTTGTTGTGTTTTACGTCATATCAACCTCAATGGGTTATTTAATGCTGATAACTTTTTATTCCTGGTAATATTTTGTTTTGTCAAAAATCTATTTCTGGTAATATTTTTTTCCTCAAAAATGCATAGCTAGTAATATTATTTTAAAAAAATGTATTGCTGGTAATATTTTTTTTTCAAAAATATTGCTGGAAAAAGTTTGATTTGTTTTTGTTTTTTTTTTTAATATATTGCTGGTAATTTTTTTTTTTCTTCAAAAATTTATTTCTGCTAATATTTTTTTACAAATTATGTCTGGTATTAAAACCTTTTTTTACACTTTTACAATGCTTTTTACCTCAGTTTCGGGGTTAATTATTTGCCTATAGCTGGGACCCTCAGAGAGAAATAAACAGGAGATAACTGATAACTGACATCCATTAAACATGGCATGTGGAAATAGAACAGCCCAGCCCAGTGAGTGAAATAAAGAGTTCATTTCGACATTCCACCTGAAGAAGGCCTGAGCGTATAACGACCGAAACGTTGTAATAAATATGGCGACAAAGATGAGGACAATAGTCCGAATAATGTAAATAATGTACATAATACCTCATCTCAGAAATATAGATAGATACTGAAAGGCAGAAACGTTGTAATAAATATGGCGACAAAGATGAGGACAATAGTCCGAATAATGTAAATAATGTATATAATACCTCATCTCAGAAATATAGATTGATACTGAAAGGCAGAAACGTTGTAATAAATATGGCGACAAAGATGAGGACAATAGTCCGAATAATGTAAATAATGTACATAATACCTCATCTCAGAAATATAGATAGATACTGCAAGGCAGAAACGTTGTAATAAATATGGCGACAAAGATGAGGACAATAGTCCGAATAATGTAAATAATGTATATAATACCTCATCTCAGAAATATAGATTGATACTGAAAGGCAGAAACGTTGTAATAAATATGGCGACAAAGATGAGGACAATAGTCCGAATAATGTAAATAATGTACATAATACCTCATCTCAGAAATATAGATAGATACTGCAAGGCAGAAACGTTGTAATAAATATGGCAACAAAGATGAGGGCAATAGTCCGAATAATGTAAATAATGTACATAATACCTCATCTCAGAAATATAGATAGATATTAAATCATTATTCACCCGACAGACTCACTACACAAGCATGCACGCAATCACAGAAAGGTGGAAAGAAAGTGGTGGAAAGACATTTAAATCATTATGCGCCGAACGGACGACGCAAGCACAGTCACAGAGTTTTAGTATATATATATATATATATATATATATATATATATATATATATATATATATATATATATATATATATATATATATATGTATATATATATATATATATATATATTAGAATTGGACATAGTCCGACAATTTATTTAAAGACATTTATATTATGTTTAACGTTCTTTTTATATTTGCTTAAATACTTGTATCTATAAAAAGAACGTTAAACATAATATAAATGTCTTTAAATATATATATATATATATATATATAAAGAGAGAGAGACAAACTCTGGTGAAATGAAGAATTATCTTCGAGCATGTGAAAAAGTAAAGTAAGGGAACGAATATCATAAGTTTATTTTTTTAAATGAAGTTATTTAAATTTTTAATTTGGAACTGAAAACGCCGAATGTCGTGCAGCAACGTGCAACGTTTTAATAAACATTGTCTAAAATACTTATAACGTTGCGACTTTCTTTTCTATTGGCTAATTTCTGGTCACTTCGGACATTTATAGTTAAAGCCGATGCTACTGTCGGGCTATTTCTATTGATGCAATAGCAGGCATCAATCAGTGATGTGCCATGCGGCAGACACGCTTAGACCATCATGTATCTTCCAGCACATGATGAAACAGATTTTTTCCCGTAGTAGGCTGCCAATTCTTTCTTTCTGCGGTAGACCGGTTGCCACACAAGGCTATAGAGCCTGAGGGAAGAAGTGGATTCTTACCTTTCCCTAGTTAATCACGTAAGTGAATGTAATGGATTCGACTGGAATTCGAAATCGGCTCTCTGATTCCTCAATCCGAGCCGCTATCTATTACTCCACCGTTCCTCCCCTTCCTTTGTGATGGATTTGCAGCCAAGGAGAGATAAATAAAATAGCTTAATGCATTTACCTGTTTATAGGTATCATGTGAATTTTTTTTTTTCACACTCGCTCTGCAAATTGCTGATTAGTTATTTCGTATTTCTCGAAGCCGTTTTAAAGTGTAACGCATACATCACATGAGCATTTGTAACTAAAGACAGTATTGTCGGATCTATTCTGACTCACAACTCCTATTTCGTTGGCGGTGAATGGCCAGTTGTGTTTCAGTTAAAAGAAAAGTGTCTCTTTTTATTAGATATAGTGACGATATCTATCCGTCTAATCAAATCTTATTAAATGCTGCCTCGGCTCGGCCGATGTTGTCCGCACAAATGCAGAGCGGCCCAAAATAATTGTAACATCATCGCTTTACCAACCAGTCCCGAGCCCCGGCTCAATCAAGACGGAATCAAATCATGCACACGTCTGCATGTATGGAATGCGGGAATAAGAAAATAAATTCTTAGATATCTGTCGGAAATAATCAAGTCAATGCTATTCACCGGCGGAAACACGACGCTTTCTTATTTATATTTATTTTGAAAGAAGCAAATCTTATTACGGGAGAGTAGCACGCAAAGAGACAGAAACACACCGACATAAATATAGCCAATGTATATGCACACACACACACATATATATATGCAGACACAGATATACACAAATGTATATACATATATATAAACTATATTCATATCATATATATATATATATATATATATATATATATATATATATTTATATATATGTGTGTATGTGTGTATATATATATATATATATATATATATATATATATATATATATATATATATATATAGATAGATAGACGAGGGCAAGGATGTGCGGAAGAATTCTCAACAGTTCTCGGAAGCCAATATACAAATATCTGGTCCGACAAAACATCCGTAAGATTTATCTTTTGGATGGGCTTCTTATAAGGGTCGATAAATTTTCAACACTCTCTCCCAAATATATATATATATATATATATATATATATATATATATATATATATATAGTGTGTGTGTGTGTGTGTGTGTGTGTATTCTTATGCTTCTATGAATGTGTGTGTATTCTTATGCGTCTATGTATGTGTTTGTGTGTATACTCGTATCCGCACGCACGTATTGGATGTGTATTATAATTTCACAGCGTCTAAGTTTCATATTATATATATATATATATATATATATATATATATATATATATATATATATAGAGAGAGAGAGAGAGAGAGAGAGAGAGAGAGAGAGAGATACTGTTGTGATTTTTTATGAGATTATATATGTTATAAGTATATAAATAAATATAATATGAATATTGCCAAAACACATGATGTATTTATTTATTCATTTCGTAGAATATTCATCTAAATCTGGTTATATATATACGGGGTGCGATGGATAAATTGTCGTCTAAAGTAGGCAAAAATAATTAATACTGACATCACATTTTAACAAAATTATGCCCAAATATCTTGAAATACTAATGAGAAGATTTATTCAATAAAATCGCCATTGGCTCCAACGACAGACTCCAGACGACTTTGGAATTTTCTGCAACTCTTCTGAACGGTGTCCTTGTTTAATTTGGGGAATGCTACCATAATCCTTGCCTTCAGATCATCTTCTGTGTTACAAGAAGTTTTGTTGGTCTTTCGCTCAACTGCGTCCCAAGGGTGTTAAAGACTGGTGTGTAAATTGGCCAGATATAATGGGTGATGTGATCGCAGAAATTGTCTGAGAACTATGATGGGCTCTCCTGCTTGTGGGGCATGGTGCAGAGTCCTTTTTCCAGACAGTGTCTTCCAACAGTCACCCTCTTGACCCAGGGTGGCACTACCACCTCAAGGCGCTGCATGTAAGCTTCTGTGTTTAGTCTGAGGCCCCGGGGCAAAATAAATGGAGGTATAATGTTCCATCATTAGTGATCGCTCCAAATACCTTCGACTTATTACACCATTACACTCATCTAACTCTTCCGGGATCCTCTGCATTGTCCTCAGATTGACACCCAAACGCTCTGAAATATTTGTATTGCAGCTTCGGGTAGGAATGCCAAATAATACAACATGCCGCTATTTTTCTCACAGATGTTGCACAACTAAACTCCTGTACAGTCGACAAAATCCAAGACAAACAACGCACATGCACGAAATTAAAAATATAAAATGGCCTTAATTAACACATCGCAGCCTATATATATATATATATATATATATATATATATATATATATATATATATATATATATATACTCAATTGTAGGTATATGAGTTCGTGACCCTGGGTTTCATACTTTTGCGAGTTTGTTTGTTGATCGCATCAAAAGTGTGAAGCCCAGGGTCACAAACTCATATCCATATAACGTAATATGTTAGCTCTATCATTGATAATGAGCGCTTTCCACTAAGTACTCTGCATATAAAGTAATATATATATATATATATATATATATATATATATATATATATATATATATATTTATTTTACGAAAAACTAGGTAATCCGTATGGGTAGACCCAAGGAGGATAAAATCCAGAGAGCTCAATGTAAATCAGAGCTAATAATTTAAATAAAAACAGACCACTTTAAGGTTCCATATAATAAATTTTTTCACCACAGCCCGCGGATCATCAGACTTTAGTTCCAAATGTTGAAACGAAAAATGAAAAAAATTTACACATTTCTGACGGGCAGTACTAAGTATATGTAAATTAACGAATTGAGGAAGTGAGGGCGGGGAGAGACATGATTGAGTTAGATGTAACATTTCTATTCTTTCAAATTTAAATTGTTTGAGGAAATCCAGACATTGACACATTAAATCGGTTAACTTAACGGAAGTTATATATTGATATGGAAGCGGGAGAGGAGAATAAGTCATAAAGAGAAAAAGAGAGAAAGAAGTTATGAGAGAAAGTGTCATTAACTTTCTTTGGAATGAAAGGCCCGAAATAGACGCTGTTATTTTGCTTTACTTTGAGAGTTCATAAATATTATGTTTTATTTAAATTAAAATATAATATAAATATATATATATATTATTTAAATTAAAATATAATTAAATATATATATATATATATATATTTATATATGTATATATGTATATATATTTATATATATGTATATATATATATATATATATATATATATATATATACATATATATACACACACACACACACACACATATATATATATATATATATATATATATATATATATATATATATATATATATAGATAGATAGATAGATAGATAGATAGTTTGTTTGTTTGTTTGTTTGTTTGGGGTTTTATGGCATATCAACCACTATGGGTTATTTAATGCCAGATCCAGTATTTACTAGATATATCAAAAACGTAAAGCTGGCAACATCATTGTTTCAAAAACGTATAGCTGGCAACATCATTGTTTCAAAAACGTATAGTTGGCAACATCATCGTTTCAAAAACGTATAGCTGGAAACATCATCGTTTCAAAAACGTATAGCTTGCAACATCATCGTTTCAAAAACGTATAGCTGGCAACATCATTGTTTCCCATCACATTTTAGGGGTAAGGTGTTAGTATATTTAGTGTAGGGTGTGGGAGGGAAAGTTACTTGTAAGTTGTAGTTGTTTTGGGATGGGTTAGATGTGATGGGGCATGATATGACCAGCCGATTGATCGGATCGACGGCCTTTTGGTTGGACGTAGTTTATCGTCATACCCAGGACGTGGATGTAGTTTATCGTCATACCCAGGATGCGGATGTAGTTTATCGTCATACCCAGGACGTGATAGATAGATAGATAGATAGATAGATAGATAGATAGATAGATAGATAGATAGATAGATAGATATAAAACAATACTAAGAGTTAAATAAATCAAGTGGAGCATGTTTACAAATAGGGTCAGATAGAGTTATTATAAGATTCTACACTGTCCGTTATTATTTTATTGGTTTTTACCTTATGTGCAGTAAATTCATAGAAATATTATTCTTTCAAATATTAAAAAAATACAAGAAATTGTTTTTTTTTTAAATACATATTTTGTTTACGTTAATCTAATTAATTCTGCATTCATTTAGATTTGAGCGCAACGCATTCATTCCTAAGATCATGTCACAACTCCCGCAAACGGGTTAACACATGCACTGAAAAAATACCAGAAGTGGTGTACCTTGGGTAAGATAGCCTGAGAGAGCTCAACCTTCTTCAGGCTGGTTTGAATTCACTATTTCCCCTCTCCTAGACTGGTTAACAACCAAGGCTATAGGAACCATAGCGGGTGGAAAAAATGTAATAATAGCTTCCCCAAGTTTATTTGCACGTAAGTGAATGTAACGAACTAGACTGGTATACAAACTCGACTCTTTAATTTCTCACTCCGAGCAGATATTCATTACACCATCGCAAATAGATAGCTCTCTTGGTACCCACCACAAAGAAAACTAAAGAACGTCATAAAAAGTTAATTAAAATCTTATAAGATTTTCCTTGTCTGCCACATGCAGTGGAAAATGTATAAAAGAGAGGTTGTTACTCATATACGCAATACATATATATATATATATATATATATATATATATATATATATATATATATATATATATATATATATATGTTCTTGCATAAAATACGTAATTGTATGACAGTTACGTATTCAAAATATTTCATACATCATATATATATATATATATATATATATATATATATATATATATATATGGGCAGCAACATTTCCTTTAAACATGTTCCGTTGAGTCTGTCTATATTTCTGAGATGAGGTATTATGTACGCCTTTATCCACTGTGCCATGTGTCCTCAAGGACACATGTCACAGTGGATAAAGGCGTTGGTTAGATCCAGTGACTGACCCAAAGAGTGTGAGTTCAATACCCGGTTAAGGCAGTGGAGAACTTTCAGAAGGAAAATTAGCAGGAGATAACTGATAACTGACATCCATCAAACATGGCTCGTGGAACTAGAACAGTCTACCCCAGTGATCGAAATAAAGGGTTCGGTTCGAAATTCCAACCACCTGAAGAAGGCCGGAGTGTACAACGGCCGAAACGTTGTGACAAATATGGTGACAAAGATGAGGACAATAGTCCGACTAATGTAAATAATGTTCCGTTGAATATGAGAAACAAGGAAAATTTGATTAATTTTTTATCCAGAAACGTTTCGTGCGAAACATCTTTCAGTATTGCCTATATAATTTTTTACATTTCACATTTCTAAAAAACTAAATCAAAGCACCTTGTCTGTCGCATTCAATGAAATGCGCATGAAAGGATTGCTGTCTATATATATATATATATATATATATATATATATATATATATATATATATATATATATATATATAACACAAAACACAGACATTACTATACAGACATTTGAAATAGCCGTAGACTATGAATGTCTTGATGGAGAAAATGAATTTTGTCTGTAGTTTTCAATTGTTTTTTTTATTTTTATACTATGACAATAAGAAAACAATAGCACGTAAGCTGACACGTAATAATATTACTGAAGAGGAACGTATAGCCATCGACACGCTGACACATAGAGATGACCTAATCATAACACAGGCTGACAAAGGGGGTGCCACAGTGATATAGGGAATCAAATAATACATTAAAGAGGCCAACAAAGAGCTAGCCGACAAAGAAACCTATAAAAGCTTACCTACAGATCCCCTTCTCGAATATCAAAAAGTATTAACTAGCTCACTAAACATAATGCTTCGCAACAATCTAATCAACAAGGAAACATGCACAACACTTACACCCACAAACATTACACCTACTCGTTTCTATCTCCTTCCTAAAATACGCAAAAGCAACAACCCAGAAAGGCCGGTCATTTCGTCATTCAACTGCCACACGACCAAAATTTCCAAATACGTAGACCATTACAACCCCTAGCTAAGGAAGTAAAATCCTACATCAGAGACACAACAGATCTACTAAACAAAATTAATCACATATAGACAGTTCCAGAGAATGCTATTCTAGTGACTATGTACGTAAGGTCACTCTATTCAAACATTAAACACATCGAAGGGCTAACCGCCCTTCAGGAAGCGCTTACTAAAAGAAGAAAACAAGAACCTCCCACAGAAGTTATCATAAAACTCATGGAGCATATTCTTACATTGAATACTTTCAACTTCAATGGAGCACACTACCTTCAAGTCAGAGGTTGTGCCATGGGCACCATTGCAGCTCCATCATATGCTACAATATTCATGGGAACATTTGAGGAGACCCATATCTATCCCCTCATTGGTAACGACTGCGTATTCTATGCAAGATATATCGATGATATATTCTTTGTATACACAGTGACGACAAACTTATCTAATTCTTCATGACCCTAAACACAGTGCACGACTCAATTAAGTTTGACTATGAAAAATCCACAACATCGGTAACATTTTAGACTCCCGCATTTACATAGATGAAAACAGGAAACTACAAACAAAAACTACACAGTAAAAGCACCAACACCCACAACTATCTACACTTTAAGTCATCCCACCCTAAACACCTCAAAGAGAACCTCCCCTATTCACAAGCACGTAGAATCAGAAGGATATGTTCCAACAATGAAGAACTAAATAAACACATTGAAAATCTGGAGCATCAATTCACAACACGGGGCAATAAAAACACCTAATCAGGGAACAAATAAATAAAGTAATTTCCACACCTAGAAAAGATACCCTAATGTACAAGATTAAAAATAAATCTAGCCGCCTTCTTCTAGTATCCACTTTCAATCCCACATGCCTCGAGTATCCCAAATAATGAAAAGTCGCTGGGAAAAACTACATCTCAAACCAGACCTTAAAAAGTTGTTTAAGAAACCTGGCTTTCTATCATATTGTAGACCTAAAAACCTAAAATAAATCATAGGTAGTAACCACATTTCAGGAGACAAGGTAATCCGTAATAAATCAACAAAAACAACAGGATTTTCCCAACAATGTAACAACAAAAGAAGCTTATGCTGCAACCACATTAAACACACGAATTCATTCCCTAGCTCAGTCACTAAATCTACTTTCAAAATCTACCACGATTCTAACTGTAGAAGTCATCACATAATTTACCTCCTAGAATGCACACTATGCCAGAAACAATATTAAGAAAGTCTGAATGGCCCTTTCACTACAGAATTAATAATTATCGCAATCAAATTAAGTCGACTCCCCATGAAAGATTATTACCTGTAGAACAACATTTCCGTCTAGAAAAACACGATTTCAAAACCCATGCCGAATTCACAATAATTGAGAGAATAGAAAAGTTTAGAGCAGATAACATTAGAAAGATGTTAGTGTTCCATGACAATAAGTGGATACGACGTTTAAAAACGCATTATCCAGCCGGGCTTAACCATAAATTTAACAATATAGATAGTATTAATATATAACCCTACAAATCAAAACTTACCCACATTTCTCACCCACACAAGCCAGACATGCTTACGGAGGTGTTGAGGCCTCACACTTATACACACCCCCACATGAATAGACACACTTACACACATCATACTCACTCACTCCCTAATGAGCCAAATGATAACACACACCCACAGCAATATACACGCTTACACATATCATGCTCACTCACTCGGTAAGAACCAAATAACACAAACACACACAAACACTTAACAGAGACACATCCCCTCTCCAGGAATCAATAAATCTGTCAAACTGACCAAGGGAATTCAGAATAGCATGAATCCATCCATCTCCTATGTCAAATAACAAATTAATAGAGACTGTTTGACCAACACAAGGAAGGGTTAAAAAATTCATCTTAAAAAGATAAAAATATAAAAAAACAATTGAAAACTACAGACAAAAGTTCTTTTTCTCCATCAAGACATTCATTTCTGTAGTTCACTGCTACCAGCAAGCAGACATATCTTTTCTCCTGATGATGGCCATGTTGGCTGAAACTAGACGAGGAATCTAAATGAAATAATAATAATAAAAACGAAAGAATATAAATCTGCAACCCAGTGTGTCTGAAGATATTAATTTTTTTAATAATAATATATTGTTCAAATTATATATAGATAAATATATATATTTGAGCAGCAACTTTTCTTATAAAAAATGTTTCGTTGTATATGACAAATACAGCAAAATTACATTGTGTGTGTGTGTGTGTGTGTGTGTGTGTGTGTGTGTGTGTGTGTGTGTGTAGTAAAGGTAATAAATCAGTTGGTATATAATCCAAGTGGATCCTAGTAATCTAAAATATTTTATTGCGTATTGTGTGTTTTATTGTGTATTAAGTGATTTTATTTGTAGTTTTATTGTGTACTAACTATATATATATATATATATATATATATATATATATATATATATATATATATATATATATATATGCGTGTGTGCGTATGTGTGTATTTGTGTGTGTGTGTTATCTGTATGTTCGTTTACCTGTGTGTGTTAGTTTACGTGCGCGTGTGTGTGCTTGTCTAGGTGTGCAGATATTTACTTTTTAATTTTTGTCAGCAGCATCTATTTTGCGGACCTATCTCTTCTATCGATGAAATTGTTTACTGTGGCAAACTTATGCCTGTTGCATGTCAGAGAAAATTCATGTATATTTTACATCTGGAAACACATATTCCCAACGTATTCTCTCCTCTGAAGCAACTGATATAAGCACTCCTTCGTTCAAATACTTACACACTTTCACAGCCATCCACACAATACAGACAGGACTCCACAAAATGGCGCCAATTTCATTGCTATCCAATAACTTATCAAGAACATCCAGGAAATTATTTAATCATTTATCGATGCATTTGACCTTGTTATTAAAGAAACAATAATTCTATATGGGGGAAAGTGAGTTATCCACCTCTAAGCCGCAATTTCCCTCGAAGGGCTTTTCATGTAATTTTCATATGAAGTTATCTAAGCTAAAAGGATGGCGGTTGACGTCGATGTTGAATATCGAAGGTCTGAACAGGAAGTTGTTGCGCACTTGGGACGAGGCCCTTAGAAAGTCAAGGCCTCTGGGTCAGCGTGATCCGATTAGAATGTTTACATAATAAATAAGTTCAAATTTCGCATACGACTTAAGGTTTTCTAATCACAAGTATACGTATACGATTTATCTCCCTCTCGCTGACTTGAGCGCCGACTGGGACTTACACTCGATCTAGACCTCAAGTAGAGATCGTACATACGATACATCGCTAAAGATACTGGACAACGGTCAGTTCCCTGTAAATGCTCCAGTATGTAAGTACCTGACTCCGCGTGCTCTCTTCTACGTCTACAAGAGCCAGATAGGGCTGGTGTACTGTTGCCATATATGGACAGGGGCCGCCCTGTCCTGACTTTCCAGTCTCGACTGAGTCCATAAGTGTCTCCTCGACTTTGTAGGTGATAAATTGTATTGACTCTACAACCCCTTTCTCACAGACGAAACGTCACTAGCCTTTCACTGCTCTATCGCTATTTCCATGCAAAGTTCTTGGACGAACTATATTCCTTAGTTCTACGAGTTTTAAACTGTCATGCATGCTACGCATATTGTAGCGAACCGTCCTCATTCCCTTCGTATTCCTTTGGTGAGATATAAGTTAGGGTTTAGATGATAATGTATATTCGTAAGTGTGTGTTTGTGTGTGTGTGTGTGTGTGTGTGTGTGTGTGTGTGTGTGTAGTGGTAGTATTAATAGGCATTATGATTGTTGGTTTTACGCATGTTGGTCAGGGAACATATTTATACCGTTTGATCGACTTCTCAATGTTGATATTAAATTCATTAAAGAAGGCGCCGTAGTTTTTTTTTAATTTTATTTTCATTTTTATTTTCTAAAATACTTTCAATCCCATCTTCAGGGGTGAATTGCTAAGACAAAAAAATTAATATAATTGTGATTTTTTTGTAAACACCTATGAACGCGCTCTATTAAAATTATTTTAAACACGCATGAACATGTTCTTTTAAAATCAATTTAAAATTAACTGTTAAAGCTATAACCTTGTTTCATGTTTTTGATCTAAGAGAGGTAACTTTAATTTTATAATTATAATTAATTTTATAATTATAATTTTAAATATTTTAGAAAACATTGCTATTCTAAACATTTTCGCTACACTCTTAACTAAACATATTTAATGTTGGTTCTTTGCTCCTTATATAGAGAGCCTCGAGCATTTGGAGTTTTTGTTTTTTTATTTTGATGGTGGTGTATACACGTATTATCAACAAGTACTTTACTGCATTGTGAAGGTGGGTAGAAATGTGTCTTTAAATGTTGTGCGAAAGTGCTTGTATGGCACATATGTAGTGTAAACCGTCTTGATAATGTTGTTGTCGTGAAGCCAACATATATATTTACTTTTTTGTCAGTGATACAATCTCCCAAAAGACATTTAAATTGATATACAATGTTGTTCTTTTGAAAAACACTAGTTGATGGAGAAGAGTTACTGCAGATGATTAAGTTGGTTGCATTAAATTTAGTATAATATATAATTAGTTTTATTTTTTTACAAGGATCAATGGGGGATATATAAACAATAATTTATTTCTTATTGATCCCAGTAAAAAAAAAACTTTCATGATGCAACACCGAAACATTAATCCAAAAACACGAGTCATTGTCTTAAATAGACGCATCAGATCATGACTTTAATATGGCGCCAAACTCGTTCAAAATATCTAAACTGTTGGCTGTCTTCAAATGATTTCGCAGATCGATTGTTTATAAATGGCTTTAAGCAAACAAAACCGGACTGCCTGATCGAAGACCATCCTTCTTCGACCCGCGTCGACTGGCGCTACATAATCACAAACAAAAAAACTATATCAAATAACAGAAACTTCAATCACTTTTGGATATTTAACAAAAACAAAAATATTTAAAAGTCGCAGTTTTTTTATTATTATTATTATTATTATTATTATTATTATTATTATTATTATTATTATTATTATTATTATTATATTTCGATTTCTGCTACCGTCACACTACCGACCAAAGATCTAAGGTAACTTTAATTTTTATAATTAGAATTTTAAGCATTTTAAAAACATTGTTATTATAAACATTTAACATCTGCATCCGAAATTTTAATTTATTAATCCTCTTTTTAATCTATATTTTTTTCTTCAGCTCGTCATGAAGTCAAAACTACTTTTGGAATATGAGAATTGTTCCTTCGTTTCCCCTACTGATATCTATCTATCTATCTATCTATCTATCTATCTATCTATCTATCTATCTAAGTCTATTGATATCTATCTCGGTCTATTAATATCTATCCATCGATGTATCTATCTAACTATGTTTTTCAGTGAATTCAGATCTTTCATATCTATCTATGTATTTCATATCTCTCTCTCTCTCTCTCTCTCTCTCTCTCTCTCTCTATATATATATATATATATATATATATATATATATATATATATATATATATATTAAATATAACAGACAATGTATGTCTATTATATCCGATTATTAGCCGTTCTAATATTCGAAAGTATGCCTTAATTTCTGATGAAAATAAAGACAAAAGTTGTCCAACATTTTGATATTTTTTTTATTAAGTTGGTGCTAAGCTTTGACAGTGGATATCTTTGATTCATGTCCGTGTAACGACTCTGAAGATGGCTCATCTCCAAATGATGGACAATTTTTGTCTTTATTTTCATCAGAAATTAAAGCAAACATTCGACCATTCGAACGGTTCATGAACAGACATAATAGATATTCATTGTCTGTTATATTTAATAATATCTTGTGTGTGTGTGTGTGTGTGTGTGTGTGTGTGTGTGTGTGTGTGTGTGTGTGTGTGTGTGCGCGCGCGCACGTGTGGTGTTGTTATGGCTAGCGCTACAAGAACAAAGTTCTTAGTGTGTGGACTGTACTTATGAAGAAAATTTTTCTATTTCACTTAAGCTGGGGTTTCCACGGATTTTTTCGGTGTATTGTTGTGGTCCTTTTCTTATCATTCCAAGAGCACCTACTCTTGTTTTAAATTCCCAAATTTATTCTATGTTATTATTATTATTATTATTTCATCTTATTCAAGTTTTCCTATTTCTCTCTTTTTCTTTTGGTTTATTTCATTTTCTTCTCTTTATTTTTTCGTCTTTTAATATTATGCTTCATTTTCTCCTTTCCTTGTTTTCTGTACATTCCACTTTCTTTTCTCTCTCTCTCTCTCTCTCTCTCTCTCTCTCTCTCTCTCTCTCTCTCTATCTATCTATCTCGCTATTTTTCTCTCATCCTCTATCCCTCTCTATCTATCTAGCTATCAATTTCTCACTTGAATTATACATCTAACATTTCCATTTTATACCCAGGCTTCGTAATCAAATGTCTTCCGTCATGATTCATGTAAGATGTGACGCATAATACCTGAAAATAAATTCACTAATTCTAATTCAATCTAATTCCAGTCTTTGCCAGGAAAGTCTAATCAAATTGATCACAGTGACTGTAGGTTGATCATGTTGGCTAATATATAACTGACAATGATATGCAGATTAGAAAGCCGACGAAAATGAAACCAGATATTGTTAAAATCGCTAAAGGCTGTACAGTAGCTCCTTTGTTGTTTAGATTCTGTATTTGTATGGTCAAAGAACAAGACAGCATTGAATGTCGTCTGCATTCGAAAGTTTAATTTATTAATCCTCTTTTTCTAAATTTTTCTTTAACTCGTCGGTAAGTCAAAACGACCTTTGGAAGATGGGAATTGTTCTTTAATAGTGATATCTATCTATCTATCTATCTATCTATCTATCTATCTATCTATCTATCTATCTCGGTCTATTCATATTTATTATCGATGTATCTGTCTTTTCTAGTGTATTTATATCTATTTATCTATCTATATATCTATTTATCTATATATATATATATATATATATATATATATATATATATATATATAGATAGATAGATAGATAGATATGAAGAAAATATAGTTTTAAGGTGTGCTATATTTATGGGATAAATTGCTCAATATCAGAGATAGAGCATATTTAAATATAAGTATAAAACTGAATATTGAAGTCAACATTCATAGGCGACAGGCTGTTTTATGCGAGAGGCAATCATCAGGCCGCATATAGACATATATATATATATATATATATATATATATATATATATATATATATATATATATATATATACCCTTTACAGTTTATTCATATGTATCTATCTATCTTATTCATTCATATCAATTAATCGTCCTTGATATATACATATATATATATATGTGTGTGTGTGTGTGCGTGTGTGTGTATGTGTCTGTGTGCGCTCGCGTGTGTATATGTTTGTACATCACGTAGAATTATGTGTCATTTCTCACAATAATGATCTATGAAACTGTACATTACTAAACACCAGAAGATTCATAGTAACATCTGACATTTCCTTACAAACAAAATCAAAATAATGAGTTCTAATAGACTAAAAATTATTGAATCCATCTACGTTAGGCAAAATAACTCTGTATTAATCAATTTGGAGAGAAGAATGGAAAATTTCAATTGACACAAAATGTGTAGACCAGAAATGATTGAAGAAACAGTTCATTTTTAACTGCATTATATATATATATATATATATATATATATATATATATATATATATATATATATATATATGCACGTGTGTGTGCGTCGTATATATATAAATATATATATATATATATATGCAAATTTCATTGAAAACGACAGACAATGTGCTTTTATTTAGTTTTTATACAATTTCTCATGCGATCTAATAATTTTCTTCTTTTCGAATGATAAATTATATAAATCGTTTTCAATGAAATGCGCATGAAAGAAGGCTTGTTGCCTAAATACACAAATACATGTATGCGTGTGTCTGTGCGTCGTGTATATATATATATATATATATATATATATATATATATATATATATATATATATATATATATATATATATATGCATGTGTTTATATCTGTCTATATTTCTGAGATGAGTCATTGTAATTATTTACATTATTCAGAAAGTTGTCCTCATCTTTATTGCCATATTTACGACGTTTCTGACGTTATACGCTCCGGCCTTTTTCAGGTGATTGAAATTTCGAACTGTAGCCTTTATTTCGTCCACTGGGGCAGATATTCTAGTTCCATGTGCCACAAATTTTTGTGATGTCTCAGTTATCTCCCTTTAACCCAGACTCTCCAGGTTTTTGTTCACTGATGTCTTCAAGGAAAAGTGACCCAGTGGATAAAACCGTCGGTTCGATCCAGTGACGATGTGAACATGGCATTAAAAATATGAGGCCAACAGTCCGAATAACTCACTGTATGCCGATACCTTCGGCCTTGTGCCACATCTAAGCTACGATTAGAAAATCAATATATATATTTATTTATTTTTAATCCAACTTTTCTCTTATTTTAAACATTATTATATTGCATACCCATATTTGTAATAGAGGCTACAGGTTGTTTTTTTTACACTAAACAGTGCGTGTTACATCTATTGATCTATGTGTTCGAGTCTACGCAAAAAATATATGCACACTTCAGGAAAGGAAAAACTTCTCTTTCGTTGTTTTAGCAAATTGTGATATGTCTCTTTACTGTAGTATTTTCTCGACAGATGGCATTTTACACTGATAGCCGTAGCATCACCATTCCTAATGGATGCTGAAAACCGATTACATTGACTTTCATTAGAAATTATTTTCAAAATGCATTTGCAGCAATCCCACTGGACAATTTGACCAACGTTGATCAAACAAATCTACTTAGAAAAATCCAGGCCGGTAAATGTTATTTAATACTGTTTATTATAAACAGAGCATTTACTTAAATACTTGTATCTATAAAAAGAATGTTAAACATAAAAATGTCTTTAAATAATTGTCGGACTTTGTCCATTTCATAATATATATATATATATATATATATATATATATATATATATATATATATATATATATATATATATATTGTGTATTTAGGCAGCAATCCCACTTTTATGCATATTTTGTTAAAGAGGACTGAAGCATACTAGTAGAAAATACAAGCATATTAACCACATCGACATGTAAAAAAAGATTAAAAATAATGGAAGCCATAATAATAAAAAGAAAAAAGCCAACACCCAATAACATTAACTAAGAACACGGCCACAATATGCTGTGTTGGGAAAATAAAACACTTCTATAACTCTAGATACATACACACAATCCATACATTCACTCAAATAGTAAAAATAAAATCATCCTTAATAATTGGTAAAGTATATTCGAAAGCGCTCGGAAATGCAGAACATTTGGATAGTTTTTACACAAAATGTGTGTAAAAACCATCCGAAGAAAACACTCGTGCGAACAAAAGAAAAATTAAATAAAAAGCTTAATCGCAGTATGTTGTCTGCCGGCTTTAACGAAACATATATATATATATATATATATATATATATATATATATATATATATATATATATATATATATATATATATATATATATATAGTCATCCATATATAAGCCTGATTCGCTGTATCACAGATCATCAGTGTGGTTAAGCATCCGATTGCTTCAAGCCGGGATCGAAACCTGACCGATTTGGCCTATGTCAGAGATCCTACCCCTAAGCTATAGACGAACGGCAAGGAAAGGGAAATCTTAACGTATTATATACGGATGTATACAAACACCAGCAGCTGGAGGGCTCAATTCATTAATGAAGAGTGATGCTTTAATAGCAGCGGCGGCTACTGTTTTGATCTTAATCTTCTCTCTACAGTGCTAAATCGAATAACGAGAGCATAACATAGTTATAAATACATTTAATGAAGTTTTGTTTTAAATTCATCCGACAAGGTTTTTCTTTCTTTTTTTTATGAGCATTTCACCTCAAGCAAAGCGTGAGTGTTACTAGCACGGAAGGGGTTACTGAGAATGGGAGCAAGAGTAAAGAGGCGTGATAGAGGAAAGTTCAAGAAATCTGAAGATGTCGATTGACGTTGCATTTGAATATTTGGAGAGTATAGCTATCACGGGAACAAGTAAGAGGTAGGGAGTACCACATACGTGAAGTGCGAGACATGAAGCTAATGCAGTAAAAGAGACGGCTACATTTAACCGTTTCGACATTGAAAAGGGTGGGACCGAGATGCCAACCTAGTAGAACGTTTAAATTCATGCAGTTTGGGAACCAGCGAAAGTAGCTCGGCGGATCAGTAACCGTGAAAGTATTTGTAGAAAAGACAGAGGGAAGCGACGGCACGCCTGTGAAAGAGTGACTTTAAACGAGATGCCAGATCAGGGCCAATTACATTGCATATCCGTCTACGGATTTTCTCGGGGACCTTAAGACGAACAGCGGAGGCTCCAGACCATATATGGCAGCAGTATTCCATGCAAGGACGAATGGATTGAGTTATAGAATTGAAGGATAGACTCGGGCGAGAAACACTTTCTGGCGCGACAGCGAGAACCAACTTTCCTTTCGATAGAAAAAGCTATTGATTCAGTGTAATAGTCCCATCTCAGGTCAGCAGACAGTGTGAGACCAAGCAATTGCAAAGAGGTGCTCTCGTGGAGTTGAGCATCAGACATTCTAATGGGAAGCAGGGAGGGTTCTCTGTGGTGGGTAATAGAAAGCAGTTTGTTTTTGAGGAATTAAAGTTAACCAGCTATTTATTTCTTACCCCAGTCAACAACAGATTGGAGGTCCTTTTCGAGACCAAAGACCATGTTAGTTTTGTCAATGATGCCGGATTTACTATTGAGTCAATAAATAGTAGTGTCGTCTGAATAGATGCCTACTTGGTAACTGATGACATTTGACATTTTTTAAAACTTTTTTCCAATTTTCGAATAACATGTTGATGGTTTCGTTTGTTTTATTTTACGGCTTATCAAGCTCAATGGTTCATTTAAGTCTAATATTATTGTTATGGTCCAGGTCCTTGTACCACGGTGATGGTCCAGGTCCTTGTACCACGGTGATGGTCCAAGGTAGAACCAATGAAGAATAACCCGAACACAGGTACGGAATAACACAGATATATTACAAACAGAATTTGTACAAAGAAGTAGAAAGTGTTAGTAATAACAATCAGGTTAGGTTAGAGAAAACTATGTTGTCTCTACCAGTATCACTATTCCAATGTCTTACAGTAATCGTCTGACGCGACTCAGTCTCTGACTTACTCAGAACTCTGACTCACACTGTCTCGCTGTCTGACTCTCTACTGCTTCCTCTTGAGGCGCAGTATTTATGGGGTACGGACTAGTCCATTACTATTATGGGTAGATTCCCATAACAATTATTTTTAAATGTACTGCTAATAATATTTTTTTTCAAAAATGTATTGCTTGTAATAATTTTTCCGAAAATGTATTTCTGGCATTATAACCTATTTTTATACTTCCATAATGTTTTGGCTCCAGTTTGGGGGTTAACCACTTGCCCTCAGCTGGGAGCTCAACAGGTGCCACCATTCCGGGCCAGGATGGACCGGGGAACACCAGAAATCAAGAGGTCTCCCCACGATCTCCAGAACTTCTGATCAGAGGCCCTGCTGCCGGATGTAGTTCATCGTCATACCCAGAACGCGGATGTAGTGAATAACATGTTGTACATCGAGATCAAAATAGCGGGTAAACACTCTGAAGCTAACGTTTTGTTCTGTCTTTGAGTATTTTCAAAAAACTCAGCCATGATTAAGAACTCTAAGTTGGCTACATCCTGGCATTTTATGGAACATCAGGATTTGAAATAATCTAAAATGAGAAACTCTTTAAAAAAGTTAATAGAGCTAAACCGCACCGGAAAGAAATGTATCACACTAATATAAGTATTATTATTAATATTTCCCTTGATTTCTGTTGTATACTCATTTACATCAGGGTAACAAACAGAGTCTTCGGGCCAGAAATGATATTCTGAAATTTTCGGAGAGTATTTTTGTTAAAAAGAAAAATGAGCTGACAGAAAAAAAAATGTACATAGATAAAACCCTTCATCAGATAACTGATGTACTTGTGAGCACAATGTTTTTATTTCTTTAAGGAATGGGATCCCTTCACTGAGTTCATCAAACCGAGAGATCTATCTATCTATCTATCTATCTATCTATCTACACACACACACACATACATATATATATATATAAACACACATATATATATATATATATATATATATATATATATATATATATATATATATATATATGAGTATACAACTATTTTAATTTTCAAACAGTCAAAATAACGTTTACAAGACTAGATCATCTTTTCATGAAGATAAAACTCTCGACACGAATCGAACTTGTATTATGCATCACACCGTGAAATTAGAAGTCACTGTGAAGTTTATATATATATATATATATATATATATATATATATATATATATATATATATATATATATATGTGTGTGTATGTGTGTGTGTGTGTGTGTGTGTGTGTGTACTTGTGTGAATCGCGTGTGCGAAGATAAGTAAAAGCAAAGGTCAATTTTCCGAAAAGCCTATTTTAATTCCGTTAGCGTGATATACTGCCATATATATATATATATATATATATATATATATATATATATATATATATATATATATATATGCCCGAGTGTGCGTATTTGTGTGATTAATGAATTCTTAGTGACTTGTCCCTATTAAGTATTGCATAATAGAAATGGTAAATATAGATTATGTGTTGTCACGAATGAAATAATGGAAAAAAAATCGTTTATTCGCACAAAATCATTTCTACATCGCTTACACAACTACAACTCCGAAAAAAATCGACTGGATCATCAAAGAATATTGGCCCTGATTTTTTTCCGGCTTTGATTTGACAATGTGGTGAGGACTGCATTAAAAGACATATATATTACTTTGACCTTTACATAGTTTTAATTTAATTAAAGATGCGTCTGATGCAAACTCGGTGGGTATCTGTGCATGATAGCTGCTAGCAAAAATGTTTAAAAACAGTATGCCAGACATTGAGAAAAAGCGATAGGTCCCTAGATAGATAGCTATATAGATAAATACGACAGCACTAAAATAAATATATAATAAAAACTGAAAGTAATGAATCCAAACGAAAACCAATATTCCTTATGAACTGTGGCATAATGTCGAAATCTATTTTCCGTATCAATTTCTTTTCCTTTTTTGTCCAAACGAAATGTTTAATCTGGCCGATAGAAGTGATTGATTGTGAATATCTAGCTCATATAAATTGAACTTAGTCTTGTAGAGTCTATGTTCAAGCATAAGACAAGTAAATATCGTCTGATAACAATTATCGCTGCGAAAAGGGATCTGCAGAGGGTATAATGGATAGCTGCTGCGAATTAGGAATCGGAGAGTCGAGATGGAATTCCACATCGGTTTCGTTACTTTCCCTAATGCGCAAATACTTTCAGGAAAGGTATGAATCTATCTATTCCCCCCAACTATGGGTTAAATAGTAGCACTTACATCTGGGGAAAAATCATTGTTATTCTAAAACAATGATAATATGTGATACTATAGGCACCCACATAGAAGGGAAAGAGACGTTTTTATCTTCATCTCAAGCGATTCTGCTTGATCGACCAGCAGATAATTCCTTCTGAACGGTTTTTTGAGCGGCGTCCACTTTAACCAAAGGCTAATGGAGGTAAAAGGGTTGGTTAGGGATTTTTGAGAGTCAAGTGGTAAAAAAAACCGGATGTAGGTTATATCCAAGTCCTGGACTATATTAACAGTCATTCATGGAACTGGGGAGAGTGTTAGTCCGCCCTTTCCGGGAGACGGATGTGTCCGTGCCGCAGTTCCGAAGCCCACATTTCATATTTACCAACAACTACGTCAGGATGAGTAGATGGGTGATGAGTTGGTAAGGAGGAGCGTTGACATTAGAAATTGTCCCAAGTATCATCGACCTACCCAGCTTGAGGACCAGGCGACGCCATGAATAAAACATATGCAGATGAGAAACAGGGTTCGAGTTCTTATTTTTCGACGTGGCGTTTGTCTTTCATTGTATTGCCTTTTGGGCATGCAGCACGCTTTTGCCCAGCTATCGATGACCACGCAGATGAGATTAAGGATTGAAATGCAACGTGAGATGATCACTGGTCGGTGGGTGGAAATCTTGAGCGAAGTTCGCGTTGTATATTTACAAATACAATATGTACTCGCAAAAAAAATATTTATAAATTTTTTTAGTCATTTCACACCAATCATGCGAGAATGTCGCTAGTCGGCAAAGGGATTACAGAGAGTGAAAGTAAAAGAAAAAACTGGATGTAGCAGGGATTACGAAAGGATAAAAGAACTTTATTCAAGAAGATAGAAGATGGCGATTGACGTTGCATTTAACTTTTGAAGATTGTAATTATCGGGAAGCAAGTAAACGGAAGGGAGTTTCACAGGCAGGAAGTGCGACAATATATTTGCCAGCAACCACGTCAAGATGAGGAGATGGGTGATGAGTTTATAAGGGGAAGCGTTGACATTAAAAATTGTCCCAAGTATCATCGACCTACGCAGCTTGAGGACCAGGTGAGGCCATAAATAAAACATATGCAGATGAGAAACAGGGTTCGTGTTATTATTTTTCGACGTGGCGTTTATGTTTCATTGTATTGCCTTTTAGGCACGCAGCACGCTTTTTTCCTGCTATTTAAACAGTTAAGGGGTGGGACCTAGTCGGGCCAACAGGGGATGAAGCTCGTCAGAGCAGTTGCTATGCAAATGTTTGTAGAAAAACAGAGGGAAATCACGTCACGCTGGTGAGAAAGTGATTGAAGTTGAGATGCCAAGTCTGTTTGGCTTTAAATAACCCAATAAGTAATAAACCGTAAAATAACAAATCAAGCACACCTGAAGAAATGTCGATAGCTACTTAATCACCGTTTTACCCTAAGAATACGAATGATATTTTTAAATAGATCGAGAGTTTAATATGTACGCCACGCATGTAAACAAACTGTTTCGAAATATCCAAACGGTCAGCTGCATGTAACAGAACGATGGTGATGGCATAGATATTCATAGTTAGGATAAGAACGATCTTGAACAAAAAAAGTCTCTACCAAGTGTTCCAAGAAGTCGGTCCAGAACAGAAATTAAGGGGAATAAAATTTAGTCATGCTAAATACACTGAATCCAGTATAAACAAATTCAAGATGTGGAATTAGTAAATACTAAACACTTCAAATATATAGATCATTTATAACAAATTGAGTATAGGTGATAAGGAAAATGAATATAGGATAGGATGAGCTAAAGGTGTCAAACCTTCCCGCGAAAAAACAAAAAAATCAGTTTTTAGTCATGCATTCTATGTCTAATTTTCCAAAATGTAATGTCGGAAACGTTTGGACATATTTAATATTTTATCTGGGGCATGTCACTTTTAACATAGGTACATGGATAGTATCTGTCTATATTTCTGAGATGAGATGTTATGTACACTATTTACCACTGTCCTCATCTTTGTTGCCATGTTCGACATTCCAACCACTTGAAGAAGGCCGGAGCGTACAACGGCCGAAACTTTGTGATAAACATGGCAACAAAGATGAGGCCAATAGTCCGAATAATGTAAATAGTGTACATGAATAGGTCTGCGTATTAATGATGAAGAAAATAATCCTTTTCGCAGTAAATAATGGTTTTACAAAATAAACTCTTTCCTTGACAATACACTTAAGGCAACGCTTCTTTCTTGATAAAATCGATAGGCGCAAATATCAGATTTCAAATTTGAAAATTTATCGTGCAGATTTCAGAATTAAATGCGCGGCTAATGTAAAGGTTATCAGCGCGGAGAATGAAATTGGCGAACCGAGTTCAAGTCCCAGCCTAGTTGCTGTGTTCACTTTTGTAGAAATGCTCTTGTTAAAGATATGAATCCATCCCGTATTCCCACAGCTATAGGTTAATTAACAGGATACACTAGGCTTAGGTAACCAATCTATGACATGGAAAAAATCTAAATTCCAAATAATGAAGACATTGGGAAACCACTCCAATATCTTTAACAAGAAGACTTGACAATTCACAGATAAAAATAGGAAAACATGGAGATTCAGCATCATGAAGTTCCTGAGTGGAAATGCAGTAAAAATAACCATGACTTACTGATCTACATTTCTTACGTATTTATCATGTAATATCGTGTGTGTAACAAACATGTATTTTGTATAATGGTTAGCCATTTTGTCTCGCTTTTCTTTGATATTTCTCTATGAGTTCCTGTAGTTAATAAGAATAAGTTAACTTTAAGGATGAAGGAAAGACAAATAACTAGTAGGTGCGTGTTGCTGGGGATGTGTCAGGTTTTTAAGTAAGATACATAAATATCTGATACCAGAGATACCAAGATTTGCCAATATGTGAAAGATTAAAAAAATGAATTATATCGGACCGCTCGTGGGGAGTATGTTCTGGCATCGACCATCACAAAAAAAAAAGACGAACAAGAAGTATCTGTCGGATTTTTGTGCATTTTCATTTGACCGTGAATTAACGAATTATTAATTAGCGAAACGGTGAGGGATTTCCTTTTAAAACGAGTTTCTCCCCTATTTTTTTTTCAGTGAAAATCCTCGCCTCTTAGCGGACACGCTGTCTGAAACTGCTCTAAAGTATCGAATGAAAAAAAAAATGGAATTTACTCTCTCCCTCACTATCGATCTTTCCTTCGGTGACAAAAAGTGAGTAGAGTTTCCTTATGAAGTGCAATAAAAAACAGTCGGTGAAGACTATGCGTTGTACCATTTACCATCACAAGAAGAAACCATTCTTCTGGTGAAAATATATAAGAATTGTTTCTCGGCAAGAGGCAGAGAGAGGTCAAACTTTAGTATATTGGTCCCAAATAGGCCATTGGAAACTGGCATAGCGACGCAACCGACACGTTGCATTCCGGTTGTCAAATAATCATCCACATAAGATATCGTGACAATGTTGATTATGGCAAAAGGCTATCAGAAGGAACAGAGAGAGTTGATATTTTACTAGTTTTCTAAATGGAGATGGTCCAACTTTAAAATTAGCAGCTGTGGACAACGGCTTTCTCAGATCAAGATTTTCAAAACGGCTTCGAGCTGCTGAATCGAACGTTGTTGTCTGGAGCTTCAGAATCACAATCAAAGAACTGTAACAAATAAAGAAACCAAACTTAAAGACTTTCAACAGCAGACAACAATTAAAATGGATATCACATGTAATTTACAGAGAAAATAATTACATAATCAAGATGTTGGCTTTTCACACCACTTCAAACAAAAGGTTAGGAAGGAAACCCATATGAATGCTGCAAATAACGATAACAGTTTGCTGAACTTCAGAAAAAAATAATTAAGATAAAGATTTTATGAATTTCGACCGGCATTAGCACTGACTGCTCGGCTAATGAATACTGAATGCTTCCTTATAAGAATTATTCCATTGAAACTATTACTATTGTCATTATCATTGAAAATTTAAAAAATTTTTTTATCTAGGATTGAACGACACACTCTGCTTCCAAAATGGACAACTCTTTTTTTCTGTTTGTTTGTACGTCTTCCGTTTCCAAAATTCATCCACCAAATCTCTTTATTTCGAAACAAGTTTTCAAACTCTTTGGGGTTGAATAAATAGCATGAAAAGCTCCGTGATGATGCTAAAAATACGGCTATCACCTGGCTCCAAGCTGTGTTCTCGTCGATTTCAAATTATTGAGCCACTGATGAAGAATGACAGACGCACGACCACCTTTTATCTTTCTTTTTACTTGCATGACTTTGGCTGTTGTCTACTTGTTCTTTGCATTTTAAAAATACGTTCGGATCACGAAGCTCAAATTTGACACGAGCAAGCAGCGGCTTCCATTGTCTAGCAAAAGGTCTAATTAGCTTTTACTCTCCAGTTTCACGTCAAACTTTCCTCTTTATTTTTCTTCTTTCTCTCCAACGTCTCTCTTTGATAACTCTATCTCTTTATCCTATTATAAGCTTGTCTCCTATATCAGTCTGTCTGTTCACACGTCTTTCTCTTTCCTGCAGCCAGTAACCAAATTCGCTAGATTTTCCAATGACATCTTTCTTATAAAATGTTTAGTTCTTTTTTTTCCTTTCCGTTTTTATGTTTCTTTATTTTCCACGGGTTTATCTTCTTTCATGCGCTTATTATTGTCCGTTATGAGATTTTATTTTTCCTATGATTTTATTTCTTTCTAATTTTCTCTTTTTCTCACTTTCTAAATCTTTAAGAGTTTTCTCTTCCCACTTTGCCGTCTTTTTATGATGCCTCTTGTTGTAACGTCCTTTCTCTATCTTTATTTCTAGTAACGTTTTCACTCTCGTCCATTACTCTACAGTTTATACCTATCTTTATCTGTAGAATCCCTTTTTTTGTAACTTGTGTCTAGAATGGTTTGGCTTTTGTTTGCTATTTTTTCTCTCTAGATTCTAAGGCTTGTCCAATTGTCTTTTGTGAGTTATTTTTTTTATAAGATCTTTCTTTCTTTTTCGCTCTCCGTTTCTTTCTATTCTCACTTTTTTTGAATAAAGTAAAAAAAAAAAAAATCCTCTCGGATTTTTCTTTCTCATTATCTCTGTCATTCTTCTTCCTTTTTCCCCCTTCTCTAGTCGTCTATTTTCTATACTATCTTTATTCTAACCCACCCCCGCATTCACATTTCCATTCTCTCCCTCTCCCATCTTCCTCTTGCGAATTGTCTTCCGGTTTTTGTTTCCCTATTACTTGGCTCTTTTACCAGTATTCAATTTCGACGTTCGACTTACCTATTGGAGGATTTTGTCTTTCTCAACACTTTCTTTCCAGTTTGTCACTAGAGTATCTCTCATCAACATTTTCGTTTTCTTCTTCTTCTTCTTCTTCTTCTTCTTCTTCTTCTTCTTCTTCTTCTTCTTCTTCTTCCCCTTCTCTTTAATGTCTACAGCTTACGTCCCTGTCATGCTGCTCTGGTACGATCAACGAATTCAAGCAACGTCAAGACTGGTCAATACCTAAATGTTTAATCGCTTCTGAATACCAGGTGCTGTAAACTTTATTTTTAAAATCGGAATCACCCGAAGCAAGGCAGTAATGCCTCTAAACACAAGAGGTTATAGCGATTTTCCAAACGTAGCTCAGATGTGGCACAAAGCCGAAAGTATGAGGCACCCACTGAGGATCGAACTCACTACTCAGTCGTAACTGATCGTAGCAAGACAAGATTTTCTAACCATTACACTACGTCGAGGTGCACTATAGTGATTTTCCAAGAATAGCTTAGATATGGTACAAGGCCGCAATTAGGGGGTACCCAGTGAGGATGGAACTGACGACTCAATCGTAAATGTTCTAGCGAGACAAGCTTGGTAACCATTACACCACCATGTGGTGCCCACACAAGAGGTTGTATGATGTAGAAGCATTAGGAACAGAATCATTAACGATAGGCAGAAAGAAAGGAGAGTAATCAGATGGACAGTGGCTAGTGATTGATATTGCATTTACATTTTTAAGAATAAAGTTGGCTGCAAAACAAGGGTCCGGAAGGGAGTCCCACGGGCTAGAAATACGAGAGTAGAATCTGTTAGCATAGAATTTATGACTACATCTAGTCAGCTCAATTGATAAGATCACGACACTAATCGAGTGCTACCCTTAAATTCAAAAACTCTAGGTACCGTAGCGAAGAGATCATTCGAAGAATTAAAATTCGTTCGAACTTGGATGTGCAGTTGGTGTAATGAATAACGGTTAGAAATGAGAAATCAGAGAACCGAGTTCCAATTCCAGCTGGGTTCATTATATACATTTACGCACAAATATCGTTTGGAAAGGCATGAATTTGCTTCTTCTGCAACTATGAGTTAAATAGTAGAACTGGCATCAGAAAAACGTTATTTTGTCCACAAAATTCTTACAATCCAAAAATATATGCAGAAGGTTGATAAGCTGTAAAAAAACAATAAATCAAAAATCCTTTAATATCTAAGCATAAAAATCAGGTTTTATTTTTGTCTTCCATATTGATTACTGTGTTTCTGCTCTCCGTTACTAAACACTTTTTTTATGAATATCTAATTCCTCAGCTATTTTTTTTATATTAATTGTTATATACCGTACCTATGAACACTAATGTGTATGTCCCAACCCTCAGAAATACGTTGGACAATATTGTAAGTGGGGGCAATATGCTGCCTAAGCTGACAGCTGTCAACATGGGAAGCTCTTGCCGTGTGGAACTCTCTGTCTTCGGGAAGAGAGGAACCTGGACGAAGATTCGCAGAAGGGCAGAGTCTCGTCCCGGGGAGGTAGACAGATACCAGATCCCGCGTATTCGGGTTCTACGGGCAATTTTTGCCCGAGCCCACGAGCTCGGATTTCCCCACATTAAATTTGGCCTTGTGACCGTGCGGAGGCAAGTAAATATCGCAGTATGCTGCCTAAGATGGAAGCGTGAGCTGTCAGCGTGGGAAGCTCTTGCCGTGTCAAACTCTCTGCTTTTGGGTAGAGACGAACCTGGACGAGGCTATGCCGAAGGGCAGAGTCTCGTCCGGGAAGCTAGACAGATACCCGATCCCGCGTATGCGGGGTCTACGGTGCAATTTTTGTTCGGATTTTCTCCACATTAAATTTGACCTTGTGACACATCCTACCTCGTGGGGAGGCAGGTAAATATGGTAATATGCTAAGTAGTCCACTACTAGCAGTGGTTTACCTACTTCACGCCGCTGGCGAGTATTGTATTTTGTTGATGTTATAAAGATTAACATTTTGATTCCAACCCCCATTTTGCTTATTCCTTATTCAGTTACCCTTTCTAGGTTACAGTACTAGTTAACGATCATTTCTCTTTCCTTTCTTTTTTTTCTCACTACTCAAAATTGTATTCATACATTTTTACGCCTTTTAAACACACTCACTCTCTCATATTCTTTTCCCTCTTCTTTCATCACGTTTTATCATTTCTTTCCCTCTAATTATCTTATTCTGTAATCTTTTTTTCTTCTTTTCTCCCGATTTATGTGGTTCACCTCGATATTGAAAATGGATGTAATATAAAAAATAAATGATATAACATTATACTGCGACAATCATTCTAGCTGAAAGTTTCTTCCTATCTAGAAAATCAGCTTTCGTAATTGTGACTTGGGCGCGACACCGACTTCTGGCAGTCACGGGAAATAGCATTACAAAGAAAACGTCTATGTGTCGCGTACATTCAGTGCGTTGACGATCATGGCTCTCCACAATTTCCTGTCATTTGTAACTCTTAATTACTTTAGCATTTGTCCCCTCTTCCGAACCCTACTGCGCCATACATTCGCTCAAGCTCACCAGGTAAGTTGTGCGTTGTTTTTCTCAGACCCTGTTAACTTCAATCCGTCCTGTGAGTATCAAATTTTTAAGCCCTCTTCCTCATTATGTGCCCCCAAAATTTCAATTGCCTGATGTTATTTATAACTCTCCTTTTTGTAATCTGGAGCTTCGCCGTTGCTCATATGGCCAGTCATGGTATTCTCAGCATCCTTCTGTAGAACGACATTTCAGTTGCTTCAATTCTATTCTTCATCTGTGAGGAGATTGTGTAGCATTCATTGCCATACAAGAAGACAGATACTACATAACAGATCACTACTCTTTTCTTTGTCTCTAACGATATTTTTATGTTTCTTAATACTTTGCTTAGCTTTTTAAAAGCATCTTTCGCTATCCCAATGCACCTTCGTATTCCGGGGTTACATTTCTGTCTTCTGTCAATACACTTCCCAGATATCTAATTTGTTACACGTTTGATTCGGGTATCTCCAATCTGTAAATTTGTAAGTTGGGCTGTTCCTTTTGCTAACAACTATGCATTCAGTTTTCTTGCAATTAATGTTCAGTCCTTTCTTCTAGCTTTCCTTTCTATAGGAGTTCTTGTAGTCTGCTTTCTGTGTCATCTTCACATCTTATATTGTTACATTGTGGGGCACCCCGAGGTGGTGTAATGGTTAGCAAGCTTGTCTCGCTAGAACAATTACGACTGAGTAGTGAGTTCGATCCTCACTGGGTGCCCCATACTTTCGGCCTTGTGCCACATCTAAGCTACGCTTGGAAAATCACTATATTGTTACATTGTGGCCACCAATAATGAATCCTGGTAGGACTTTTAATTCTATCAGAATGGCCTCGCTGCATAGGTTGAAAAGGTCTGGTAAGAAGACGCATCCTTGTCTTACACCCCTTTTTTATTTTACGTATTGACTGAACTCATTTCCTAAGAATATGCAGGCGGTTTGCTTCCAGAATATGTTATGGATTATTCTAGTATACTTTCCCCATCATGGCTTTTAACAATCAAAGAACACTAGCGTCAATACACTTCAAGTTTGACAAACCAAAGTGAAAATAAAGAGACTGAAGAATCGGAGAGCCGAGTTCGAATTCCATTCACATCCATAACATTCACTTACGTGCTAATACCCTTGGGAAAGGTACGAATCCTCTTCTTCCCCCCAGCTATGGATAAATAGCAAGACAAGCTGGGTTCTATAGGCTTGGATGGTAACTGGTCTACCGCAGAAAAAAATGGCAACCTACTGCGGGAAAAATCTGCCTCGTCAGTCATATATCGAAAGATACATGATCGCCTAACCGTGAATCACGCATGGCACATAATTGAACTGGTCATCTTAGAATATCGTTCCTACATAACCTATTTTCAACATGCCAAATATCCGGCAAATATCCGACACCCAGCATATAGATCGAGTTGGCTATTTTTTACTTCCTTTAATTCTCCTACTGCTTTACTTGGATTTTGGGGAACGGGGTCGGTTCGATTGTTAATCTATCCCATGCAACATGAAACACATTTTGTTTTTAGTGGGTGTAGAGTAGAAATAGAAGGTCTCATTAGATAATGTGAGAGTTCCACCGGCAGACACTGGTGACATAAGTTACCTCCTCTCGTAGTATATAAACAGCTGAGTGGCAAGTGGCCACTTGTATATTTATATTTGTATCTCGCTGGTATAAGAATAAAGTAATTCAGCATTACTCCGATTGTAGGCTATTTTACAGAGGTGGGGGTGGTCATAATTACAAAGTGGACAATTTCAAATGCAGTGGAACTTCGGTTCACGAATTTAATTCGTTACTGAATGCTGTTCGTGAACCGAAAGTATTTTCACGATAGAAATCAATGTAAAATGGATTAATTCGTTCATGGGCACCAGATGATTGCGTATTTTTGGCAACAGTACTTTGTGTACAAGTTCATACGCAAAACCAATGAATCATCAATAAAACTATTATTTAAATCCAACACCAAAGAAGATAAACTCAATAATAACCATAAAATACAGACGAAAATTTTAAGTTTTACTTGTACGTAGGAGATTTGATGGAGTAAGTGAAGTTCGTGAGGAAGGGGGAATGGGGAGATATAATTATTCTTGGAATGGATAATATTACCAGAATAATTACAAAGTGGACAATTTCAAATACAATGGAACGTCTATCAGGTATTTCTGGGGTTTCTTCTCGTTCGTTACCAGAGAGTGTTTTTTATTTATTTGGTATGTTTGTTCGTGAACGTATTTGCTCGTGATCCGAGGTTCCGCCGTATTAAAATAACACAATTCCGAGTAGAAGTTTGATAGTTTCTCTTTTTAACTCTTTGTTTTCCCCTCGAAATCATTTTCTTTCTTCTGTTTTCTTTGTCTTTTATTTTCTGTCTCACCTTTCTCCATGTGTCGTAGTTCGATATAACTTCTACAACGAAACATTGCTTTTTAATACCTTCTAAATTTTTTATGAATTTCGTTTTTGTGTGTTTTTTTTCTTCCATTCATCTTCCATGAATAGAAACAGTCTTTATTATACATATTATTTTTATTTCTTCAAGAATATTCCTTATTGTTTTCTGTTCAGTCACTTTCATATTTTCCTCATCGCTAGTTTTTCATTCTGGTTACATTTCTCATTTTCACACTTTTTTTCTTTGCCAAAATTTTTTTTTATAGTTTCTTCCATTCTAACAGCATTTATTGTATTTTCCGATACTACCGAAAAAGCTTTGCATGACTAAAGTTCTTCTTAAAAATGATCTTTTTTTCAAAATGTCTTACTGTGAAATCTCACGTGTAGTTAATGTCAAAAATAATGTTTTTTACCTATAAAAATTACCTTTAATGTCGTTTTTGTGCATGCAAAATTTACGAATCTATTTCTACTCAATTAAATACTCAAACTTCTGTCCTTTTTTTTCTTTTATTTCTTTCTATCTATCCAAGCCTTTTTACATCTCTATATATCTATGGTGAGTAAATGAATGACAAAATGGAAAAAAACTGTGTTACAGGTTTCAATCTTCGAAAAGGCATCTTCAAGGTAAATAAAGTTTTTGTTGAAGGAATTATACAACGTGTAGCAAAAGTATCTCCAATATATACCAGCCAGAAATACCTCCCATATACGAGGGTCATTTAATAAATAAGTTAAAATTTTTTGGTATAAGGATTTCTAATACAGATAGAAGCTTATTCTTTTTTCTTTTTTCTTTTTTTTTGTTTTACTTCTTTTTCACATGAATTTAATTTCTTTTGCAGATTAAAAAAAAACTTTGAGAGTTTTGGCGATTAACAAAGATGGCCGACCAAGAAGCATGCTTCAGGATTGAACAGCGGTCAGTTATCAATTTTTTGGTTGCTGAAGGGTGCAAACCAGTTGAAATTCATAGGAGAATGTCAACTGTGTATGGTGCCACGTGTTTCAGCCAAAGAAATGTCTACAAGTGGGCTAAATTGTTTAAAGAACGACGGAGCAGTAATGAGGATGAAGACAGGCCTGGGAGGCCTACAGAAGTGAGGCCTCCTGAGGTGATCGAATCAGTCAATGACCTCATTCAGTCTGACAGAAGGGTGACAGTGGATGACAT